>OZ014459.1:6334385-6871906 GCA_963966035.1 Acleris laterana | reverse complement strand
CCCGCGCATCGCAGCGATTGGCCGCAGGTACGAAACACTAATCACATCGACCAAAAATTATATTCGAGCGCCTTAAAAGCCATGCTATTATTAATAACTTACTTTTTTTACAGATTTGCAGCTCGTGCCTCAAATGCAAGAGCTGCGACAGTAGTCGCGTGAGCAAATTCGTAGGAAGTTTACCGTTCTGCGGGCCATGCTTTAAGCTACGACAAAAAGGAAACTACTGTCCTCTCTGCCAGGCCTGCTACAGGGACAATGACTTTGATAGCAAGGTAAATTAAACACAAACCCTTTATAGCTAACTAGCGACCCGCCCTCGCTTCGCTTCAGTTTATATGAGTTTTCTGTAACACCCGTACATAAAAAAAGAATTTATTACACATATAAACCTTCCTCTTGAATCACTATCTATTAAAAAAAACCGCATCAAAATCCGTTGCGTAGTTTCAAAGATCTAAGCATACATAGGGACAGACAGCGGAAAGCGACTTTGTTTTATACTATGTAGTGATCTATCTAATCATTGTTAAAAATAAATCGGCTTCACAAAAATACAACAGAATTCAGAAGCCGGCGCCGCATTTTTGAAGTTATTAAAGGATTTTTTTGGTATTATTTAAAAGTGTAATTATATTATTTATTTTGCACAAATATTAGCGTATTATCTTTATATATAAAAAAGGCAATAAATGTATGTTTATAGTGTAAGCATAAATAAAACTTAATTTACGATTGTAACGCTTGTGTTTTTATTTCAGATGATGGAATGCGGATGGTGCGCTCGATGGGTTCACGCCAGCTGCGAAGGTTTAACAGGCGAGGGCTACCAATTATTATCAGCACTCCCGCCCTCCATTGAATACATCTGCTGTAAATGTATGCCTAATGACCAGCCATGGAGAAAAATGCTGACCGACCATCTTAAAGGACGACTTCTACATCTGCTGAAGCTACTTGCTAAGAACAGAAAGGCGTGTGCACTTCTCAAGTTAACACCGCACAAGAACACGCCTGTGCCTAACAAACCCTACCGAATAATGTCTCCACAAGCAATAAGAAAATTACACTTCGAAAATGTAGATGAAGAAATGAAAAATACTATGGAGACCAAGGTGTATAGAAATACATCAAGGAGTCGGCGAAACATTGCGCAAAAATCAGACGATCCACATGCGTCCCAGATATGGCATTGTTCGTCATTGCTAACCGATGTTGACATAGAAAAAGAGGGGATTCCACACCCATCGCACAAGGTTGTAAACTTACAGGAGCCTCTCATGCAAAACAAAGAGATATGCTTCACCACTGGGCTTTTTGGTACCAAAACAGATTATGATACTCCCTGTGTTGAAGTGCATGAGAATAATCCATTCCCAAAAACGGAAAAGGCGACAACAATGTTGCCTACAACTGTACATGATGACAAATATGAGGCTATTTCTGATGATGACGAACCAGTAAAGGTTTTCCAACAAGATCGAAGTGAACAAGAACTAAGCCCTGCTTTAATAAGGGACCCAAGTAAAACTGGTAGTAGCATTGATGAATTATGTAGAATAGTATCGCCGTCATTACTGGACATCAAGAAAAGGGTAAATAGTGATGAATATGTATCACTAAAAGATTTTAATCACGATATGACAGAAGTCATTGAAAGAACAATTAATGAAGACTTGAAAAGTATATACAAAGAGTTATTCTCAGAGACGTTTCCATGGTTTGACTGTAAAAATAATTGTCTTCAACCCAATTTGGAAGTTGATGGAGAACAGGACGACACAGAATCTTTAAAAGACCATGAAATAAGTGAAAACAAAAAGGTCAATATAGCTACGCAATCTATCGAGCGGCCAATAGACCAAATAGTACCAAAGTTAGAAGTTGAGGGTCAAAAAGATGAAGAAGACTTACTAGAGTTCTATCCTGTTGATTCAAGAACATGTGTGCTTTGTAAAATTGTTGGGGATGGTTCACCTGCAAAAGAAGGCAGATTGTTGTATTGTGGGCAGAATGACTGGATCCACGCCAATTGTGCTCTTTGGTCAGCTGAAGTATTTGAAGAAATTGATGGGTCATTGCAAAATGTTCATTCAGCAATATCCAGAGGGAAAATGATCAAATGTGCAGTTTGCGAAATGAAAGGTGCTAGTGTCGGTTGCTGTGCTAAAAACTGCAGTGAGACATATCATTATGCATGCGCGAGGAAAGAAAGTTGTGCTTTCATGGAAGACAAAAGAGTATTCTGTCCAACTCATGGAAAGGATGTTCCTAAGACAAGCTTGCAAAAAGATGCCGATTTCGAGTTAACTAGACCGGTCTATGTGGAACTTGACAAAAAGAAGAAAAGGTATAGTGAAATTAAGAAGGTTCAGTTCCTGATGGGATCTCTGACAGTCAATAGCCTCGGAAAGATCGTGCCGTCTGTGTCCGACTATGAAGAGTTTTTAATGCCTGTGGACTTCTCATGTACTCGTCTATTCTGGTCTTGCAAAAAGCCATTAAAAATAGTCAGATATACTATCAAAACTAAGCTTATTTTAGCTGAACCTTTGCCTGGATTTGATTTTGGGGTAAACATTACTGTGGATCACTCCACGGATATGCAAGTGGTCGATAGAGTAATGGCTGAAATAGGAGGATGGCATAAAAGTTTAGAGGCTGGGTCAGGAAAATCAACATTTTTACTCAAAAACGACAAGACTCCAATAAAATTCGGTAATTCATTAACTCTTGAAGATTTAGCTGTAAAACAAGTTGTAGAGCATTTACTGGACAATGTTTGCAAACAGGAGCAACAAGATGAAGAGGAACCTCAAAGTACAGCCGATCTTTTACCACCAGAACTTAAAGACGCTATATTTGAGGACTTAAATCATGACCTTTTAGATGGCATTTCAATGCAAGATATCTTTCCAAAATTAATGTCATATGAAGACCTTGTAGTTATGGATTTGAAGAACGAATTTTATGGCAATATTGGTCAGTCAGACGATAAAAACAGTGATAAATCAGATTCACGCTCTACAACCGATTTTATCGATGATTTACTTAACGCGCGATTAGAATCGGGAAGCAAAGAGTTAAAAAGAAGTAAATCGGAAATGCTTTTGCAAAACCATAATTTAAAAACATTGACAACAGGTCGAGGACAACAAAGATCAAGTAGTCTGACATGGAATAATAAGTTTGACACAAGTTTATTATCATCTACAATAAAAAGGTGCAAAATGGGAAGAACATCCACTGTTACGGGTAAACATAGTCCAGCTCCCAGACCTAATACAGCTGATAATGCTCTTGATACTACAAAAGAAACCAATTCCAGTAATTCCGAAAAGAAGGTAAAATCCGAGACCAGCGGTAGCAATATATGCGAGGAAGCACCGCATACTAGTGGAGTTAACTACCGCGCTACATCGCCTAAACCAAAGGACGAAAGTAGGGAAGACAGGACCGAAAAATCCGAGGGATACTATACCGATGTCATTGACTTCTACACCAAGATCCAGTGCAGTCCTATATCACAATTAGATGGGGCTGCAGATTGGTCTGGGTCTGAAAGTACCTGCAGCTCACGCCCAAATAGCCCTCGAGACGATGACTTTTCGCCAATATCTCAATTGGATGGTGCCGAAGATAACCCTCCAAGTAATGATGGACCAAGAAATCAAACAAACCAGTATCTCTACCGAGCTAGTGGTTCCGAAAGCACATACACTGTAACAATTGCTGGAAATTCTGTGAATGGTCAGCCTGAACTAGTTATGAGGCCTCTGGATGATGGGTCGGGGATGTCGACGCAATTAGAACAGCCCGTAAGATGCGATAGATGTCAATGTACATATAGAAATAAGGACTCATATGATAGACATGTTCCATCTTGTGATATGATTTCTACGAGCGAAAGTGAGAGCGAGAATCCCAAATCACCTGAAAATAGAACCTTAACAACTCTACAGAACGCCTTTCAAGGTGCTTTTGCTCAGCCTATGTTAATTCACTCTGGTGTCGTTAGTGGCACTGACAAAAATATAAAAGCTGAAGGAATTGCTGCCAGAAGAACGTCTATGAACACAAGACAAATCACTATTAATGGGACAATAGTTGAAACACCTTCCCCTGGTCCAGCAAATGAAATGACAATGACTATTACAGAACAAATGAAATCCGGTACAGTAGTTTTTGACCAAAGCAAGACAACAAATGTGCAAGTATCTGCTAATCAGCAAGTGATGTCATCGCCACAGATTGTCGTTACTCCGCAAATGTTACTTCCTAAAACTAGTACATCAGGTGGAAGAAACCTAATGACACCGCAAATTATCACACAACCTGGCGTCCTCCCGTACAATATTTGTGTAAAACCAGGAAATTCAAATATTCAGCAGATTCAAAGTGGAGCTGACATGGCGCAGCTCTTATCAGGCGCGGGAGGTATACAAGTTATCTCATCCAATTCAAATCAGGTTTTAACTATACCTTCTAATCAAGGAAATATAGCAACTATGGTTCAAGGCAAAAGTCATGTTGCAAACTTCCCAAACATGGCTAGTGCTTCATCAATTACATTGCCTATGAATTCAATTCAAGGAATGTCAAATGCTTCAATTATTCAAAACATTCAGCCGATGATCCGACCTCAGATTCAAGGAAATCCCACTATTGTTTTACCGGCAATGACGGCTCAACGAATTTCGACCCCAAATACCCATAAACAACATATAATTTTGCCGGGGCATTCCCAAAAGTCACCAAAAAAACCACCAACTCCGGTCCAACCAAAACCTATTTTCCAAGCCACAAACCGTGCCAGAGGGCGCCCCATTCCTAAGCCAACCACAATTAAAAGACGACACAATCTTGAAAAAACATTTGCTATCAATCAGTCTCCAATCGGAGCCGGAAACACTGTAATACAACTGCAGACGAATAACCAGACTGGTCAACCGTCTATAATTGTGCAACCAATGGCTAATCAAAACATTATGTCAGCCTATGTGGAAGCTTTATCTCAACAGCAAAATCAGAACATGCAGTATATAGCGACAATAACACCTCAAGGAGATTATAAAGCAACCCCTACCCAATTCATTTCTCAAAGTGGATTAATGCCACAAACATTTTCCATACAACAAACAGAATCAGGTGGATTGGTGGCAGTACCAAATGGAGGCATCCCAGTATTATTACCTCAAGGAAACGTTGGAATCCTCCCTCAAGGAGCCCTTCAAACTCAAGGTCTTATATCTCAAGGTCATAATGGAACGACTTTATTACCGCAAACGATACATACGCAAAACGGCACTACAATTATTCCACAAGGAACGATTCAAGGTCTGACGCAGGGGAATTTGTCGTCACAAACTGCTACTCTCTTGCCTAATAATACTTTGCAAACCGGAGGCGCGACCGTCGTACCGCAAAGCGGGATTGGAAATGGACAAAACACCATATTACCAAACACTTTACAATCTCAAGGAAACACGTTGATATCTTCTGGTCCTGGCGCTACGATACTGCCTCAAGGGACATTGCTGCCTCAGTTTTGTAATGATCAAGTAATACTAGGGTCCACTCCTACTCTAGAAATGGTCACTGATCCTTCAGGCTGTATGTATTTGACTACAACACAGCCAGTGTACTACGGATTAGAAACTATAGTGCAAAATACGGTGATGTCATCGCAACAGTTCGTTTCAACGGCAATGCAAGGAGTGCTAGCTCAGAACAGCAGCTTTTCTGCGACGACGACACAGGTATTCCAAGCAAGCAAAATAGAACCCATTGTGGAAGTTCCAACTGGTTATGTCGTCGTGAACAACGTTGGAGACCAAGCAGCATCCACCACGTCCAATGTAGTTGCAGCGCAATCAGTGCAGTCCTCGCCGCAAACATTGAAAACTGTGAAAGCGCCGGTACCCAATTTGACTCTGCAGCCACTACCCGACAAATCAGTCAACAATAACACCAATCGACAAACTCCAAAGTTGATACAAATGAGCCCAGCATCATTATCGATGGGATCGCATTCAGGACCCACCATCATAACGGGACGATCAAATATAAATCCGATTACGTCTCAAATTCATGGAATGACAATATCTAGTACCCCGCAGTATTTTCAGCGGCAAAATATATGCAAACCAAACAATGTATCGATCTCTCCTAGTGTGGCCCTAGTGTCGTCGACTGGTCAGCCTGTTATGGCCATATCTCAGTCGATACCACATTCGACGCCCTCATTCTCTATACAGTCCATTCCCATGTCTCAACCTATCGTTTCAAGCTCAATAGCGCCATCAATGAATAAAGGCAACATCAAGATGGAACACCCACATGTTATAGAGATAAGTGGAAATTTGCAAGATATGTCAAACTCCACAAACATGCCAACCATAAGCGTTCCTCAAAGCCTAAAATCGCCAACCCCTTGGAGACAACTTTCTCAATTAACACCAATTAGCACTGGTGAAAATAAGATCGAACTACAGAACATGACCGTGAAAACAAGCAATGTCAGTGCACCTACTATGAATATTCATAGTAACATCAACAATTCTTTGCCTGGGAGGTCACATGTACATAATGAGTCCGAAAAGGTCAACCAGAGTGCCTTAGTACCAATGTCTAATAATGGTCAAATTTCTGGGGTGAATCTACACACACAACAGTTTGAGCCTAGTAGCAACGTAAGCCATCACCCATCGCATTCAACGTCAAATAACGTTATTCAAATTACGGCTGGAAATATATATCCCCCTTGTTCAGTGATTAACAGCAACTTTGATGCTGATACATCATTAAAACTGAGCAAAATCAATGCACTTTCAAAGGCTGAAGGTGGACACCTCAACTTCTCTCACGATATAATGGCGTCACATTCTCAGCAACATACTCAAAGCGAAAAAGCTTTCCAGAATATGGGAACCAGCGATAACAAACACAACATGGACAACATCAATAATCAAATGAATATACACAAACTAAACAGTTGTCAGGTGGCCAGCAATATGAACAATAATATGGGAAATTCGCCGGCTATTAGTGTAATACCACACAATGTTATGCGATCCCAAATGCAACAACACCAAAACACGATCACTGTCTCCAATAATCAAAACCAAATAGGCTCGAATTCAAATACCCCTTCACATGTACAGTCACAGATTATAAATTCTGGTAATGCACAACAAAACGTGAATACATCATGTGAAGAAGTCACTAATAACAGAGTCAACGCAACAATATCCAATGATACTAACATGCAGCAAACTAGCCATCAACATGATATGAATTCTATCAATACGTCAAATATGCCCCATGGCAATATGCAAATTGTTTCGCATGATAATGCTCAACATGCGAATACGAATCAAATCCATATCCTAAATGGTCAAATTCAACATCATAGACAAATTGATAACAGCAACCAATTACAACAGCATAATCAAGGGGTTCTTAATAGATCTTTCCATGAGAATATGGTTGCTGGACAACAGCAACACAATCAATCTAATATGCATTCGAACCGCAATACTCCCGATAATAACTCGATGAATCAATCTATGAATATGCACAGCTTGAGCAATAATCATAACATGAATCGACCTCAAAACGATTTAAATCACATGCACAATATGCCGTCATCGATGCCGAATTTAAATAATATGCAGAACAATAGGATGGTTATCGAAAATATGCAGTCTCATGGAATAAATAATATGGGTCATCCAATGCATTCCAATAGATCAATGGAAGGTTTGCATAACTCGCAGCTGCATAACATGCAACAAATAAATCATCATTTGACTAACAGTAATAGATCACAAATGGAGAGTATGAATATGCATACGAATCAGCAAATGTCAATGCAACAAAATCGACAAATGGAAAACGTTGGGCACCATCATCAACATCAAATGCCTAATTTAATGCAGATTCCAAATAACAGAAATCATATGGATAATAATAATTTACTGGGTATGCATCAACATTTGCCCAATCAAATCCATACCAGGCAACAATTAGAAAATAATATGCATATGCATCATATGCCTGGAAATGCACAAAATATGAATCTTAATAATCAAATGGACAATTCTGGTTCAATGCAAAGTTTACATGGTAACAGACACGACAATAATCCAATGGCAATGCAAAATATTAATACTATGAATCAGATGTCAAACAACAGGAATTCTATGGAACATCCCTCGTTGATGCAACATCAAATTAATAACATTAATAATGTTAACATGCACAACAGTAGCATGCAAATAAGCAGTACCACTAATCATCAGACTATGAACAATTCGATGATGCATGTTCCTAATATACCAGATATCAAAAATGAAATCCCTAATCCGTGTAGTGGAAGCTGCTCAAGTAACAGCAGTGCGCAGTTTACAAATAATCAATCTTCTTTCGAACTATGTGCCAGTTCAAACATGACTCCGAGTAACAATATAAACATGGGTGCCGGCAACATGTTACACGGAATGGCGGTAAATAATTCCAACATACCCAATAATATTATGATGAATCCTGTCAACAGCGGGATGTACGGAGCCACCGGCCAAAATAACATGGTAGGCCATGACATGATAATGAATTGCAGCAACAATTCCGACCTAAACATTAATAGCCTTATGCCAGGCAACTCTAATCACATGATGATGAACAACTCACAAGCTCATCCAGTGTCTAATCAAAACCAAATGTTGGCAAATCAAGTCCCGAACAATGCTCAAATAAACATAAATAGCTGCAGTATGAGCACAACGAATAACTCTTCACAAAGTCAAATAACGGACATGGATAATCAACTAAATCATTCTGACTTAGCTGTAAATGATGGTCCAAAGTTTGGTCAAGAAAACTTGAGAGGCAAAAACATAATGGGTCCGCCGTCAAATGCCATACCTATTTCAAATATACCCAGTAATGATTGCGCAAAAGTAAACATTGTTAATACTGATAAGCAAAATCACCCAATCACAGTGACCAATCAAATGGGATATGGGATACCGATGAATTCTCAAAATAACAGAGTCATTAACCTTCCAGAAAGAAATAGATTACCTACGCCGAGTTTGGAGAATAATATGAATCAACACGTTCCACAGCAACATAATATTCGTGTCGTCACTAACAACAGTGGCAACAGCGTTGCCGATCCTCTATCTTTCCAACAAAAAAATGAAAACAGTGGAACTATGATTAATGTGCCATTCCAAGCTATACCAAATAGCGCGCCTATGAATATAAACGTCAACTCCAGCAATAACACGGTGAACATTACCGTACAGAATAACCTTGTTGATCCTAAAATTGCATCAAAAAGTGCAGCTGATATTAGCTTTCCATTACAAGCAAATAATAACATGCTACAAAATCAAAGTAATAATGGAAATATGATATGTATACCCGTGCCGAATAATACGATTAGTTTGCCTACACAAAACACTTCGAGCATTACGTTACCAAAAGCCCCACCCACTCAACAATCGGGTATACCAACCAACGTCGTCAACCCGATGTCGATGAGGCCTATGAATAGAGTCTTACCTTTACATCGTGATGGTCAAAGTAAATCATCTTCAAAGAGTTCCGCAACTACCACCTCCAAGGCTCCTGCAGCGCCAAAACCAAGAACAGTGAGCCACGACATGCCAGATCTTAACATCAAAGACGAAACTGTTGACAGCGATTTGGAAAAAGCAATTGAGGAATCTAAGAGGATGATGCAGCTAGAGAAGGCGGAAAGAGAAAAAGAGGAAATGGATGCAGCTCGCGCCATTCAACTTTCAACTGAAATGCATGAAGGTAGCCACAGTTCTGTCACCACCATTGTGGCACAGACAAGCAACATCGAATCCGCGCAATCTGCTCCTGAAATGACGTCATTACCAAATTTAGATGCCGAGATGATAGATGTGGAACCAGCGAAAATATTACTTGAAAAAAATGTTAATAAGCCGCTAACTCAATCTAAAACGCCTAGCGGCCCTCAAAAAGTTGCAAAGAGACCCTTGAGCGACAGGAAGCTGGATAATGAAGCAGTTTTGATCAAAAAACCTAATAAAGTGACGAAAGGTCAAGAGAACAAGGGGTTACCGCTACCAAAACAAACGCCTGAGCCGCCCAAAGATGATGGCCCCAAACTAATATACGAAGTCACCTCCGAAGACGGTTTTAACTATTCGTCAACTTCGCTGACTGATCTCTGGGCTAAAGTAATTGAAGCGGTTCAAAACGCCAGGAAGCAGTCGGGCCTTCCTCTGATACAGTATAATCTGCCATCTACTTTATCAGGTGCTCATCTACTTGGACTCAACAACAATGCACTGAGATATCTCATTGAACAACTTCCTGGGGTAAGCTACTTCAGATTTAATAAAATAACGCAAGTATTTGTTCTGATTGAAATCTTAATTAGTATTTCATATTTCACTTGTAATTTCAGGCGAGCCGCTGCACCAAGTATAAGATTCAACAAGGGAGGCAACTTAACAGCTGGGATAATGATTTGGATTTGAGTGAAGGGTTTAAGGAAAGTCCATGGGGCAGTGCGCGTACTGGGCCGATATCCAGGAAACCAAGCCACGACATGTTCAGTTGGATGGCTTCCCCTTTCAGAGAAGAACCGCCTCCATTAGGACAGGATAGTGAAAGCTCTATCTCTAGGTAAATAATATATTCTCTATTTACAGGATGTCTAAACCGTAATTTTACTAAATGTGTATTGATGTCATAATTCGTCTTATTATTTTAGGCGACTAGCAACTCTACCGGCAGCCATGCGATTTAGACAGCTAAAGGAAACCTCTAAAGCGTCAGTAGGCGTCTACCGATCTCACATCCATGGCCGCGGTTTGTTCTGCAAACGAGAAATTGAAGAAGGTTTGTGTCCTCAATGCATCTAAATCCGCTACAATAAAAAATTGTTTTATTAGTAGGCAGCATGAAAACACAAAAGTCGTCGACGTGTATTAATTCTATCCGAAAATTATGGCGCCCAAACTTTGCTATCAAGTGTCATCCTGAAGTCTTCTTTTGGTTCCTTCTAGCACCCATTAACAGATTACTGACAATATATAAAACTGAAATTAATTGTTTGTTCCAGGTGACATGGTAATTGAATACGCCGGAGAAGTGATCCGCGCGGTCCTGGCCGACCAACGAGAAAAGCGGTACGAGGCTACGAGCGGCCGCCGCGGCGTCGGCGGCTGCTACATGTTCCGCATCGACGACAACCTCGTCGTCGACGCCACACTCAAAGGAAACTCCGCGAGATTCATCAACCATTCTTGCGATGTAATTATTATATTTTTAATACTACGTTTTGGTACTAAGTGTACAATTACGTACCGCAATAAATGGCGTGAAAACCGTTCTTTAAACCTTCTCAAAAATCTAGGTATATATTGAATGGAATTTTATCACTGCATTGTTATCATGCTAGTAATATCGTGTGAAAATCCATTATTCTCCCGTTTTGTGTTTTTAAGTCAAGATGACGTTAATCAATTCGTTTTAACACGCACTCAAGTTGGACCCTACTAATGGAGCCGTCTCTACTTCTTTAACTTCTTTTAGCAAGGAAATGTTAGGCGCTAAAAAAAATAAAAATAAAAAATGTTCCTAGTTGATAGCGCGCTTGTTCTTTCTTGTTTTATTTTATTTTATGTCTTTGTTAGTGTAGTATAAAGCAGTAAACATCACACGAGGTTAAGACTGCGCCGAGCAAACACCGAGCGTCCAGTGGCGCCCTCATTACTATTATTGTGTGTTTCTAATTAACTAAAGAATTTCCTTGGAATCAGACGATGCGTTTTTGTAGTGCAAGTAAAAACACAATTTATGGGATACGTAACAAACTTTAATAACAATTACGCTTTGAGTAGTCAGCTTAACGGGAAAAGGTGGCCACTTTTTTCCGTTAAGTTGAGAACTCGAATGTGAATTGTTATTAAACTATGTGATATACCCTATAAGTTGTGTTGTACTACAAAAACATACCGTCCAATTTCAAGAAAATACTTTAGTTTATTAGAAAACATAATAAAAGTAATGAGGGCGCCACTGTACATCCGGCGTACGCTCGGCGCAGTCTTAAATACAGATTGCTGAACTCGTGTGTCGTAAATGAACACTTAGTTATCCGTGAATAACTCTTGGTATATAAAGTACTATTGTTATTTATTATCTAAACAACAATGCAAGCAACTAACCTGGTTAATGTTTTCAGCCGAACTGCTACTCCCGCGTGGTCGACATCCACGGCCACAAGCACATCCTCATCTTTGCACTGCGCCGTATAAGCATCGGCGAGGAACTGACGTACGACTACAAGTTCCCGTTTGAAGAAGTTAAGATACCTTGCACATGCGGCGCTAAGAAGTGCCGCAAATACCTAAACTGAGAACAAGCCGAAAACAGTGAGTGATTCGCTAGTGTCAATTACGATGTACATATTATTGACGAACTATTGTGTCCGTGCAGCTAACTTTTATTAATGTTTGCAACAGGTGTGCAACGAGAACCTTATTTTGTAATTATTCTAGAGTGGATGAATACACTCGACTAATAATGTATCCTTGGTGAAGCGAGCCGCTGGGGCTTTAATTAGCATAATATTAAAAGTACATGAATAAGACATAACATATAATACTTAGAGACTAATTTAACATCACTTAACGATTTACACAAAAAAAAACATTAATTAAGAGAATGACATAAATTCGATGGATCTCGTTAGAAATCTATGAATGAGAAATTATTGGAGGAGGCCTGTGCGTTTTCATATTGATTTTAGACTATACATCACCCTATTACTTAGCATATTGCTTGTTTTAATTTAATGTTATACAAACTTGTGTTGCTTTGTTGAGTTCGATATCGTATGAATTTTGAATTGACTTTATGTGTAAGAACTTACAAAAAATCGGTCACATACTAAGCATATATGCTTCGATCGAAAGGAAAGAATGATTGTGAAGAGTAAGGAACGAGCAGGAGCGAAATACTGGGTCGAGTACAGTTTTTACGTAATTGATGTGAGACAATAAGTCGAAGTCACATATCCGGTCGAAGGAGCGCCGCCGCAGCCCCCGGGCGGCGAGGGCCGCCGCGGGCTGCACATGTTGAACGTTTTTCATGAATCTTGTTATGATCTCTTTCTTGAATCTACCCAGTGTTTAGAATTGTTGGATTGTATAATAAGTTGGACTTATTTTTGATTCAGAATATTATTTTGTGATAAGTTTATACATTGTGTAAATATGTTTTAAGTTGTATTATTTATAGATCAATTAAAAGGTCCGCGAACGGCTTAAGTATCTCCCTAAAGTACTTTGATGTGATATACGTTCAGCCCGACCTCGGGTATGGAAGAGAATGGTTAGTGCATAGGAGTTAGTGTTTATTTGTTCCTCAATTCGTTTTATGTCTTCACTTCGGCTAACATAACTGTACATATTATTAAAGGAATAAGGTTTAAAATATAAGAATTAGTACATTCAAAAAGGGTAGTGAAGTTACAAGTACAATGTTACTTTTTATTAGTAATTTTAAACGGATATTGTATAGCAATATAATTTGTAAATAAGAGAAATTATCTGTCATAATAATAAGGTTAAACGGCAAATTGTTTTATTGTAGTCATAGATTAGGTTGTACTTGAACGAGTACATTCGCGGTGTGTACATATAAGTTATTCGGTGTGCGGGCGACCGGCGCGCGTCGCGTGCGCGCTGTGCGCAGTGAGATTGTAGAACAACTCCCAGTTACGTAGCACGGTTTAACAGGATAATGCACTTTTGTCAGCTTTAATATTGCAGCACACTATCGCTATTTCAATGTGTTACTGACGGAACCATAAATTGATTGATACATAATCGAATCGAATCGGATCATTTTATAAAATCAATGAAATTGTTGTATAAATATTTTAATGCATTTATAGACTGAACCACATGCATCACAATGAACAGTCACTCATCACATAAGCTAGCTAATTGCTAGTGGAGACTATGCAGATATTCCTAGTTACTTTAGTACCTTGTGTTTACTTTACATGCATACAATCTAATTAGGTAATGGATCGGATGCCATAGGTTTTTATTTGAAAGATAATGTTATTGCCTCTATCAATAGCAGTATTAAATTAATATAAAATAATCATGTCATCAAGTATTTTCTATAAGTAGAAAGTCAATAGAGCAGATAATGTAGTTTCAAATAGTACTCTAACACAAAGTTTGTACATGAAAATATAATAAGTACCGTAAGGATGACCCGAAATCTAATACATATACGTTACTGTATGATAATTATTAAGTAAATGTCTCGAAAATCATAATTGAAAACCCATAATTAAGCTTGTGAAAATGTGCCGTGTGGATTTCATTTCCGCACGCCTTCAGTATGGTATTATGCGACACTTACACATTCAGATGGATTAGTTTGTAGAAAAGAAGATGTCATATGCGTAGTTCAGTGAGTGACGTCAGCCTCTATCCTCCAAAATTCGGGTTTTAATTTCATAAGGTAAGAAGTCGTTTATTTTTTTTACATTTTGATACAAAGGTTAGTCGAAGTTAGTTTACATTGCATTGTAATCGTAATCAATACGAAATAACATCTTATTTCATAAATATTAGTTTTGTATAACATAAGATGACTAACAAAAATTATTTTCGTGATTTTCCTCAGTACTTTACATCTTGCTGTTACAATGCCTTATCCTTGGATTTCTTTTATGTAAAATAATGATAACTTCCTTTTTCGTAGTAGGTACCTATTCTTGTTTCGTCGGATTAAATTTATTTGAATATATTTTTTAGATGTACTTATATTATATTTTATGTTATAAAAAAAAGCTACAATAGTTCGGTTTAAATTGATGCTCTTAAAAAATATCGACGAAACAGGAATACGAGAGTTCGGGAACTAATTAAAATAATCATACGAACTAAAACGGCAACAGTTTCGATTTCTTTATGAAAGTGCAGTGTGCATTTTACGACAAAACAATTATGTGTATGAGGTACTAAGAGACCAAGCGTCACCAAGTGATGCATCCTGAATGTAACCATCTATTTCTATTAATAAGTATGATTGTAAACATCTGCTCTTGATATTATTTTCTGTGTTAAAGTAACGCTTTTATTTTTAAAGTACACAATGCCATTTTGCCTAATATTATTATAAATTATTATATTGATTGCTTTAAAAGCACCCCCTTTACAATGCATAGTTGTATGACCTGTCTATACATTTTATTATTTTATTTATTTCTATAATTATTTTGTATTATGGTAAATTTTACCAAAAATAAAAATACTAAAATGTGCTTACCATTTTGTTTAATTTTGTCCTTGTTTTGTCACAGTCAAGCGAACCCAAGCGGCGGAACGCGTATAACGTGGCAACTGTTACATTTTGTTGGCGAAAAACAATGCGTAAATGCCTAGCCACAAGTTCTGTAAACAGCTCGTCGATTACACGATGACTCAATATTCGATCCTGGTTTATTATGTGGTCGATTCGTAATACGTATAATAAAAGGTAAACGAGAATTCATAGTAGAACACCAAAGTACTTAAACACATTAAGTTTTTGTTAATTTCGCGATATCCATACAGGATGCAATAGCCATTACTTATTAATAAAAATAAATTGCAAGGTACAAATGGTAGACTTAATGCCTTGTGGCATTTTCTACCAGTCACCCAATGGCTCAAACAGAAACCATTTACGGTTGGTGATGGTTTGAACACTGGTGATCCCTCCTATCCTATCAGGTGCTCTCAATGGAAGTCGCCAAAAAATATTTCTCGAGACGTAATTTATGCAGTTCTGATCAACCCCAATGAAAGTCCAGTCCAAACACGGGGGTCTACGATGAGTGCAGACGAGCCCTGTAACCGTACGTCCAGGGACCCGACTGCCCCTTTTAGACTTGTGCCACCAGTGCAGCTTATACATTACTAAGTACTCAGAGCCAATTAAGAAGTAATCATCTCGTTCTTGATCATTTTTGTAACTATTATTTATAAGTAGAAAAGAAACAATAATTACAAACGAACTTGCAAACTTAAATAAAACTCCCTACACTAAATCAACAAACCAATACCAGTGGGCATCGTTCCCAAAATGCTGGCAACATTGCCACCTTAAATCTTTGTGCCAAGACAAGCATTTTGGTCACGAGCTACTTGGACCAGGCGCTTTGGTCCACGGTCCTAAAGTTCCGATCCCAAAACGCTCGTAAATTCGATCAAATTGACGGTATTTGGGCCTTTTGAGGGTCTCCGCCGATTCCGCCGCGAAACCAGAAGCCCTACTGTGAAAATCAAAGTTACAAAAGCTCCATCTTTTTCTATCAATTTAGTCTCGAATAAACTAACCTTGATTTTCAAAGTAGGGCCTCAGATCAACTTGTTCCGGGAAACTGACGGAGCAAGGGTGCCCACGCAAGTGTCATCCCAAACCAACTTTTTTAACCTTTTCCACGCCATTGACGGATATACCCGCACCACTGGTTCAACACCAACGACGGACATTGTCATGGTTCACAGCGTAAATTAGACCTAAGTAGATATGATGTAAGGTTGACATTAGGTCTGGTGTTTAGCAGTCATTATTGGTGAATGACGGCTTTGGTTTTGACATAGCGTTGAAAAGGTTAAACTTGTGTATGAAAAATACTAACTAAGGAACGACTTAACCGTCATTAAAGGCCTCCCAAGTGCGGCCGATGGACAAGAATTAATCTAATGATGTTGCGATTTGATGTGATCTAGTTCCCGTTTACATTTGTGTAGGTATCTATTCACAATTGCTATATAATAGACCAAGCTAAATTCCTTCTGGAACTATTCATTCCGCGAGGTGAAAAGTAGCTAGCACAAAGCACAAGTCCTCCGCGACTTGTTCGCCGCTCGGATCTCCCTTTCTCTTTAGTCTGTAACGATAGAGACGCCCAGCACGGGTAGCACAAGTTGTATTTTCTCGCGTGTCAATCAGTGCGTCTCTATCGTTACTGACTAGATATAAAGGGATATCCGAGCGACAACCAAGTTGCGGGCAACTTGTGCTAGCCGCGCTGAGCGACAAGCGAGAAAATACAACTCGTGCTAGCCTTACAGGATATAATCTATCGCAGTGCCAAATTTCATTCTTATATGGCTGCCTTTATCGCGTGATAGGCCGGCGAGAGTAACGGACGCTTTATCCACCGCGATAAAGTCGACCATAACACGCTGCGGGCCTAGGTAGTATGGTTGCGTTTATATCGCGTGTCAAATATGGATCCATCCATCACTTTTTGACACGTGTACTTATTTACGTGTCAGAAGGTGACGGATGCCTTATCCAAAATTTGTTACGCCATAAACGCAGCCATATTAGGCCCCCTGAACTAGGTACGTTAATAAGAAATAACAACAGCATTTAAGTAGAACTGTTTATTGCTAAATCTGTAGAGCTAAACCCCAGATATTAACAATACAGTACATGAATTTGTTCTCCCAGCGGACCGTGCAAGTCCCGTCGGTAGCTATGTCCCAGTAGTAAGCAGCTGCCGTATGCAATCCGCTTCCGTTCTTCTGAGTGATCGTGATTCGCACTGAAATACCAGCGAGTTCTCTATAGTGATATCAATAGGTACAGTACTGCTTTTAAAAAGTATCTCGGGTTCGGTTGAAGGCGGTTAATTCGGCATAAAAGCTTATTATGCCGGCTCCACACGCTTGCGGTGTTTGCCAAACACTACAGGACGCAACTATATGTTAGAGTGAGATGGCCATCTCACTCCAACGTATGGTTGCGTCCTGCAGTGTTTGGCACACACCGCAAGCGTGTGGAGCCGGCATTACACCTTCCTGAATTAGGCACTCGTCAGTGTCTGATTTAGTTAATATAAGCTCTCATATGAGAGCGAGTGAAAGCAAAGTACAAACACGAAGGTCGTGTTAAGATGGTATAATGGATTATGGTGGTGGATTTTGCACTGTATTTGTGCTACTCTGCCGCGGAAAGTGTTTTTATAGGTACATTTACTAAATAATAAATAATATTAAAATGAGGCACTTTACGTCTTCGTTTTTTCAAAAAAAAGGCCATCCTTTCCAAACATATTTGAGAAAAAACTAGTAGCTTTGCAAAATATGAGACAGGGTAACAGGATGAACCACAATATCATGAACTACAGCAGTTTTTAATTAATTTTGATTGTCTTACCAATTGTACTTTCAATATCGCTTTTATTTCTTTAAACTGACTTAAAAAAAGGTGGTGGTTTCTAATCCGGCTGTATTTTCAAAACTTTTTTTTCTAATACATTATGCTAAGTGAAAATATCCAGGGCTTAAATTTAAACTTCTCACGTTCCTATCTCTAGCGATCAATGGTTTATGCAACTTCTGGCCCGAGGGAGGGTCAATTCAGAAATTTAAGCCGGGTCCTCCCCGTACTCTCCTCTAAACTTTACTCACGTTTAGAAGTAACTCAAGTCAATTAAAAACAAATGTTATACTTACTTATGTACTTAAATGGCTTATTCATTTTATGTAGTCTTGACATCGTTTTATCGGTGATAAGTGATATCCATTGTGGTGTCCGTGTATGGCTGTATGCATTTCCACCGAGACACAATTCTATGTTATCCCTGATGATTTTCTGAATTTCTTCTACATTAAATACTAAATTCTGTACGGAATGTAAACAAGTTTAAAAATAAATACATGCTCTGAGTAAAATTTTGTGCTACATTTTTTATATGTCCTTACCTCTTCATCATCATCCGGAGGCGCTGCCATTTAATCGCCAGAACGCTTTATAGAATTAAGAACACAATAAACAACTTTGTCAAAACACAATAAGCAAACTAAGTCAAACTAAGTAATGGGAGTGTCACACTTTTTTTTAAGACACTTTTAAATAAAATTGCCAGCCAGTTATTTAATTATCGTTATGTATAGTTTATACGTTATATTCTATCGTGTGTTGATTACTTTATGGTGCGTTCTAACAAATGTCAGCGTACTAATAAATATTATCGTACTATTATTTTAAATAAATTGAACGCGACTTTCACGTTTCCGAACGAATATTTCTCATAACCCACTTTTGGTTGGATTATTTTCTTCTATTCTATTGTATTGTGTATTTTGGTATGTTTGTGTCGTATTTTAACTCGTTTGGCGTGAGAAAGAATTTGCAGACAGGTGGTGTGACTTTCAGAATAATGTCGTAGATGGATAAAAGTATTGCAAGCTAAGTGGATTTTTTTTAATTAATGGAGCTGAAGGTCTGGGTCGAGGGAATACAAAGAATTGTTTGTGGGGTCACGGAGACTACTACTTGTCAGGTCAGTTTTGGTATTATTGTAATTAATTTAATCCTCTATGATAATTAGTAGGTTAGGGGAACGCAGATCTTGCATTTTGTCTTTATATCTGATTTGTTTTTCGTGGTACAGGATGTAGTATTTGCCCTGGCTCATGCCACTGGCAAAGTTGGCAGATTTACATTGATAGAGCGGTGGCGGAATAATGAACGACTTTTGGCTCCCCAGGAATATCCACTGAAGGTATACTAAAAATAATACACTTTACCAAAACTTTATGATCCTATCCAAGCTACATAAAATACCTATAACCATCTATTTTTAGATATTGATGAAATGGGGTGAATACTCAAATGACATACAGTTTATTTTGAGAAGATCTGATTCTGGAAATGGTCAAAAATCATCTCAGTCCAACAACAACTCAAAATCCCCTATTGGAAATGGGTAAGTACATGTATTTCTGTTTTTTAACAACCTAATCATTATTTGAAAGTGTTATATTTTATTTATCATTATTTCTTCTTCACTTGTTTGCCAATGTAAAGCAAAGTTTTTTCTTATGTTGTTTAATATTGTAGCAACTTTATAACAATATAATTTATTATTTATATGGTTTGTGGTAAACTCAGTAAATAGTTATTAAGTAATCCATGTCATTGTAGGGGCCATAACACATCAAATCCCAATATACTAGACAGCCAGAACTCACCAAACAGAAACCATGGGCCAACTTACAATAATATTAACACATCTCCGGGGAACCCTGTTGGAGTGGTAAAGGGTGTGCAGCAGTCTAAAACCCCAGAATCAGATAGTCCCGTGCTGAAGGATGTTCCTCCCTATAGGTAAGACCACATTCAGTGCCCACGATTGGCATTTTTATGGATTTCGGTACACCTTGTGAGTCATGGGAGGTGGATATATTAAAATTTTGAATATACCCTTCAGCAACACCTGGTAGTAGATGTTTGAGTCACCCTCTTTCAGTGAGTGTTCTTCATTGTTGTCATGTAAGTCAGCATGTACGTTGAAGGTGTCTCAGTCACGACAATTGTATTTGACTGAGATTCAAAAAGCTAATTCTTTTAGTATTTTTACAACTATCAACCCTTTTTTTAACAAATTGGAGTTAATAGGGCTTAACTAATATATGTTATAATTATTTATCTCTCAGGGTGGCTAAGTTTTAATAAACAATTATTTAATAAGGCCTGGGGGGTTACTATGACATGGCTATGCAGTTCATTTTACGGTGAGCGTAAAGGACAAAGTTATGTAACATAACTTTGTCCTTTTCTCTCAGCCTAAAATGAATTGCACAGATACGTCATAATTACCCCACTGAACAACAATGACTGTAAGGTAGCAATAGGAATGGCATCTTTATTTCATGATGAATAATAATTATAATTATATGCTTGAATATTATTAGTATAAGCAAAACTGTTATTGTTATTCAAGGTGCATCATTCATGGTGTGTTTTTTTATTACAGCTTAGGAAGAAAGAAACTTTTTTCAATTTAATTTATTTGCATTAAAACTTGTTACAAATCCTTAAAAATATAGTCTTCTTCCTTAATATAGTACCTGTGCTTAAAGGGAAACAGTGCTCTTCTGCAATAACTTATTAGCTTTCAACAACTTTTAACTGTTGTACAAAATAACGATATATTATAAATAAAAGATTTTTGTTAACATAAATATATTTTTATTACCATTATAACAATGCAGTAATTTACTAGCGTGTGTGTGTGTCCTCATAAAATATTTCTTTAGCTGCTTGTGTAATAAAATGATTAAATATATGATGTAAAACCTGATACAAAGATTACCCGTTACTGATATCATCCTTGAGTATTATTCAGAATTATAATTTTGAAATTAAAATTTTCCATAAATTATATAAACAAAAAGTATTTGATGTTATGTGATGTTACATCATCCATAATGATTATTCTGCACTCTTTTTCCAACCAGGCATCATCATCACCCATCATTATAAACATCATCATCAATTTATATTCTTTTCTTTCTCATCTGTCATTTATTTAAATCGGCCTTATATTTTGTTTGACCAATATTTTTTAGCTTAGGTCTTTATTTCCTATGGGTATTAGCTTTTATTTTTTAAAAGTAACAGGTAAATGAGACAAATGAGATATGATAAAACAGATGACTACAAACGTCTATTCCTATGTTTTACATCTTATGTATGTACAGTATTATGTTCCATATAAGACGATCATACTGTAGTATACACTATACACGTTAAGTCGGATATTTGGATGCATTTGAGACTCGTTAGACTCAATTGGCCTTTGTATTACAACGGCTAAAACAATTTTTACACGGTGTTAGTTTGCCAGATCCATTTGGGACTGATGCAGCCAGAACATTGAAATCGAGGCTATTATTGCGCTTTCTCATTAGGTTGTCAAGAAGAAATGAGGAAAGAGTCAAATTGGAGATGTGATCCAACTTTTACCGACACTGACTGACGAAACTCATAGTCTTCACTCGCTAATTTTTAGGGTCCCATACCCAAAGGGTAAAAACTGTCTCCAGTCCCCATCTCTGTTACCAGGCTGTATCTCATGAACCGTGCTAGCTACAGTTAACATTTTCAGATGATGTATTTCTGTTGCTGCTATAACAACAAATACTAAAAACAGAATAAAATAAACATTTAAGTGGGGCTCCCATAAAACAAACATGATATTTTTGCTCGTTATTAATAACGGCAACTGGTATAGTCTCTTGATGTTGTATAGATAATGGTACGGAACCCTTCGTGCGCGAGTCGAACTCGGACTTACCCGGTTTTTTGTCTATGCAGTAAATCATTATATAATCCTAATTTATCTCAGTCTTAGGAGTTACTATCAGTGTTACAACTTAATTTATAACCATGTATTTTATTATTTTTCAAATATAATTTTGAAACTGTGTGCGTGTTATCAGAGAGCCGCCCCCACCCTACCGCTCCCCGCCGCCGCCGTCCCAGGCTCGCAAGTCCCCAACGCGTTCTCGGCCTCGCTCCTCGCACATGTCCCCTGTCAACCTGCCTGAGGAAGCTGACCCCCGGACCCCTGAGGCAGTAACCTACAACAGCCAGTACAGAGAGCTCGTGTCACTGGTCAATTATCAGAGAGAAAAACTATCCACGCAGCAAGCTGATCTCATAAAGGTACATATTCTGCTGTACTTGGAAAAAATGGTGTGTGTCTCATAGAACCGCATGTATTAATGACCTTATTTCTTAAGATAGGGGGTAAAACTTACTTGGCCTATGAAATTGAGTGTGGTTGCTTTTTATTTAGGATACTATTGGCGATTATAATTATTATTTTACTAGTTTTTCCTATAATTTTGTTCAATAAATGACACTTTGAGTATGTGACTTTAGACATGTTCAAGCTTTATAAGCAACCCCGGTTGCAGCTCTATCAGTTGCTTAACTCTCTCAATGGCTTGCCCAGAGATATTAGGTTAGAGGCCAATAAGGCTAAATTTAACAGAAGACTGTTCAATAATTTAGTTAGTATTGCATACATGTCATGTTAAAATTAATATTAACTAAAGTTATATTATAATTGTTAATTAAGAAACTCGCAAGAGATCCCGCAGTCAAACTGTGTAAACAGTTTTGTGGGACGATGTCCTATCGTTATATTGTTACCAATTATATCAATTGCCATTTAATTGCAAATAAATTGACAGTTGACATAACACATTTACTAAATAATACGGTATAAGTTGAGATTCTATAAGTTAACCCGATCTAATGAAATTTTCCATTGCAGTACGATGCAGAAATTGGATTCTGGGAAAACAAGGGTAGGGAGCAGGAAAGGCAGGTGGAGGTGCTGCAGCAGCAGATCAGTTCCGCTGATAACCAGCTAAGAATTAGCACTGAACAGGTACAATGCACTTAGCTGTCATTTTCTTTTTCTTTTTTTTTTTCACTTTATCCCATTCATGAATTCACCCACTTGTTAATTTGAACTCACAGAAGCTTTTCGAGCAGGTGCAAGCGCTAACCTACTTAGAAGAGGAGAGTGAAATTGTGAAACAAAACGAAAAGACCCTCAAATCCGAGATAGTATTGGTGCGGTCGAAGCTGGCCAATTGTGAGACTGAATTACTCCAGTGCAAGAACAAGATACGTAAAATTATGGACGAGATTCATAATGAACAGAGAAATATTAATAGCAGACAGCATGAGAATAGGTATAAAGATATTTGAAACCCTACTTTGGCAATAAAACACCTCTTTATAAAAAAAAAACTGTATTGTTTCACTGTTTTTATTCCAGACAAGCTTTAGAAAGGACCATGCTTGCTGAAGTGGATAATTTGCAGACTCAAATTCAACAAGCAAAGCATGCTACAGAAATAAACCATTTAACTGCAGAAAATTTGAAGCGAGAGGTTAGTTGATAATTTAAAAAAATATTTTTGTCATATTTAAAATCACCTTTTACACCGGACGACCATTACCAGATGACCATTTAATAGATGTTTAATTGTTGTTGATATAATTATTATTTATTTTTGTATTCTTTGATTATTTGTATTTTTATGTTTGACGATATTGATATAATTTCGTATTTTTTGACATGCAATGCAATTAATATCGTAATATTACATTGATGAATAAATAAACTAAACTATTTATAAGAGAGGCAGGCCACGAGCATGTGGTTTAAAAATCCCCAGTATAATGGCGACCCCCTTTCCGAGCTGATACGTGTTAAACAGCTCAACCGATTTTCATTAACTAGCTTTCTTACCCTTTACTTGACGATGTATATTATAAGATACATACCATAACATTCAATTTTTTAGATGTGTTTTGTTATTTTATTTTTTTGCTGGTTTAAAATCCGAAGAGGCTCGATTCCATGTTATTTTTTGATTTATACCAAGAAAAGGGTTAAAAATAAACCGCATTCAAATCAGTTCATCCGTTATGGAGCTACGATGCTGCAGACGATACGCAGAGATACGTACACACATTAAGCTTAATTTGTCGAGGATTCGTTAAGGCCACTTTTACGATTCTTTTGTCTTAAAACTAGACTTGAAATTAACCATTCTTTTTTGTCACAGCTAGGCTTAAGCCTAAATTAAGATGTATCTATTTGCTGCAGTGGTAAAGGATGATTCCTTATAAAAACGAAGACATTCTATACTCTATACTTTTAGGCATTTAAAAAAATGTTAACAAAACAACCACGTGATATAGTTCGTCAGCCAATAGAAGTAGACAGTGTTCTGGTTCTATTGGCTGCCGTCAAAGTCGTCGTACGTCAAAGTTCGATAAAACGGTTTTGATTGGTTGTTTAACAAAGTCACGTGATTTGGAATGTTTACATTTTTTAAATACCTAAAAGTATAGACTATAGTGGTTGGAATTTAGTTCGTAAATCTAATACCTTTACAGGTTGGAGTTTTAGAAGATGCCATAATGGAGAAGAAGAGGCAGGTAGAGCGTCTCGTACAAGAGATGAAGGAAGCCAACCTGCAGAGTCTCTCAGGCAGCGTGGACGAACTGAGACATCCTCTTGACGGTAAGATTACAGCTAATATGGAAATATTTGATGAGGACGAACAATGATTTGTCCATTGATTCTATTAATATTGTTATAACGTCATGTTTTTGACAGGACTATGCAAAGCGGGCAGTGCTCGTAGAATCATTGGATCGCCACGTCAGCTGGAGAATGCTGCCCCGACTAACAAGAATCCTCACGGAGTCTGGGTATAGAGTTGTAGACCAATTCATGAACAATGAAGTCATCAAATCTCTTTTATTACAATTATTGTCTAGCTTATTCAAATTTTCATGGAGTTTGATTAAACTGCCGTAATCGTTAACGCATTTTCACGATTTGTTTGACTTTGTTACTTAGAAATAATGTTAGTGGTATTTGTGTTCAAATTAGTGTCATATAATTTATATATAAGCGTCACAAATCGTGTTTCTATTATATTTTTAGCATAAGTGCATTAGAAGAATTTTTATGTAATAAAATAATTGTAGAATTTTTAAGCCATTTGTGTGTCCTATATGGTTCAAGTATTATAATTTCTTGCCATCCTAATAAAGTTATTTAATATGCATTTGAATTGTGTTGGACTTAAATAATATTCATAGATAAATAATCCTCAAAGGGAGCAAAACATACTCATGTAAGTTAATAAGTGCTATCAATATAGAGTATAGACGGAAACTCCATCTCTCTTTGTACCTTAAATAGAAACTTTAAATTAGACTCCATCAAAATATTACTCATTCAACGGAAGTATTATATTGTTATAAGCATTTACGAAAAATGTACTATTTTTTTGAATGCATGTTACATGTATCTTAAGTAACTTGAGTAGTTTATGAACAATTTGCAATACACATAGAGAATATTATAATCATAATCTAGTCGAAAACAAAAGCCATTGCAATAATACATGTGTGAACCAATATATTGTTATGTCAAGTTTAAGCATTTCGAAACATGTGACGGCAATTATGGAAAAAACTTATATTTCAATGTTTCTAATTAAGAATAGATATAAAATGGATCTGTCATTTATTTTGTAATCCATAATATTATTAAACATGGTTACAATAGTTTAAATAGTCGAGTGTTTGT
The DNA here is from genome assembly GCA_963966035.1 of Acleris laterana. Taxonomy (NCBI): domain Eukaryota; kingdom Metazoa; phylum Arthropoda; class Insecta; order Lepidoptera; family Tortricidae; genus Acleris; species Acleris laterana. Next base: position 6,845,892 of record OZ014459.1, on the reverse strand, counting down.
CTATATAATTCCTGTATGCAATAAACTGATTTGAAAGATATTTCGTTGTATCATTTAAAAGCTAATCTTTATGTCAAATAAAACACAAAAGTAAATTAATCTTATATTCAAATTAAATCTATTAGAAATAAGTCAAATACTTGTCAATATGTTACAACAAGTAGCTAAAGAAATAAATGCGAATTCCACGCAATAATCCTTGTATTTGACTATCAGAGAAACGAAAATTCTACGTATGTACATGTACTCCATCGAACTAATAAAGAACATTCTAGTAGTCTAAATCAACATATCTACTTAATAATAATACGTTTTTATAGATAACAATATTCATACTCTCACTCATATTCGTAAAAAAGTGTTTGTATCACACGTAATCGTTACAAATGGAACAACATAATAATCATTTCCGTACAACTGAAATCACATTTGTAACACTAGTTCAAAAGTTCACAGCGGACCTAGTCCTCCGCTTACGGTTCAGTAAACACTATGCTTTCTCTTCTTTCTCGCGGTTATACCGTTCGAGCTCCTTGAGGAACTGTACTTTGTTTTTCATCACGTTGGGCCTGTCGCCGCGGCACTTGGGGCAGAACCACTTCCCCTTGGGCTTGGTCTGGAGGGAGACGCAGGAGAAGTGGAACCACTCTATAGGGCAGAGGTCGTTGTCGCAGAGGATCATCTCGCCGAAGGATATCTGGTCGCAGAGGCAGTAGCGCGGCTCGTCGGGGTCGATGGTTTCCCCCTCCTCCGCGGGCGTCTCGTCGCGCTGCGCCGCCTGGCGCGCTTTGCGCTTCTTCTTTTTGCCTATTGCTGGAACAATATTAACATGCTTAATATTTGAAAAGAGAAACAGCCCATCTCGTCCGCGGTGACTCAGAAAATAAGCACTAGTTGGAGGTAGCTCAATAGGTACCTGGAAAATGGGTGTGTAATGATTGGTATAAAAATAATTAATATAATTTTATTTGATATAATTTCAAACGATATAATCATTCATTTTATATAATAAACGAATGGTACATTATCAAAATATCTATTTTTATTTACTATAATTATCATTTGGTATAAAAATCACATCGTATAACTATTTATTTAACTAGTTTTATTTACCTAACCTAAATTACTTTTCTAGTAGCACTTCGTTTTGTGCAGGGTTGCAGGTCTAACTAACCTAACCTAACCTACATTTCTGGTAGCACTTAGTTTTGAGGACGGGCAAGGGGTTCAAGGGCGAGTCGACGAAGTTTTGTGGGGTTGTAAAGTTATGATCATATCTCATACATTATTTCGAAAATGCTTATGCCAATTGAATTTTAGATGAAATAAACTTTATATCATACGTATGTTATAGTAAATATACATTATACTTAAAGTACGTTATGTAAAATATGATTCAATCAAATGACCATTATATAAAATGATAATGTATATCATATTTAAATATATTAAATGTTGTTATATGATTCAATAATTATATCAAATGAGTGTTATAGCGACTGATATTATAGGAAATATTTTTATATCGATCGTTACATTATTTTGTAATTCCTAAAATCTAAAATCACCACTTTAATGATAGTATGTTATTACTAAATGACAAATTACTTTTTTTTAATCAACATCAGAAATTGAGCATGAGGATATATAATATAATTAAGGACTTTAATTAATAAATAACATAATAAACATAACGATTTTAGTTCAGTTCCACGTTGGTCAAGATTTGTCAATTTCTGTTTTAATAATGCATCCTCTGTAGTACGTTTTTACTTTTTACACAATTGCATTATTGCACTTGCAATCTTAAATACAGCTTGAGTATTTGCAAGTTGATGAGTTGAACATGTTGAAAGTCCAGTGGTATTTATTAAATATCACGTTGGATATTATTAGGGTGCCATATTACTTCTATTTCTAGTATACTAAAATTACATGATTTCTGCGAAGATTAATTACTTGTATTGTAATGGAATTTATACTGTCGTCTACCGCTAAAAAATAAGTTTCTAAACCGTCAAGTGCTTTTTTGCCATCACCAGAGCTAGAACATCGAACTTTTGGATGAAATTGGAAATCGAGGGAATAACAATAGTCGAAATCTACGCACACGAAGTCGCGGGCAGAAGCTAGTAGTACTATAAATGCAAAGATTGCTAGTTTGGGAGTTGGTGTCTTTGTTACTCTTTCACGCTGAGACGTATACGGATTGGTATGAGGAGTGTAGATAACCACCCTGATATCCTGCCTAGTGGCCGAAAATTAAATATATACAGTTACAGAAAATAGCGGGTTGGCAAATGAAACGGTTGGGAAAGATACGTTTCGCCTAAAAACAAAGAACAACCTTGAATTTACACATAAGCTACGTTTAAAAAAAAACTGTTGGATGGTCAACATGGACAAAGTCACAGGTAGAAGTTAGTCTAAATAAAACAAAATTATACTCGAAATATTGTGGGAGTGTGAACATATGAAGCTGCTTTGTGTTGACGTCTTAGGGTGTGATGGCATTATTTAGCAGCTAAAAGCATGCGATGAAATCCTTTAGCAGTTCTGAAAGCATGTGATGGCATGCGTATAGTGTGTCTGAAACCGCCAGGTAAATGCGATTCGATGCTGATAGATGTGACACCACCCTTACTTTTCTTGTGCGTGGTGTTGTTCGTGTGGCGCGTCTCGTCACGTTCGCTGGACTCCGCGCCGTCGGTGGCTGCGCCGGCGGCCGTGGTGCGCGAGCGCCGCGCCCGCTTCGACCACCGCTCGCCTGGGACAACACACTCTTTATTAACAGGTCACATATGATAAAGTCAGTAGTCGTCAAACCGACGTGCGTGCATGACTCGGTGTATGAATGTGGAACAAGCGAAAGAAATTTGTCAGGATCGTAGCAAGTGGAAAGAAGTGGTCTCTGCCTACCCCTATGGGAAACGGGCGTGATTTAATGTATGTATGTATGTTCCGCGATCTGGATCTCAATAACCATAACGCCTTTGTGTCTGCTCTTTTGATATATTAAACTTGAATATTTCCTTAAGAACCTGCTAAACATGAAAAAATTATTAGAAATAAAATCCTTGTTAGTTTTATTTTTACTCAATACTCAATACTTCACGTTCTAACCCATTGAACATTTTTTCACGTTAAATACCCATTCCCAGAATGGAATTTTCGAATGATTTTTAACGATGATCTTTGATTCAACAATAGAGTATATGTAACTTCTTAATCCTTGTAATTGTAAATTATCTTAATCAAAGTACTTTTAATTTGTTCATTTCTCAAAATAATATAAAAAGAAAGCTTTTAATTTAATCAAAATAGTCAATAGATCCAACAGATATGTAGATATGATGGATGAGATACGAGGGTGCATTGAAAAGTTCTGAGCCTAAGGTTGTATATAATAAAAAAAAAACAAATAAATTCTGGTAGGTAAAAGTGCCATATTTAGTCGCCATTATGCACTATCTTTTGTTTTTTCCTTGTCACAATTTTGCATTTTATGCTGGAACTGCTACATAAGGTCACGGATTTTTCAAGTAATGGATAAAATTGAGCACCGTTCTGTCATAAAATATTTGCAAAAGAAGGGGTTAACACCAAAACAAATATTTGAAGATATGAACAAAACATTAGGGCAATCTGCTCCATCGTAAGCTACCATAAAAAGATGGGTAGCTGATTTCAAACGTGGCCGGGAGACTGTTCAAGACGAGCCTAGGAGTGGGCGGCCGTTGACGGCTACTACGGATGAAAATGTCAATAAAATATTAGATGCGATAATGAAGGATAGGCGGTTGAAGATTGTGGAGATAGCGGAAGCAATGGGTATTTCTTATGAGCGGGCACAGATCATCATCACCGATGTTCTTGGATTTTCTAAGGTGTCAGCCAGGTGGGTGCCTAGACTGCTTTCAGTCGAGAACAAACGAGTACGTGTTACAATTTCCCAAGATTGTTTGGACATGTTTCAACGTGACCCCGAAGATATTCTCAATCGTTTTATAACTATGGACGAGACATGGGTCCACCACAGTACACCAGAATCGTAAGAACAATCCAGGCAATGGAAAAGACCAGGTTCACCACCACCCAAAAAGCCAAGGTCATTTTGTCAGCTAATAAGGTAATGGCCTCGGTTTTCTGGGATTGCAGGGGGGTTATCATGATAGACTATCTCGAAAAGGGCAAAACAATAAATTCAGAGTACTATTGTGCTCTTTACGTCGTCTGCGAGAGGAAATTAAAATAAAGAGACCTGGAATGCTGTCGAAAAAAGTATTGTTTCACCAAGACAACGCTCGCTTTCAGACTTCGGCGAAATCAATGGCACAAATACATGATTGTGAATTTGAAGTGCTGCCGCATCCCCCTTACTCGCCGGATCTAGCTCCTTCCGGTTATCATCTCTTCCCAAACCTCAAAAAACACTTGGGAGGACAAAGATTTTCGACTAATATGGAGGTACAAGAAGCAGTAGACTCATATTTTAATGACCTCAGAGATTCTTTTTTTTTTGATGGGTTAATGAAGTTGGAGGCGAGGTGGACTAAGTGCATTGACCTTCATGGAGACTATGTCGAAAAATAAAATTGTTATAAAAAGTGAGCCAGTTAGTTTTTTTTACCAGGCTCAGAACTTTTCAATCCACCCTCGTATGTAACTTGTGGTTTTTCTCATTTTCATCATAAATATAGAAAAAAACTTACTACTAAACTTGTGTTCTGGGCAGTGTACTCAATACCCTGTCGAGAAATTAAAATAGGTTTTCCCTAAATTTACGTTTTTTTTATATTTATATAATAAGTGGTGGCAGCTACTGGAAATGATTTATCCCAGCCATTAACCTGTTTATTTTAGTGGTAACAGGTGGATATATCCCAATAAAGACCACGCCACACCGCGGCGCGCAATATAGATCACGTAATCACTTTGATGAAGTGCCTATAAGAGTAGTGTTGAAGTAAAAATTACAATGTTTTCATTAAATTACATGATACCAGTTGGCATTTTTATCAAATCTTACTTGTGAAAGCACACGTCATGATTTGATACGTGATACACGACCCACCTCGAGTCGATTATCCCCAATCATCAAAAGGGATACGGCGTAATGGTACGATTCCCTAGGCCTAGTATAGACAAACTTGTTCGATGCTAGTGAAACAGTATGCGGCATACTCATATCCTAAGTGTGGACGGTCATTTTGGGCATATTGCAGCCCAAAGTGACCCTCCACACTTAGGATATCCAAGATCATGATCGCCAAAATGATAAAAAGGTCGGCTTTACCCGTCTTGTCCCGCTCGGTCTTGTCCTTCTCCCGCTCGGCGGCGCGCTCCGGCGGCGGCGGCGGCGGTGCGTGGGCCGGCTGCGCGGGCGGCGACACGTCCTTCTCAGGGCGCGCCGCCTCGGGCGCCGGCACCGGCTCCTCCTTCACTGTGCCGTTCGTGTTGACCTCCAGGCAAGAAACTGCCAGACAATGGTTCAATATTAAACTCCTCTTGTTTCACCAACAGTCATTTCATTCATGGCGGTCAAACACTATATTTTAGGGAAGTGGTTATATTAGAACCGAATTTGGTGTCGGGGAGTTTTTAAATTTGCTTTAAATGAGTGAACCGGATCCAAAGTTGGAGTCAGAGGTATAAACTTGTTTGTACATGCTGAGTGCAATTTGATTTCTGATTATAATCTCTGATTAAAAAGTATCAGAACTGGAGGTGTAATATCAATCGAAAGTTACGCTTATCCCTACTATATTAATGGTTATTGTTAGTCTAAGCCACTTACCAAGTTTTTTGTGGTCGCCTTCAAGTGACCGTTGTTTGTTGTCTATGAGGTCCTGCAGCAGCTGTACCACCTGTAGTTTCTCATCTCCAATCTCCTGGGCAGCAACAAGTGCTGATTGTAGGCGCATGGCGGCACGGCCTCGGCGGCGCTCCTCTGTGTTTGCACTGATGCACAGTGCTAGGTATGCCTCAGCATCACGTAAACATTCTGTAAGATGAATTAAAAAGTTATAAGAAAAAACTTTTACATAGAAAATGATTTCAAGAAAGAACACAGAGAAAAGATGTGAAGTCAATTTTGAATTTTAAATACATTCCATGGGTTTTATAATGTGCCTTAACCTTTTGTATGCTGGTTATTTTTTTTCATGAACCTCCCATACAAGTAAAGCCCTTTGCTTGTATGTACATTTTTTTATATTATAACATGGAGTGAGAGTAATTTTCATTAGTGTTACATTCCCCCTCCTCCCCATATCTAAAACTACAAATAATAAAGAGGATGTATAACAAGCTCAAAAGGAAAACTATCATATCTAAGTAGCACGTAGTCACAGGTGACTAAAGTGTGTACCTACTAAAAATCATCTAAAACAGTACCGAATAACTCAGAAAATATTGAAAATTTTATTTCATACTTATACATGCTTTTTTTTAGATAATTTTTGTCCAGGCTTTGGAACCCTACACTGACCATTGTATGCACTCATGGCCCTTCTTTTTAAATAAAATGAAGTTTAATACTTTTATTTAGATGTATGTTTTCGCATTTTTAGTTTAATATTAGGTGCACACATTGAAATGTTACACTAAATAAAGGATGGCTGGTTGTCAGAATTGTGCAAGGACTCCCTTTTTCTTAAATGAAAATAAAACAAATTATTACTTTTCTAACAAATTCGTTACTGGGGAATTAGGGAAAGTAAAGTATTATTTAGGTCAAAAAAAGTATTATAAAATTAGTGATAACTGACAAGCAAAATTTCAGAACACCATTGTAAGTCATGCATGACATGAGTTGCAAAATTAAAAATTGTCTATAAAAGGTATGGGCTTAAGGTGTTTCATGAATTTAGATTAGTTTCGAGCGTCGCTGATCTTGTTATGACCAAAACTTGGCGTGGGTATGCACGAAAAAACAATATAATGCACTATAATTCATTATAAATGTTCTAGCGCGGGAGTTTGACATCGATGTAAGGAATATGAACTGAAATAACATGGATACGTTTATTTTGGTCTCCAAACAGTAGATGCTAGCGTTGCTATAAAAAGAAGTTGAACGTATACAAAATGAGGTTGATGCTAACGTCAACATAGCGTACGAATTTACAACAATAATGGAAGTAATAATGCATGATTACAATTTAAAACAGAGAAAGGTGACCGTAAGGACGCTTAGAAAGACAAAAAAATACCTCTGTAAGTTACGTCCAGCTCTCGCATACGCGATAAATGTCGTTGTAGATCGTTCGGCAGATTTTCCACGCAATCTAAGTAGTTTTCCACGTAGGTTGCTGACAGCAACGCTTCAGTGGAAGCTTGGCCCAACATGATTACTAATTGACCACAATTTTCATTATCAAATGTTATAAAAGACTATTTTTTTACACTTTCCAAGCAAATAACAAGTTTGCTCGCTACTCAACAACCAACCGCAAGCAAGAAGCGATTTCTACGCTTGATTTAAACGTTTCGTTTCACTTACTTGACAGATACAACAAACAGTTGGTACAATAGTTAAGTTGAGTTATTTCATTATTTTTACCATGCGACATATTGAATTAAATAATAAATCATACCCTGTATAAAACAAGTAGTTTTTTTTATTGTAAAGTATATTAGGTTAACATTTTTTTACATTCTAATGATAAAACAAAACGCCTACCTGTTTGATCTATCAACGTGCAAATATCTAGATAATGAACACTAAAGATATTCAAACGATCTCAGAGCTGTTTGAGTTACCGGTAAAACCGTTTTAAAATGTCCGTGTCAAGCCCCTTTCAGAAAGTGGTACCGTTTGGTGTGAAATTCTACAGGGGCCGGATGTCAATTCTCGGGTCGTTCGAGATGAATTTCTATCGTAAATGTGCATGAAATGACAGCGTCACTAAACTTGTATTGACGCTCGAATAGGAATTCATCTCGATCGCGACCAAGAATCGCCTCACTGGTACCTACTCTATCAACTTTTCCCGGCAATGTGTAGCCGGCGGCTACTCTCACTTCGCATGTTAGAGCAAGACACCCATAGTTGCCGGCCAGACACAGCTGAGAAAATGTTGCTCGTCTAATCGTCCTCAAATGGGAAGATGGTGCTTTCTCAAATGGTACAGTGCAACAGCAAGACAAACCTTCCTAAACCAGCCTTTATATCAGTCAGTGGAAAATATTGCTTGAAATCAGCTCCCTCCCACTAACAGCGCAGGTAGATAGCATTCCCGGTGCGCCAACCACCAAATGCAACACTGGCTCGGGAATGAGTTGTCCCCTCAAGAGTGGGGATGGAAATATGTAGGAGACACGCTGGTGATCATTACACCAGAAGATCCAATAGCTCCCGAGGTCCTATAGAAAATAAAATTATATCGCTGCACAAAGAAAATGCAAAATTGGAGGTGGTGTGGCAAATATGGATGCCGGAAGTAATGCTGAGTGTAAGATAAAAATCTTTTCTTCGAAAATTTACTTTTCCAGACTGATAAGTCATAATGATATTCTTAGAATGGAGTCAAGTTAATTTGCAGAATTATTATCTTTAACTCTACTTGTATGCGTTTGCATGCTCAGTAAAGTAAATCTGTATATGTAGGTACTAGCATTAAACGAATTCGTTCATTTCTAAGCTTCCTCCCTAGCGAAGTGGTTGCCGCTAAGCATGCCGCTTTTCCGTTTTACGTCAAGGGGCGCATAAATCTGTGTTTGATTTACGCCTCAAAGCCGGCGCGATGTTGCCTATTTAGGTTCTAGGAGGGGAAATGAGCAATACACATTACATTATTCAAATTCGTGGCCGAGAACACCTACCTACATTGCACCCACGTCCTCCTTGTCATAAAATAAACCGCAGTCAGACAAATCTACTCGTTCGCACTGGCACGTTCGTTATTTTGACAAACACTTTGGCAGTTTGTTTTGACATGTTAGCTTGATAGTTATTTCAAGTTTTTTTTTGTGTACGTTTTCGGGTCCTTCTGTAAAATATATTTTTTCCAAATTCTAGTGCAAAGAGTGTGTCCTCATGTCTTCAACTCTGATATTCGTCGGTCTGCCGGAGGAGTCGAAGAGTTCTGTTGCAAAGTAAGTGTCTACCTTTTGAAGTTTGATTATCATATTTATCAACCAACTGGATGAACCTTGACGATAGTGATTGGCTATGGCTTTGGAAAGTTGGACTCACTCATCGATTGTAACGAGAAATTTGGAGAGTGATTTCAATTAGACCATAATTCAAGTAAAGTAAGAAGTTGTGAAATTATATTAATGATTGAGCGAATGAATGACATGAAACTTTCTTAAACACACAGGATCGGTGGGACAAGGTCTCTTGACCTCACTTAACCATTTGCGTTTATTCAATTTGGCCATGAATAAATTACAAATATTTCATATTAGAACTCACTTAGGCTAAGTTTCTCCTCGGCGTCAGGCTATTCTGTTCCTTTCGCGAAGCACTGACTAATCGGAATAATCAAGGCTTCATTTATTAAGCCATATATTCCATTCTGCTGTCCGGCCCGGCAATAAGGCGTAGGAAGTACGCGTAATTGGATCATACCTGTGGCTACTTTGAACTCGTTTCATGCTGTTATTACACAAAGTAATGTGCCTGGTAAAACTTTGTTCCTTTTTTTCAAGTTAAGTACATTTCGTCGTTGTGTGCGTTTTCAAAGGCGCCTGAAAATTTACAGCACTGTGTTTAGTATATACATATTCCGCCTAAGGCGTTAACATTAAGTGTGTAAGTGTGTTTAATAAAATACTTACCTACTTTAAAACAAAAAACTTAAACCCACTTTTAGCCACAACTTAACTTACGTAGAATTAATATGTAAAAAAAATAGGTTCTTAGCTGCACTTAGGAAAAAAGGAATGGTTAGTTTTCAGCCTTTAGCTAGCGAGATCATAATTTATATTACGTTTTAGGTATATACTTATATTACGTTGTAGCTAGGTATATACCTACTTATATTACTTTGTTGTACAAATGTTATTACTAAATTAAACGAAATAAATATTTTCAATTTCTTCTATTATCTATCTTATCTTCTATCTATACTTGGGAGACTTTAGTATGGGTGGGGACCGGTAGGTCACGTTGTTTTGTTAGAAAAAATGTGTTCTGTACTGTACTTGTATAATATAAAACACTTTATTGCATACCAAAAACATCAGGGAGCGGATATACAGTCAACAAGCGGTGTTATCGCTAAATAGCGATCTCCAGATAACCTTAAAGAAGAGATCGTTAAAATTACACAATATACCTAAATAGACAAGCGGTTTTTTTTTACGCTCTGTCGGGACAACTTATACTTAAACAGGATAACATGGCTGGTTGTTTCATAGATTGGAACTGATTCACAGCGCACTATAGACGCTTCCTGGCGCCAGCACGGGTAGCACAAGTTCTATTTTCTCGCTAATGGCTCAGTGAGTCTCTATCGTTACTGACTATATAGAAAGGGAGATCCGAGAGACAAACCAGTCGCGGGCAACTGGTGCTAGCCGCGCAGGATATGTTATGCAGTGTTACAACTCTAAAGTTAGTCTAATTGAAGGTGTAGGCAGGGCGCATTTAGGCCGTGGCCGTAGGCGGCTCTCGCCTTGCGACTGCCAATTAAGGCAAACGCGGGCTTGTTTACGTTTTAATGGTTTATTTGTTCAAATTAGGACCTCTTGTACGAGAACACAACTCCAAGTTTTTCCCCAAGTGCGCTGTTATTAAATTATTGCAAGCTCAAAGTGCGCATTGTAGCTGGAACTGAGAAATCGCGGCTGTTGGGACACTTGAAACAGACAATAGAGTGAATGGATTATTGTTATTATTGCCCACGCGGATGTGTTTTGAGTGCAGTTGGTCTGTCAATGTCTAGACAAAAACTGTTGCTGTATAGGGTGGAAGAAACGAACGCCACTTGGACGGCAACTACCTTCAATATTGGAAATAGCAAATTCTACGCAAAGTAGACTTAGGACATTTTATTTTTGATAAAATATACCTTGCATTTATGGATTTTTGAAAAATGATCTGCCTTAACCGGGAGTCGAATATGATAAAACAATAAAGTCGTATTCTTTTTACGGTCTTTTTTTAGTTTGAAGGTATACTTATGTGTAATACTTAGATATGAAAATGATCACAAAATACGACCCTATTGTTGTGTCATATTCGACCGCAGTTCGGTTCGGGATTAGGACGGAAAAAAATCAAAAATCCATAAATTCAGGATTTATTTTTTTCAAAAATCCTAATACTCTTTTGCGTAGAATTTGCTATTTCCAATATTTAAAGTAGTTGCCGTCCATGTGTACTTTAGGCATAGAAAAGCCAAAAAAGAACATAAGACCAGATGGCAAGTGGGCTTTGAGAGCCTTGACACTTGCGGACTCAAACCTGCAAGGGCTGGCACTGACTGGATCAAATGACTCTATCCTAGTCATATCTGGTTGTCGTACCTGCGTAACGGTTTCAACGCGGATGAACCCCTAATTTGGATTACATAATGTGTGCTATGTCTAAAAGCCGATCTCATGTTTGGCGTCAGAGGGCGCAACGGGGTAACCGCTGTAGGTACCTAATTACTTACGATTTATCGATATGTTGTAGATATCATGAAAAACGATGTCTGTACGCTTTCCTTTCCAAGAAAATATTCCTTAGAATGAAACAAATGTAAAAAAAAACAGAAACGCACAGTCGTTGTTCTTTGGGTCAAAATCTTTTTCGATGCACTGAAATTTTCCACTCTGTCACAATCGTAATTGTTCTCTTTAAGTAGTAATGTTTTTTTAATCTAAATAAATGTTTGTTTTATTTGAATCAGTGAAGTATTGTCAAACATTGTCAAACAAAATAAAATATTACTTCCTACAAAAACCACTACTCTGTCACATTTCCCAGGGGCCAATTACAATGCATCGAAAAAGATTTTGACCCCTTTATAATGAAATGACTACAACATATTAAAAAATCGTGGAAATCGGACTTAATTTATCGTCTGGAGCTAAATTTGTATGGTTTTTTTTGACAGCTACGCAATTTTAGCAGCGCTTCACATTATTTTGATTTGTAAAAAAAAACTTTGCTAAAAAATAAGAAACATACACTACGCCTTTTCTGTTCTTTAAATAAGTGCTTTGATAACGGTAGCAATATACTTAATACGATAACAATATTGTTTTGGTCAAATATTACACTGGTAGCTCTGCAAACCAAAGCGACAATCTAGATATTCTAGATCCATGCACTCAACTTTTGAATTTGGTAAACATAATAGAGAAAACTACAGCGCGACAGTTAAGAAACTACTGCAGGTTAACGACGATTCTACTGTAGTTTTCTCTTCCTGTATTTGGGAAGTGTCATTACGATTACGCCAGGCTCACAATCGTCGTGTTGCCATTGGTGATTCGACACGCTTGTTCTACAATCCAACCAGTGGTTCCCAAACGGTGGTCCACGACCTACAGATGATCCGCGTGGGCCTAGGGAGTGGTCCGCGGCAGGGTTCAAACAAAATTACGCAATTTAAATAGTTCAGTTAAGGGCTGCACGACTGTTTGAGGTATATATATATTTTTTTTTTGGTGTGGAAAAACTATAGTAAAATACTTCTTATACATAAAAATAGGGAATACGCCTTTCGCTATCTTGTATGCTCTTCTTCACAGATTACTCATGCTGACATAGGTTTTCGGTTTTGTTAGTAAAAAGAGGGAGACGAGAGGGAGGCCTGCTTTGCCCACCAGTAAGACACTTTAGGCTAACAAAAAAAAACGATTGAGTTTAATAAAATAGGTACATATTTTCAAAGTTACGAGTCTCTATTTTTTTATCTCTTGGTACAGTCGAACTCAGAAGTAGCTGTACATTTTAGTTCCTTATCGAATAAATATTAAAGTGAAAGTTGTTGGATTTTAATATATCAATAACTGCGCCAAGGAACGTGAAAGTACCTACAGCTACTTCTGAGTTCGACCGTACTTGTTTACCTAAGTACAACAAAATAATCAAAATGGTCCTTGGTCACTAAAACGTTGGGAACCGCAGATCTAAAGGGCTCTCGCTAAAACAATAGAATTGTATCCTTCGCTTGTCTGTTGCATTCGCTTTGGCTTTGTTATTTTGCAATGACACTTTCTAATCGTTGCGATTTCCGTGAAGAATTAGGACGTTTTTGATTGTTAATGTGAATGAAAGACCATTTTTTAGGGTTCCGTCTGTCCGTCTTTCCACGGCTTTACTCTGAGAATATTGGTAACATAGGTACTCAGAAGCTGTTATTTGGCATGATTATACATATTAATTATGCCGGCAAAGTAGGGGCACAAGAAGTTTAAAAAAAATATCGTACCTCTCTTAATTTACCCGTCTCCGATTGTGTGGGATCGTTGGATAGGTTTTATAAATATTGGGCGTTGGTATGTCCAAAACATTTTTTAGGAGTCCTTGTGCGTAATATAAAAAAAAATTAAGCAACACACTCAACAACACACTTAGACTTTACAATTAGACTCTCAAGACTAGCCTGCAAATGCGTTGCCAGCCCTAGGGACTAATATGGACTGCCTCTATGATAGTAATTGCACTCTCTTATTCCCACACCGGAACACCATGCAAACCCTGTTGCTTGGCCGTAGGTTAAAGGATAAGATGGTGGTAGCGATCCGGACGGACCTCGCACGGGGTCCTACCACCACGGTAGCACGGTTTAGACAGACAGCATTTGAACTGTATTCTAGCTGCAAAATGGCAGTTTGAGGGCAGTTCTGATGCAGTATACGTAACTGCATCAAAAAGTGCAAACCAACTGTGCAGTCCGCTTAGGTATACTGCATGTCACCTGCAAGTTGACTGCGCAGGTTGTTTTGCACTTCAATTACTGTCCGTCTGAACCGGCCCTTATGTAATGTGTGAAATTTCCCCAGGTAAAATGCTTATGTCCATTGCCTAGTATATTAATAATAACATTAATAGCCATATGTCTATGGTATCACGTAACAGGATTAGGGCGCGCCAGACGGTAACAGGATCGCCGGGGTTGGGTTCCGGGAAGCCTCACGAGGAAGTCTGGCTGCAGCTTTGTAATTAAATGCACTTGCATTGTTTTTAGCGCTGGTCTTAGTGGTTAGCAGTAAATGGTTTCTATAAAAACTTTACGTTTCAGATTTAATAAGAAACTAAAGTGCCGGCATCAATGATGGACACTTTTAGCTGACAGGCACCAGTAATGGACACTTCACTCTTAATTCAAATTTCATACGGTCCTAAATTAATTTTAAAAAATCAATGCTTAACTCTTATCTTCTGTAAAATAAGAATCATAATGTCTATCATTGGTTCCTGTCCATTACTGGTTCTGTCACCCTAGTAGGTCTATATCGTGGGCCATAATTATTTTTAAAAGCTTTTATTAAACTTGCAATGTATCCTACTTTAATTTCATAATTCATAAGTCTAAGATTTTTCCTTAATTGAATACATAAAAAAATGTGGGAATCGTACGTTATTAAGGGGGTGAGAAACGTTATCGCCTGGAGTTTGTATGATTTTTTTTGGGGCGCCTGTCGTTTCGCATAACCTTTTTTGTCCTAAAAATGTTTGGCCGAGAATGTTTGGCATACTGTTGAATGGCATACTACTCGTTTGTCCTAATACTTTTTGCGCATACTCATTTAACGTCCTAAAGCAAGTTTGTCCTAATATTGATAACTCTAAAGTCTAATTACCTAAAGCATAATATTCCTAACATGAATTGTCCTAATAATTATTTCGCCTATTATTAAACTGGCTACAATTACAGCATTCTACCTTCAGGCAGGTCAGATTTCGGTTAGGTTAGGTACGACGTCGAGCGAAGCGAGGAGGAGTGTTAGGTAGAACGGTGACCCTAACAAGCGAGCGAAACGCCAGAACCAACAAGTTTGACAAGGTTAGTTTTAGCACATTAAATATTAGGAATATTACAATTATGCACATCAATCATTCGACAGTTGAAACTTAGCCACATCAAACTATAGGACAAATAATATTTAGGACAAACAATAATAGGAGCAACAATTTCGGACAATCAAAAATATGCGGAACAAAGTGTATGCCACACGTTATTAGGACAAAAGACGTTATGCGACACAACGATAGGACTAATAATTGTATGCCATTCGATATAGACCCTTTTTTTTGACAGCTCCGCGATTTAACCGTCTGTTCACAATCATCTTTACCATAATTGTTTTGAACCTCGAGTTTCAATAAAAAGGTTTATTTTATACTTGTAAGTTTCTGTGCTGTGAATCACAGTCACTGGCCAAAAGTTTTATGACATAAGCTTCTGGAACGTGCGTCGACCGTCACGCACCGTCGCTTCATTAGCCAATCGACGTAAGTCCATATGGCCGGGGAAGAGACTTACGTCGTTTGGTTGAGCACACGCCGCGATACCACCGTCCAGAGTAAAAAGGCATTATGCGCATATGGACTTTATATTCTTCTACTTCCTTTTTATTTTAACGTTGAATAGTGGCGCTCCCTTGCGGAAGCTGATCGCTATTACATGGTCCGCTACCCGCGACTGCGGTATTGGGCCCAACCATCTGCAAATCCTCATCTAAAATCCTTTGTAATATGATACAATCTATACAAGTATAAACAAAAGGGAACACTTAAATTCTGCGCTGTATAATAATGGGACAATGACATATCATAATCATCATTTTTATTTTTTTATTTTAGACAGGCAGTTGCAGGAATTTGCCAATTCTTTATTGGTGAGATACGTACACCAGCATTAATACGTTATCTAACATTGGGCGCAAAAATATCTGACACGTCTTTATTACTAGAGGTATAAGAGCGTGTCAGATATTCTTGCACCCAATGTTGGATAATATGTTATTGCTGGTGACTGTACTTACGTCAAACTCACCAAAAAAATAATGGTACAACGATGGACAAAAAGCATAGTCGTGACTAGTTTCTACCAGCGACTTCGTCCGCGTAGTTTTCGATTATCATTATTCCATAGGGAACTATTAAATTTTCCATGATGAAAAGTAGCCTATGTGTTAATCCAGGGCTATCTCCATTACAGATTTTATCCGAATCTGTCCAGCCGTTGTAGCGTGAAAAAGTAACAGTCTAATGCACACACAAGCTTTCGCATTTATAATATTAGTAGGATACACCGAATGCCTTTGAAAGTTCTCTTTCAACTACGGTTTTCTTGATTCTTTTAATATAATGAAATGTTAAAATCCAAGCATGACGCAAGACTCATGAAATGCAATATTTATAATATACTTACTCGTATGGTTATATCTTTCAAGTCAAACCACTTTCTGTTCGCTCAGCAAATTAGCTGACCCTCAGTCCCACACAGAAAAGATTTGTTTGTTTGTTTAAAAAATGTTGATCAAAATCATGCTTAAGGTAGAGTCTTGTAATTGCAACTATTTGGTTATTGCAACTGACTTAAATAACCAGTCTAGGATCACTGTTTTAAACAACGACAGGCGTGATATTCTTTTTCTTAGTATAGAAGAACAATGTCACGCATGTTGCACAAAACTTAGACGGAACGTAGAAAAGACCATGTGGCGTTTAAGCTCTTTAGCCATTAGCAGACATTTGTTTATTTAATTTCTCAGTAAATAATGAACAAAAATCTTCTTTTGAGACAAACCTCTATAAGCAAGGTTTAAAAAAAAGTTCCGACTGTCAATTAGTAGTTTTATGTTCTTTACCCGGTTCTAATTGAACGGGTACTTTCATCCTACGATCAAGGTACTAGAACAATACAACAAACACGCTGCAGTGCTCTTTTAATTGTTATTTGCCGTGTCGGCTCCCGTGCCGTTAATTAGAGGGTCTTATACAATGGTTATCGAGGAGATAGTGTCTATTAGAGACTAGTAGATAATATATGTGTCTATTTTGGCCCAAAAACAAATTGATAAATTGATGGATTATAAAAAACAAAAACTGGTCAATATTTAAGTTCGGATTCGAATCGAATCAGCGCGATCCCAAGTCACCCATGTTTTTTTTAGTATCTTTTTGTTGTTTTTCTTTAGAGTTTGTACTGTAATCATGCCAAATTTAAACCTTGTATAATACATAAGTTTTACCGTTTTTACGATACAACGAAAATAAAAATACGTTGAGAATAACAGTTTCATGTAAGGGGACCGCCTTATCATTTCAAGTTTTTTTTTAATTTAATTGTTTAGTAAAAACCAGTATCCATTACAGTTTAAAAGATACAGCTCTAGTTAGGACGGACGTACAAATAGCAAACATTAAGTTTAGGATCATACGGAAAAATATTTGCTATTTGTTGTTATTGCGGCAATACAAATAAGGAAAGAAAATCATTTATTCGTTGATATACATAACAAAGGACAGATTAAAACGTAGAAGAAGGAAGTAGCCACGAAATGGTCCCAACCGTCTATCAATTACGTTCCATGAGATACAGCCTGCTGACAGACAGATGGACGGACAGACAGGTCACAGAACTCTAAAAAGTGGCTAGATTCCATCGCGAAAGACCTGGGCCTAGAGGCCTTGATCTGTTATCGTATTATAGCTCTTATTTATTTGACAGTAAAGACCGAGTTAAAAACAATACCATAACAGGTCAAAGACGATATGGTTTTTACCACCATGGTTTTTTGGCTATCGTCTAACCTAACGCGCTCGCAATCACTTTCATCTAAGGCTTGTCTGCATACAAAATGAAAACAATAAATTGTTCCGCATTGAAGTCAATTGCGATTGCGTTAGGCAATAGGCCAGCAGTTCAAAGACGATATGGTTTTTACCACCATGGTTTTTTGGCTATCGCCTAACCTAACGCGCTCGCAATCACTTTCATCGAAGGCTTGTCTGCATACAAAATGAAAACAATTGTTCCGCTTTGAAGTCAATTGCGATTGCGAGTGCGTTAGGCAATAGGCCAACAGTTCAAAGACGATATGGCCTAGAATCTCGGTCCTGATGTGCTGCAATTTTTCTGACGCCAACACGGCGAAAATAAGGAAGGCAAACCCCACCATCAGATGGGACTGCTAAACGCCAAGGAGAGAGAGAGAGGTTGGGACAGTGACAAGTTTGCAGCTTTGGTCGTAGTTAGTAGACGTAAACACTTACGCTGCTGTCTCGTTTGAAATGAATAGCGGTTAGTCGGGAACGAGGTACTCACGACGACACAAATGGGCGTTGAAATCATTGACCTTACACAGGGGGCGATTTTTAGGGTTCCGTAGTCAACAAGGAACCCTTTAGTTTCGCCTTTTGTCTGTCCGTCTGTCCGTTTGTTCCCGGTTTAACTCAGACAGTCTTGATACTACAAAGCTGCAATTTGGCATATTTATACATTTAATTTAGCAGTAGACAAAGTTGTAGAATAAAATGTAGTTTTTTTCGGCTGCGTACTATCAGACCATTGGAACCTTGACCCACCATAGAACTGTGTCACAGAGACGTTATGATTCAAGTCATAAGAAGTGTCAAACAAATTGTTTTATAATGTCTCTGTGACACAGTTCTATGGTGGGTCAAGGTTCCAATGGTCTGATAGTACATACATGTGCTTATACCAAAAGTATTTTGGAGTGAGGTGTCATTGGATAGCTCCAAAAAAAAAACCTAAGTATATGATATAATTGTATATAATATATAATGCATAAAGTGTTAATACCTTCATACCTGCTAAAACCGGTCAAGTGTAAGTTGGAGTCTCACATCGAGGGTTCCGTACCGTCGCCCAATATGTATTGTTATATTCCGATTTTAATTCGATTTTAAATAAGGCAACCGGTGAAATTAATAGCATAGAGGCGTCCTATCTTACCTCGTACCAAAATTAAAATTTCATGTCGTGACTGTACATTCAAGAACTTATATTGAAGACCCACCTTAGATCCAAAGTCAATCTGACATTCTACAACAATTACGTTGAGTTTCCTTTTTTTTGAAATCAGTCACAAATTAACGTTCGTTTCCGTACATACATTAAATCACGCCTGTTTCCCAGAGGGGTAGGCAGAGACCACTTCTTTCCACCAACTATGATCCTGACAAATCTCTTAATAATTACCAAAGAAATTCCTACGGTAAGACTGTTTGCCTCGACTGCCTGTCTAGCGTGCCAGGATGCGCCTGCGGCGGCAGTTCCCGCGTGGGAGTCTACTTGCCGGGGGCCTGTATCTTCACTTACTAATTGTTAACCTCAATCAATCCTTACCCCCTTTTAAACTTATGGGACAGACAACAATGTTAAATACGAGGCAGCTTTGTTTTGATTAAGAAATATTAAAGCAAAATGAACTTTTGTTTTAAGTTATTGACATTCCTGCGTTGTAGCGTTCCCCATAATCAGTAGGTTGTTGGAGTTTTAAGTAAAAAAAAGCAAACTTTAAAAACACAACTGCATGTATAAATATTGTCGCTTATTATGTCGTTCACTTCACTTTCGACTACGGTATAATGTGATGCAATCTATCGAAAATTAGCTCTACTTTTACCCGTCCAAGTCAATGTATCGAATTTCCTGTAACCCTGTATATCGACGATAGTATCAAAAAATGCAGTCAGGTTTTTAAAACTTGCTTTTTAGGGTTCCGTATCCAAAGGGTAAAAACGGGACCCTATTACTAAGACTACATGGTCCGTCCGTCTGTCTGTCACCAGGTTGTATCTGGTGGTCTGTATGTCCGACTCGCACTTGGCCAGTTTTTTATTTATTAATCATAAGTATCCAGTGACACTTGTTACGCTCAGTCGTTTGTCTTAATACGTGCAAACATTACTTTTCTTCTTCAGCTGTCAGGTAAAAAAATGGAAATCGTGGTCAACATCCAAAAATCAATCAAATCCCTCGTTTTATACCTTAAACAAGTAAAGGCTAGTCGAGTCCATGGAGGTGATTCTCTCAACAACGACAGTCGGACGGACGGACGAGTTAATGTCCAAGCGGCGAGTTTAAGTAGTCCCGTCAGTGCGAACAAAACATATTTTAGCGCGTGCATTTTCAATTTAGCAGCATGGTTTCTGCCGATGGATCGAACGTATAAGGCTGCTTAATTGAAAATGCACGCGCTAAAATGTGTTTTGTACGCTCTGACGGGACTACCTAACCTTGCCGCTGCGATTTCGCTCGTTCGTCCGCCCGTCCGTTGTTTTTGAGAGAATAACACCCCAGAACGTTAAATGAATATAGATACCTACCGTTAGATCATTCTCTAAAGCTGTGCGAAAATTATCAAGATAATTAAGCATCAGGAAGCGGTAAAATCGATTATAAATCTTTAATTATTATAGTTTTGAAAAAAGTATAGATTGACCGAGTTTTAACGGTGATTGTTTAGTGACAGGAAATGAAATAATCAACCGTTTCGACCACCGACTCGGCCGAATTGGTCGGCAGCTTATTAACGGTCCGAGATAAATATCAATTTATTTATTTCTACTTTAATGTTATAAATTATAATAAATCCGGTCAAGTGAGAGTTAGACTCGCGCACCGAGGGTTCGCGCACATAGTTGGTAGGTACCGTAAAACGGTGTGAGTAGGGGTTAAGGGGTGAGTAGGGATATAACCTAAAATCTGGGGTCCTAGTGAAAAAGGGTATGTCTTCTGAAGATTAAGTGAAAAAGGGTTTAAGTCTAGTATACTCCGCTCATGTATATACCCTTTTTTATTACGAGTTAAGTCGACTTCTACCCTTTTTCACTGGGACCCCAGAAATAACTCATAACTTGTTACAAATAAGATCAACTATTAAATGGATAATCACGTTACGTCTATTGGAAATAATTTCTTTCTTATAATTAGCAACTTATGCTTCATTTTAGGTTGTGTCCCTACTCACCACTTACACCCGTATTTATAGTGAAGAAAGTAATTACTTGAGTATTAGTAGTGTCAAAAGTCATAAAAATCGTTGCTTAAGTCATTACTCTTACTCAAGTAATTACTTTTCTTGACTATAAATACGGGTGTTAATCTCTGCTCACCCAGTTTTACGGTACTATTTCAAATTTCAAAATTTCAAATTTCAAATCATTTATTCTGTAAGTAGGCCCTGTAGGCACTTTTACAAGTCTGAGTCTACCAGCGCTTCCAAGGAGACCACTGTTGAGAAGAAGCGCCGCAAGAAACTCAACAGTAAGCCATTTTTTTAAAATAAATCACTTATTACAATACTAAACTTAAGCTACATAATTTAAATGTCACAGGGATGTACAGGTCCCAGTAGTAATAATAATTAAATAAATCAAAATGTCGGATTAAAATAAATAATACAATTTCGGAGATGTAAACAGGCTCCAAATGTCAAATTAAAATTAAGAATTAAATATAATTTAATTATATATAAATAAAAAAAAAAACACAAAAAAATAAAATAAGGGAGATGTAGAAAGTCTCCACGGTAAATTTTGGAGATGTAAAGAGTCTCCAGATGTCATATTAAATAATAGGTAATCATACAGGGAGATGTATATAGTCTCCACGGTCATTAATAATTGTAATACAAAAAAATATATATAAATCAGTCCCAAGCATTGTCATCATTCATATAATCTTTAATACTATAATAAGCTTTAGAAATTAGTTTACGTTTAACGTATCTCTTAAATTTATTTACTGATATTATATTCCACTTTCAATTCGATTTCGAATCAAATCAGCGCGAGCCCAACTCACACTTGACAATTTTTTAGTATTTGTTGAACTCTTCAGGGTTTTTACTATAATCGCACCAGACGCTTGTATGATTTACCGTTTTTAAGATACAACAGATAGTTGTTGGAAATTCTGTAGCTCTGCCTACCCCACTCTGGGAATAAGGGCGTGAGTTTATGTATGTATGTATGTAAGATACAACAAAAATAAATAAAAACGTTGTTGCAACATATGTTGAAATAAAAACGTTTCTTGTATGGAACCCTCTTTACTATACCACTTTTTGATATTTGTTTGCAAATCCGCCGTAATAAACACTCTGATCTGAGGTAAGATCAATATTCTGAAAAATTAATCAACCCGCTATCAATTACGGTTCAAAAGATACAGCTGTTAATAGTTAGGAGGGACGGACGGACAGACGGACGCAGGGACGGACAGAAGGACAGCGGAGACATAAGTGTCTTGTCGTCTGTTACACGCCTTTACAGCTGAGCTACTAAACAGATTTATATTAATTTTAGTATGGAGAAAACTTGAGTCTCAAGGATGGACCGATTTTTGATTGTCACAATACTGGGTCTCTTTTCTACTTTATAAAACTATATAATTATAGTTTTATAAAGAGGTGTATTTTTTGAATTGCTTTGGATAGTGTATGTCACATTAATACGAAGTAAAATTTACATATGTACAGTCGCGAGATTTAATTTGGTACCCATCTTAGGTCCAAAGTCAATCTGACATTCTACAACTATAAGGTTGAGTTTCTTAAAAATTACAAATGACTTGACATCTCTAATGACAGTAATGACATTGACGACTTCAAACGAATTTTTCTTGAAATGGGTCCCTAATTAACGTTCGTGACTGTAGAATAGAATAGAATAGAACATTTATTTGTAAGGAATATACATCGTCAATAAGTACATTATGCGGTAAGTATAAACTAATTTTATACATTCCAATTCAATATGTGTCATAATATTATTCAATATACAGGATTACAATAATTAAATTTCATTTAAATTAAATTATTAATGTACCTATATGTAATTACTTTTTGTTTTATTTTATCGCAGTTTAGATGTGAAAACGACTCGTCCATAATTATTAAAATAATTATTATTTTGTAATGTAATAATCCCACAGAGGGAGTTACAATCAATCAACAACTCGATATAAAAAAAATATGAATTCGAAGAAATTTAATGTGGTTTTTGTACTCAACTATACGCAAGAATTCACTTGTATCACTTTCTTTTGGGAAAAACAGTTAAAACAAATGTAACCAACTTATTTTTATTAAGCGTTTGATCGTTACGATTCGTATATTATCGGGTAAAACAGTTTAATTGATATCATAAGAAACCAACAAGCGGCAGGTGAAAAAAACAGAGCACTGTCGCTTTCTCGAGCAAAATGATCGTTTACGAGTGCGAAATGCGAATACGAGCGGATACTTCGGCGCTAAGTCCACCACGAGGGGTAATTGGACCATTATAGTCGATGACCACCTGTTATTATCCACAACCATTATGACTAGAGCTTTCTTGCTGGAACTTGCTAGCTACAAGCCAAAGACACATTGTATTATGGTTACGTAGGTCTAATTTGATTGGTTGTCCGAGTGCTGGGCGGGGAATAAACTAAGTTTCACTCGTACTAATGAGCTGTAATGCTGATGCGGTTTTGTGCTACCATGGACATTGCCCCAAGCGGCTGTCTCTTCAGCTAAAATTGCGGGTATTAGCTAATGCCTGGCAATTGCTACTGCGTTTTAAGAAATCAAACAATCGTAACTATATTTAATTGTAGCAATTTTGTTTAAATTACCTTTCCGGTCATCAAAGTTACACCAAATAATTTCTAGAGGTACATAAGAATTTGATGATAATACATGTTTGATTTTCTTTAGAGTTAAACTGACTTCTTGTTCATAGTCAAATTTACACTGAGACCACATGACA
The DNA here is from genome assembly GCA_963966035.1 of Acleris laterana. Classification (NCBI taxonomy): domain Eukaryota; kingdom Metazoa; phylum Arthropoda; class Insecta; order Lepidoptera; family Tortricidae; genus Acleris; species Acleris laterana. The sequence continues at coordinate 6,822,212 of OZ014459.1, read as the reverse complement.
TGAATATGTTTTTTTTTTCGAAATAACTTTCTTAACGTCATTACTTTACTATAATGACACGTAAATAAAAACGGTACCTTTGCAATTTCTCTAAAATCAAGTATAATGAGATGATCCCATAGGTGTTCCATTTCTGTACGGATGGCACAAGTTGTATTTTCTCGCTTGTCGCTCAGTGCGTCTCTATAGTTACAGACTGGAAAAAAAGGAGTTCCAAGAGACAAACAAGTCGCGAACAACATGTGCTAGCCCTCATGAACGAAGTACAAGGAAAATGTGAATGTTAGTAGGCATTACGCCACTAGGCAAGATTAGTTACCGTGCTGCTCCCTTTTCTAGAACGTTGTCCCCGCTTGTGAGCGAGATCGGCCTGACCGAGACCCTGGAGAGCTCCGTGAACACTTCCCTGGCGGTCACGGCCTGTGGGTGAGACAGAGATTCATGGAGTTGCATGTAGTTTGATTCGTAGTTCATCGTAGAACACACAACACTAGAGGATGAAAACGGGTCGCTGTAAGTACAAATTTACTTACACGGTGACCAGTTTCCATTGCTCTTAACTGTATAAAGTTGTCAGGTAGTTAAAAGTCATGATGCTCATCAGTTTTTCCGTAAGTACTTAGAAAATTAGAAGCATCTCGTCTGTTACATAATACGAGGCTTGTCAACTCTAGATTCGATTTGAAAATCACCAAGAGTCTATAGACAAAAGCGGCTCCTGCGTTGGTTTCTAAATGTTTAATGTTTTTGCTTGTTTGGTCGGCTCTAGAATCTGGTTGTAGTCTACTCTAGTTATTTTTTGCACTGGCGTAATACACGGTGGTAATAAGCTTATAAGCATCAGAAAGTGAGGTAAGGTAAGTTAAGTGTACAAAGGAATCTCGTCTAGATTTAACTACATAGTTTTATAACATCGTGTGCGTTCATTTTTAGGGGTCCGTATTTTATCAAACTATGGCTTTAGTTGTCTAAAGCATTCTGTATCTTTTTTCAAACACTATTTATAACAAATAGTCTAGATGACTGTGTCGATGACGAAGCACCAAAACTAAAGCTAGATGAAGATTTGTCTGAAATACTTAACCGTAACGTCAAGCCTTGACCCTGTTAAATCTTTATAATTTTTTTCAAAATTTGCTCTGGAGCCTAAGGACGTAAAGGAACTTAAATACCGAACTAGTTCCTTTGACCGATTGACCGAGATCGGACCGCTCCCTTTAAAAACCGAGCGGACACAACTCTACTGTAATGTTCATCTCAAGGAGTGTCAAAAATGACAGTTTTCTATGAGGATTACTTCGACGTAACTTATTTGTGAGTTTATTAAAACGGCCCTTACTGCCGCACTCAGAGAAGTCAATTAAATTTAGTGCTTGTTTAGTTATGTGGTGTCTTATTCTATTGCTACAGCAAAGAAAGTGACAGCAGCAACTTAAATCCAGTAATAAACATTGAAGTCTCTGAGTGCGGCAAATAGTCTATTTACGGGAACTTTATTTCGTGGCTTTTGCAGAGTAATGTATCTCGACTATAGTCATCCTCATCATGCCTATTGTTGTTGATTAGTGACTTTGTATACGAGCTTAGTCTAACTTTTATAGAGCCTCGGAAACCAGAAGTTGTTGTTATCTATCTGTAGTCAACATAACTTTTAATTAGACGCAAAATGAATGTAAGTAGAGATTTATTTTCACGCAGACTTCCCTTCACTTAGCAGCGGCTTTTAAATTTACACTTACTTATCACCAGAAAGAATTGCGGGCCGTATTTCAAAAATATCACGCCGAGAAAGTAGCATTCATAGTATCCGTTACGTGACGTAACTTTATTTATAACGAAATTTAACCATTATTTTATCTGAATTATATCGGCACTAAAGAAAGCTACCATTTGTTTTAGATTTACACACCTTTTTCTAAAATGATTTATGATTGAGCGGAGTTGCCGAGAGCGCCCAGTAATAAATTATGCTAAGAGAGTGTAATTTACGGTGCTGAGGCCAAGATTGTATCGAGTGATAACACAATTTAGACGAGTCGATTGGTGTCTCTCCTCGCTATGACGGGTAATGGGCTTTCAAATCATGTTATCGCTACTAATACCGAAGTAAACGTTGTGTCTGCGTATACAGGCGTCCCAAACTTATGGGACATGAAGGGGAAGTACCTTAAATATCGTAGATAGTGAATTTTGCTCAAAGAACACTTTATGTTATTTTTAAAAGTTAGTAATTCTGCATTCATAGATTTTCTAAAAATTACTTGCTTCGTCTGAGAACCGAACCGACTTAAATGTCAAAAAAAATCACCTTACTTTTATGATGCCAATCGAAAGAATAGCTAAAAAGTAATAACTCTGCTTAAGTAATTGCAAAAGTAAGTTAGTGTATATTGAGCTTCGGTTCCGGTTTCCTTAAGATGGTAGGTATCTATGCTAATAATTTTTTTACCGGCTGTACTACCTCCTACATTGACACACAACAGTGAAAACTGTTGCTTAGCGCGGGAGCCAGTAAGACCGTGACAGCGATCCGAAAAGAGCTTACACAGGCTACCTCCTGAACTTCGCGTTATGTAAGCTACGATGACATCTAAATTCTGTATATTTGTAGCATGCTATTCTGGTAAATGGTAGATGTGACATTACTGCGTGCTGAGCACAAAATGATAAGTAGCATCGGCGCTGTCTCCGCGTGGCACGTGTCTTTGCGACCGATTTGGGCACGATCGATACGGCAAATATTGTCTTCGTGATTGATGGTGTACGAAGACATGGTTACATTGTTGGCTGGAGGAGGGCTGACCGATTTTTGTGGATTTCGCGAGCTATTTGGGTCAGTGTGGAAGTGTTGCTTGTAAACGCGTGAATGGAAGCTTTGTTATCAAGTTTAGTAGAACATACAAGGTCTAATATAAAGACATTCGTTGGAAAAATATCAGGCTCATTTATTTGTAAATTAATGTAAGTTGTTAAAATTGATTGTTTTTCGTAATAGGTAGACTAAAGGCCGTATTATTAACTTACCTCGAGTATAACTCTTGTCTCAAGATGCGTCAAAAATAATAGTTTTCTATGGCTTGACGTTTTATTTGACGTATCTTGTGTCGGGCACCCTGGTCAAGACGAGTTTGTTATACGGCCCTAAGGGCCATAGTGCCGTATTAATACACTGTATTTGGCTGAGATGTTAGTTTGCAGCAGGCCCAAAGGGCCTTGTAACCCCGAAATAGAAGCACCGTCGACCTTGTCAATTAGATTTTTGGAATGACCTAAACACGACAGTGAAATGGTACTAGAAACAAAAGCGACTGGATAAAAATCGCAAGAGGAAAAACGACACTGTGACTATAAACTGCTGGGAAAAAGGCGACTGGTAATATCACGTTCGGGAAAAAACGCGAAAAGTAAATTAGCTTCTAAGAGAAATGCATGTGGGAAAGGCATCCAACAAAACTCACGTCTTTTATCTTAGCCAAGATTAGTTTGTTTTTGGCGCTCTTATCCTAAATAGTGAGCAAGGGATGTCTAAGGTTTGAAATATATGATTTTTACCTACAATCGGCTTACACACATACATAAACACGCGCCTTCATTCCCAGAGTGGGGTAGGCAGAGCTACAGAATTGCCAAAAACGGTAATTCAACAATTGGTCAAAGATGTATACTAGTGTATTAGTAACAGGTTGCAAGCCCATCGCCTAACGGTACTACTAGCCTTAATTCTTCTTCAGTCGCTGTAACCTTAATTAGAGGTAATTAAATTACTCTTACATTGTTTCTCTAACTTAGTAACTGCTAAAGTAAATTGATCTCAAGTACCGTCTCGCTACGATCAGACTAAACCGACGATATGTAATTTCCCTTCACCTTCATTAATTGAATAATCCCTTCCTGCACAATTAAAAAGTCGTTATTAATTGGGTAAGTAAAGTTTTTGGAAGAGATGTAAATTATATTTTTTTTCGATAGTCGTCATCCTTAAGATCATAGAACTGCGGCTCTTTTACTTTTATTTCCTCTAATATTTTAGAAATCTTTTTTTTAGTTATGAAGTTGACATTTGTACACTTCAATGACCGACAAGCTTGTTGCCTTCGTATTTAATGAAATAGAAAAAAAAACTGTCACTTCTATATCTGTCAACGTCAAATCAAATCAAAGTAAACAAACGGTTTAATTCAAATAAGTAAATTCAAGTAAATCTTTGTAATACTCCATTTCCACAGTCCGTGTGGGATTGCCTGAATTCATTGCGTGGATTGTACAATTCAAAAGTGCTCTCGTGGCTATCAAAAAGCAGAGCAAGAGTCGTCGAAAAAGGAAGAAATCGGTGTCCAAGAAGAAGTGCCAAAGGGTTCGAAAATAAATCTTAGACCAAATATCGTGCAAAGCTCTTAAAGCAAAGCGGCAAAACGAAAGTCCAGAGTTCGTTCTGAGATCGTTAAAAATATTTCTAAAAACACTGATCACATGAAACACAAGCAAACAGAAAATAGCCGTTGTATTGAATTGTTTGTTTACTTTGATTTGATTTGACAATGACAGATATAGAAGTGTTTTTTTTCTTTTTCATTAAGTACGAAGGCAACAAGCTAGTCAGTCATTGAAGTGTACAAATGTCAACTTCATAAGTAAAAAAAATATTTCTAAAATATTAGAGGAAATAAAAATAAAAGAGCCGCAATTTCTTGATCTTTAGGATGACGACTATCGATAAAAAATATAATATACATATCTTCCAAAAACTTTACTTAGCCAATTGTCGAGAGCGGTCGATGCTCGTCGTTTATCGGCCTGGCTTGCGGCAGCCACTCATTATTGTTACGGATATCTATCGCGTAATTAGGTTTACTTTATGTGGTTTACTTACATTCTTAAAATAAATGTTCTTTGGAATTGGCACTTTTACTCGTTTAATCGGGTTAGTATCAAGTGGTCAAAAACGCAAGTGGTCAACAGCATCAACTCAACTAAAAATCATGTGGGTAAATTTGCAGATAGTCGAATACGTAATCGGTCCATGAAGCAACTCGTCATAAATCAACCGGACAAATAAGTAGTTTGTCCGATATGTAACCGGTCTCTTTAGCTACTTGTCTTAAGATCATCTAGACGAATTCGCAAATAGGTTAAAAAGTATTTGGCCAATAAAGCAAACTCGTCACAAATTTTATAAATCGTTTAACACTCTGAATATCGATTGAGAAACAATTTGTTCAATTCTAACAACAGAAAGAGGAAAGGTAAGATATTTAATGCCAGGTATAAGGAGCAATTAAACAATTTGGAACAGGGGAGAATTTCAGCACACGAGTTTTTGTTAATGATGTCTGACATAAAGAAAAATTGAAACATCTAAACATTTTTAGGCTCCTAGGCTTATTAAAATTGTGTAACGACGCGTAAGAGTAAAATATTTATTTTAGTTTTTTATGGAAGTTGTTTTTGTTTCGTTGTTAAGTCATATTAACAATTATAAACTGTTGAGAGAAATGTTTTTTATTTTCACTTATTTATTTATGCTTAAGAAAAAACAGGGTTGTTAGTATTCCTTTATTTATCTAAAGGTAATTTGAAATTAACACATTACATTACAAAATTATATTTCATATCCTGCACCACCCCCACACCGAGTTGCTTTGTTCGCGACCTGCTATTTAGATCACATGCATTTATGACGAGTTGCTGTGTTCGCGACCAGCTATTTAGACCACATGTATTTGTGACGAGTTGATAATATGACAGTAGACGAAATAATTTTGTGACGAGTTGCTTCATGGACCGATTACGTATTCGACTATTTGCAAATTTACCCATATGATTTTTAGGTGAGTTGATGCCGTTGACCACTTGCGTTTTTGACCACTTGATACTAACCCGTTTAATCAAACAAGCCAAGTTTTTAACGTAACGTTTGCGCTCAACAGTTGGGTAACGAACGAAACGCCGTTGCGTTCATTAAAAATGAAATGGTATATCAAGCAAATGATGTGGTATAATATCATATTTAAAAAAAAACATTTCGGAACAATTTTGAGGAACAGGCTCACTGACCCACAATTAATTATTTTCTTTTTTTGATATTTGGAGATGTTACATTAAAAACATTTACTAGATAATGAAGCCGTTGGATTCAATGAAAATATTCCTTGAAATGGTAATTTTGAACATATTTTCTGAATACAAACGGTTACTTTTCTCAAGTGCATCTCAATAGTAAAGTTGCAATGGGCTATTTGGTCTTTCCCCAACTATAGACATATTTACAGGCATAAATTCTTCGAACGTCGTCTAAGCGGTCTCATTCTTCAGGCAAAAACTACGTATTAGAGCTGCATTATGACGGTCAATTTGAAACATTGCAGCTGTAAAATGCCGCTGTAATCAGCGTCGTGACCAGCCCTCGCACCTGCCGCTCAAAACAAACCACGACTTTTTCACTGCTGCTCCATTTCTAAAGCCGTATACAAATAAATGTATCACGTACATTGCGCATTGGAAACTTACCTACGCCTTTTACCTTCCCATTAACATAGTAATGCAATTCAAAACAATGTATAGACGATACATTCCGTTTGTAAAATTTACCGCCCTCAAGCGACGTTTTGTGGAACTGTGTAGTGGCCAGCTAGGTTGAGCCGTGCGGCGTGACGTCACGACTGTCTTGTTAAAATCTGAATAACTTACGATTATCATTATGTCATTCGGATGTTATTCTGCGTATTACATTGTCATAAGGCGGCATAGTTTAGATTTTGCACCATAGAGTAAAGAACCTAACATAATAATTTCACCTTGAACTTCTTCTACTTTTTCTTTAATGTATATGTATTGTATACTCGTACCAAGGGGACGAGGGCGAGGAAGTGATTAGCTATCGATTATTTTCTCGCTCAACAAACGAACAAAAGATATAGATCATGGGACCTGTGTAAATAAAAGAGACGCATAATATATTAATAGTTATTCACAGGGTCTACTCGCTTCTCGCTCACCGTCGGTGGCGGGACAAGTGCCTAATCCCGAAGGAATAAATTGTGACGTAGTAATATGGCTGGGTTTATCGCGTGTCAAAATGTGGATAACACATCCGTCACTTTCTGATCCTATTGATATCGATCCTAAGATAAACATATGTAATTAATTACTTTTCTGCAAAGATATAGAATGTACAAATACATCTCTCCTAACCATAATTTTCCAAGCTTGTGCATAGATTTAATGATAACTTGAAATCTAGTTTTAATTAGCAAGGAGTCATATGAGACGTTCTAATCGGGTTTTCTCTATGCATTGCTAATGTCATAGAGGTATTCTTTAACGAGATCATCCGTTCGCAAGCCGAGATAACCACGTTCTAATAAGTTGTTTATAAAATGCCCCCGGCGCTCGGTAATTAAGACGGCTATATCACGGCCGGTGTTGCCATCGTGATCGTATCTTTACATATTTTTTTTATTGGCGTTATGTTTCGTCGTACTTTTTTTATCGTTTATATAAGGAAGCGAACTATATGTTTATATAAGGTGTTACTGCCAATATACGACGTGGTTAGACTTGTTGGTAGTAAACCTGCCGGCCGAGCTAGCGGTCCTAAATTCAATTCCCTGAAATTAGCATATTTTTTTTATCTTGGATGTTCTCTATACATTTCTCTTTAAAAGTATGTTTAATGTTGCCTAGTTCCAATTGTACAAGACTTATGTAATTTTTGCCTAGTGTTAAGTTTAGCATCTACGTTAATGTTAATCTACGTCCAATTAAATAATTTCCTCTGATAATATTTTTTATTTTTAATTACAACAATTCGACGGTATATTTATAGTTATATATTATCCCTTAGCGTTTATTGTTAATTTTGGTTTTATCGGTTTTAGCGTCGGTTTAATATTTTCTTTTTTATTTGCTTTCCCTTGCATGCTAATAGTATAAATAAGTTCCGGTGTAGGGTGATCGAACCAGTAATGGACAAAGACACCAATAATGGACACTTGATTCTTATTTTACAAGCGTTTACTTAACTTGCAATGTATGCGTACCTATGTATGTATGTATGTAAGGGTCAAATCTTGCAAGTTAAATTTGACCCACTTCCCGGTTTCCGATGTAACTCAAAATTTGCATACGCCTTTAGTTCTGATGACAATACATTAATATAGTACCATCAAGCTGGTCTGATGATGGAGACTCAGGGTGGCCATAGGAACTCCTAAATTACACATGATAAACCCGTCGTGTTAAGGGTCTTCCCAGACCTATCGACGCGGAATCGGCTTGAGCCGGTAAGAATAAGTTTTATGTCCACGCAATAAGATCGAAAACGACGTCGTTCCGTTCGCAACGCCGAGCCGAGCCGAGCCGAGCCGAGCGATACCTTTTTCACTCTTACTGCACGGACATAAAACTTTTTCTTACCGGCTCAAGCCGATTCCGCGTCGATAGGTTTACGGAGACCCTTAGGGTTTGTAAGAATCGTCTAGACGAGTAGATGACGACGACTGTGCGAAAAAAGTACAGTCAGTAACAAAAGCTTGTCACAAAATTTTTTTTTTTGACAGAAACTACAGAACATAATTATTCATTTGTTTTGCAACAATCAATTTAGGACCGTATGATATTTTAATTAAGAGTGAATCGTCCATTACTGGTGCCTGACAGTTAATATAGTGCCGTCACCCTACCATTTTTTTTCGAAATTATATATTTCTCTAAAGAGTAAGTACATTCGTACATTATACCGTCGCATCTTTAAAGTACCTACAACATGGTTAGTCTCGATGCAATTTCGCTACAAATTATTTCCCCACATATTTTACATATTTTAGTATGATGGCAACCCACACATAAGAGTGCACAGTGTTCCCTTGGACCTCATTTTGAGACAGGGTTATATTATTAGATGATTGAATAGAGGAATATGTCACAAATGCAACAGTGAAACTCTCGCGTGGCTCACTATCATAGTTTTGGAGAAATTGCAATTTAAAGAAAAAGTCCCGGAATTTTAAGAAAATCTATATATATATATATTACGGAAAGTACGCATATGAATATTAATTTTGCACTGTGATATAAGAGGTCTAGTATACGGCTAAATAATACACTTATCGCGACTTGGCTAGGGCTTGTCAGTTTTAAGATAATCGCGGAAATAGTAAAATCTTCTTTATGTTTTAAAAAAGAATATCTTTAGTAGTCTAATTTTTTTTTGGTTTTGTAACATAGCCACAGTTATGGACTACTTACACACAAAAAACGGAATTCAAAAATCGCGGACTTTCGGAGATATCATTTGTTTAAGACTTCCCGGTTTCCGGGATTTTGGTAAAAATTTACTACTACTTTTAATTTTAATTTTCTATTGTAAATGTATCATTTTCATTTGTCAGAATAGATGCAAATTCACTTTCATCGGTTTCTGTACACCTTACGCTCCCGTTGTCATTTTCGTCGTCATCATCGTAATTATTTTCATATGGTTTCAACATTTCAATGACAGGAGGGGGTAGAGGTATGCGTTTTATGTTTTTTTGTCGTCTATTCAGCCTTGTATATGATACGACCGGATCCGATGATTCTAACGCTCTATGGAATAAGTCTTGTATAGTATGTTTTCGACTATCTTTCCGGCTGTGGTGTTCGCGGTCATATCGCCAAAACTTATTACGGGACTCTCCAGCTTGTTCCGAAAGAGCTCCTATGGGCAACGCGGCACTTTCTATAATTTTTTGCCCATGCACGAGAATTTTGTGCAAAGTTGTGGTCATCGGATGCCAGCTATAAGCGGCTACATATTTTTTGGCCACATTTTTGCAAAAATCACCGAATTTTTTGGAATCGAGCGGCAGCCCACAGTTTATAGCAACAAGAATGATGTGCATGTCGTCGACAAGCCATTTACTAACTCCTAGTATTTCAGAAAATATTCTGCGACTTTCATCAGTAGCGAAGACCCTCCGGGCGGTATTTCCGTCATTAGTCGTTCCCGAATTGGGTCGCACGACATCAACTAGTAAACCCAAGCCATCTTTTATTTCTGTCTGTATTCTTCTTTTCCGGCCTTCTACTATCTTTCCAGCAACAGACGATTTGAACACTCGCCACTGTCTTACGTGGGGATCATTTTTATACCCCAAATGGAGTAAAAATTCTAAAAACCTTATATAGGCATGAAGAGGACTCATACCATTTTTTAATGTTTCTTCGTCTCCTATTGGTATGGAAAACGCCAAATCTAAATTATTATAGTTAGTTGCAGTTAACTTACAAATAGGACATCTTAGTTGCGAAAATGTGTTGTGAATAATATTGTACACCTTGCCATCAATGATGCTTAAGGTAAGGTTACATATAGATTTCACTATAAAACCTTTCGATGTAACTGCCGCGACCGGTGTTAAATGTAGCATTTGTTGCTCTACGTATTCTTTTTCCGCGAGAATGAGGTCTTTCGATTCTTTTCGATATTGGATATGTAGAGGCCTGCAGGACCGAAATGATTGGGGCGCTTGGTTTACCCATATAATTTTTTTGCTACATATTTCCATGATTTGTAAGGGCACAAAGGTTGTGGCAAATATTGAATTTTCGTCAAACAAAAGATCTTGGGGAGATGTTTGTTTATAAAGAGATTGACCTGTACTGCCATCAAATCCCCAAGACCCTTCGAATGTGCATGAAAGTTCATCTAAATGCTCTTGTTCGCAATATGTATTAATTACATCATCACAGTTGTGAATAATTCTTTTGAAAGTATGTGCGAGAAGTCCCTGTAAGGAAACAGAAGCCTCCACTTCGCTTGATTCCACTCCATCCTCTGGATAACAGTCCTGTTTTGCTTTTGCTACTTGTTTGTAAGGTGGGAAAGCACAAAAGCCCCTGTTAGCTAGATCTTGTTGTAAACATTTATATGTCGCGACACTGTATTTTCGGTCAATTATTATTCCAAGGGCTTCTTCTGCAGTATACGGGTTGGTTTGATGATTTATTTTTGCCAACACCTCAGTCGAACTAGTTGGAGCCTCCAAACATTTATTTATAACAACCTCTAAGTCACGGGCACTTTTATTACTTAATTTTTCATTGTCTCGGGAACTCACAACTTTAGTAAAGGTCTTAATTAATTTTGCTGGTGGTTCATCTTGTAATAAAGTTTCTAGCTTTTTGCGTTCTCTAACTTGCGTTCGTCTACTAAGCTTTGAGAATTCCGTATCACTACTCGTACTTGCAAGAGGTAGCACGTCCACAATTTCAGGTGGTATGTCTATAACTTCAGGTGCCACATCCACAGGGGTAGGCTCCATGTTCACAACTTGAGCAGGCATGTCAGGATTGAAAATTAAATCACAAGGAATGTCATTAATAAGCTGTTTACTTAGCCAGTCTTTATTCTTTTTAAGAAAATAATTCATGTTCTTTTTACAATCATTGCGTTTTTTCTCAACTTTGGTAATAAAAAGGCCTATAGCAGTCGCCAGGTTTTTTTCTTGGACTGGAGAAAGTGGAGAGTGTAAAATACCTGCAAGACTTGATTTTATTACGCAGCTTCTTTCGGATTTGCTTAGGTCAAACGGTTTTCCTAAGCGGCCTTTTATTTTTTTACTTTCCTTCAACAAAAGCGTATAAGCATCTAACCGCGTTAATGTATAAGGCTTTTCCATTATCGTGGTATCGATAATACTTCTTTATTCATTATTATTTTCCATACGAGACGTATAACAAACTTAGCTGTCATGCCTTTTTCTAAATAATATCACTGAAACTCATTAAACGAAAGGAGGTTTACCTACAACATAATGTCTAGTTCACGAAACGGTCGTGTGGCACCGCTAGTGTCGCAACGCTAGTTTAGCCCAACGCGCAACATTCCTTATTATTGGAAGAACCAGTAGATCATGTTGTCTACATTACAAGGGTATCGTGTGATAATGAACGAATTTTAGAGTCAATTGTCTTGGAATTAGGGTATTATTGAGGATCACAGGCATTCTAGGATGCAACTAGCGCTAGGAGGACCACAAGTGAAAATTACTTTGATCAAAGAAAATGAAGTTAGAAATACATAATATGACATGACATAAAAAATACGTAACTACTTCATAATTTCTAAATGTATACAAAATAATAACACATGCCAGCTGTTTATGCGGTACTTTTGAATGTCGCCAAAAAATATTGAAAATCCCGGAAATCGGGAAGTCTTAAAGAAATGATATCTCCGAAAGTCCGCGATTTTTGAATTCCGTTTTTTGTGTGTAAGTAGTCCATAACTGTGGCTATGTTACAAAACCAAAAAAAAATTAGACTACTAAAGATATTCTTTTTTAAAACATAAAGAAGATTTTACTATTTCCGCGATTATCTTAAAACTGACAAGCCCTAGCCAAGTCGCGATAAGTGTATTATTTAGCCGTATACTAGACCTCTTATATCACAGTGCAAAATTAATATTCATATGCGTACTTTCCGTAATATATATATATATAGATTTTCTTAAAATTCCGGGACTTTTTCTTTAAATTGCAATTTCTCCAAAACTATGATAGTGAGCCACGCGAGAGTTTCACTGTTGCATTTGTGACATATTCCTCTATTCAATCATCTAATAATATAACCCTGTCTCAAAATGAGGTCCAAGGGAACACTGTGGAGTGCAGTGACATGTTAGTAAAGATATTGCGGTTTCTAATCACGCATGTTATTATGCCCTGAAGTGTTTATGGATATACGATGTACAGAGAAATCAGATATATTAATAGTATAATGGATAGGCGGGTTTATTAAATACCCATCGAAACATTGTAATTAGTTATTAAAATAACTATCATTACAGATCGATATCCATATCGGTTAGATAAAAACTTTCAATGAGTTGATAAAACGTAGCCTGAGGCTATTTTGATGATTATTATTTTTTAATTTATGTGATGAGGTTTTTAGTTGCCTATTTATTACTTACTCGGTAAAACCATATTGCTTTTGACATGTTTTTTTTAACTCTGCTGCAAATACTGTCAAGTACATACGATTATCGTAACGTTGACAGTACGATAATATGTCAAAAGCAATATTCAATACAGTACAATATAAAAAAATATTTATAAGTCCATAGTTATGCTCAAGATATGACTCACTAGCGACCCGCCCTCGCTTTGCTTCGGTTCGGTGCTTTGGTGCTTTGGTTCGGTTTATGTTTTGCTTTGGTTTGATTTATATATATATATATATATATATATATATATATATATATATATATATATGTATATAGCCTCGATAAATGGGCTATCTAACACTGAAACAATTTTTCAAATCGGATCAGTAGTTCCTGAGATTCAGCTTTATAATATTAGTATAGATTAATTCCATTAAACGTTTCAATATATTTAAAATAATATAAATATGTATCTAGTGTTTATCTTGAGTAAAGTCTTTAAATAAATATCGACGGAAAACATAGAAAAACATCTCACTCATGAACAAATACTCGCACTCAGTAGGTACCTAAATTGTTGCCTTATCGGGATTTGAACCCAGGGGTGTGATTCTCTGAAGAAGCAAAGGTGAACGAATGGACGAGAGATCTCCAAGCGGCGAGATTAAGTAGTCCGGTCAGTGCGAACAAAACACATTTTAGCGCGTGCATTTTCAATTTAGCAGCATGGTTCCTGCCGATGGATCGAACGTATAAGGCTGCTTAATTGAAAATGCACGCGCTAAAATGTGTTTTGTTCGCACTGACCGGACTACTTAATCTCGCCGCTTGAAGATCACTCGTCCATTCGTTCACCTTTGCTTCTTGAGAGAATCACACCCCAGGACCACTAGCTTCGCAGGGGACTAGACTAACTGCGCCGTCAGAACATAATTTATCAATAATGCGAAATTATGTTACATAAAAAAAAGTTCAAAATGTGGTTACAGAATTATAATTTTTTTTTAGAGTTGTTAATTCTGCAGCTCTGCCTACCCCACTCTGGGAATGAAGGCATGAGTTTATCCTCCTAAGATGAATATACTCGTATTATGAATGAAATAAATTCGATTTTCAATTTTTCTATTTTTTTATTTTTTAATTTTTTAATTTGTTTATTGAGGAAACCAACAGCCGTACATTTGATAGTTAGTAGTACAATCATTAGAAACTTAAAATAGGCCAATAATAGGTTTCCCTATAAGTTACAGAACACTATACACGGAGAGTAGGAACTAAATTAGAAAACAAAATATACAGAAGATATTAACTCAAAAAAGTCACTAAAATAAGAAAATGCGGTGACCATAAACGTGAGTGTATGTATGATGTATGCGTGTATGCGTGTTTGGGAAATTTGATCATTCATTAGTTATAAAAACAAAAGAAATTCCACTTTACTTTCTTTGTACTAGACCTTTATTTGAATGGCCGGACGAAGGCCTCTTAAAAGGACTTGGGGCCTTAGAAGGTTATACAGGGTGTCTTGAAATCAATCGAAGAAATTTTAACCGTAGATAGGGTGGATGATTTGGATCATCTCTACATTGGTAACTTTTTTTTAAGTTAATATTTGACTGAGTTACAGACTGATTTATCCTGACGATGCTCTCAGTGTGCTCCATCTTAACTAATTCATTCATAACCCATACACCGGATTGACGGGGGCAAATATGTACCAGTGCTAGTGATTCATTAAATATCGATTAAGTTTATCGACAATTTTTTTCGTGACATATGGATCTTCCATTACTTACAAAATAAAGTTGTAAATACCTTTATCTTCTATATCTAAATGATCAGCTTTCCATGAAGATAAACGATCTATTTCTTTAGAATCATTTTTAACCGACTTAAAAAACTAAATGGTTCTCAATTCGTCGGAATACTAAAGAATATTGTCGTACTGAATTAATTTGTTATTCAATGTAATTTCAACGGTTGTCAAAAGTGACTCGAGTCCAGAGTCAATGTCAGATACCGGTTGTTTGTATTATAAGAGGTTTGCACATAATTAAAAGTCATTCAAACTAGGCCATTACTTATTTTAATGATGATCAAAAATTGCTTTATATCGTTGTCGATAAATTTTGTCGATATTGAATCACTAGCACTGCTACATTTTTGACCCCGTCATACCGGTGTATGACATAACATGTGTCACAACGTAATGTAAATAAACAAGTTGTTCCATATCAACAAACTTTCTAATCACGGTCAAAAGCTCCACGGTGTTTAGAAAACTGAAAATAGACTGAAACTGAACTATAATATGAATGAAAAGATGATCTCTGATAAGGGCTATTATGTGAAATAATTTAAAAATGAAACTTACGATTACGATGTTTACTCACACTCTTCCCACACTCGCACAGGTAAAATAGCACTTGTACTCGTAGGTACATTAAAGTTATTTTATTAGATCATGAATCATGGATTTATTTCATTGATCTCTGCCACCATCAGGGATAACTATGAATACAACACACAATAATTAAAACGAATCAATAAGTTGTTATTGTCCTTTGACAGTTCAGCATAGTATTTTTTTAAATCTTGTACCATTGAATACTTTTTATGAAAAGAGGTTTAGGTTTAGGTTTTGTAAAAATAAAATCGTCTCTACACGTAAGTTTATCCATTCCATGGCCTAGGAAAGGTTGGTATTTTTTGTTCTCTATGGTAAGTGTGACATCATAATAAATTATAATCAATTATGCGACGGCCTTTATATCCATGGACAAAATATTTTGCATTCGGGCTGTTGGCTACTGCCACAAATACCACGCAGATCAATACGGAGGGCAATAATCGGATCGTTCAATCCATGTCTATCTGAACTCTATGTCTGAGTCTATGAATTTATGGCTGTCATTATAATATTATGTCATTGTTATGTTATTTTGAGATATTCAAGTCGTAATTATTTTTGCTGTAAACCGGTTATACGGGCCACTTTAGAACAGAAAAGAATGGTAAATGGTTAGATCTCGACAATAATATAAGAAGGACAATAATATTATGATCAGTCTTGGCGAAGCGTGAACAAGAGATCTAGTGAATTCACATTTAAAACCAGCTAGTGTTCAAATTGCAAAAATGAAAATACAGTAAGTTGCACTAATGAAAATACAGTAAGTTGCACTAAAATTTATAATAATTTTAAAATGTTAGTCAGATTTCTGCTTACATGGAACGAACTGTTTGTTTACATACCATGTAAACAACGTATGGTGTCAGGTCATTGACCTTTAGAATTTTGACGTTAGTTACTACGAACGTTTGTAGTAGTATAGTATCAGCGTCAAAATGTCAAGGTCGAGATATCGGCTGCGATACATCAAGTAACAAAATTAATATAATTAATCCTTCTTTTTTTTTACATTAACAGAAACAAAAATGAACCATACCCCCGTGATCAGAATCGTGCGAACTATTACCCCGCCAAATATCTCTTATTCGATCCAAGACACCCTGTATATGTATGTCACATAAAAGTAAATTAGTATTTACACGTAAGTTTAATTTCAATCGGCTGTTTATTTATCACCGGTCGTCGGAGACCGCGGGGGCGGCTAATTACATGCCCCATTAGGCTGCTCGATGCTAAACGGTTTTATTGGCGCTAGGGCTGGTGCAGGCAGGACAGATCAGCAGTTCAGGGGTCCTAATATGGCTGCGTTTATCGCGTGATAAAGTTTAGATAAGGCATCCGTCACCTTCTGACACGTTAATAAGTACGAGAGTGACGCATGCTTTATCCACATTTGACACGCAATATAGACGCAGCCATACTATGCCCGCAGATGGGGTGCGCCAAAGTACATATAAAATTGCAAATTAGATTATTGGAACTCCGAAAATGTATATCATATAATTTTACAACCTAATGTTCACTCTTCATACTCTTCATATTTTTTTATAATACTAATGATCGGAACTTATAATCATCTGAACTTATAACGCCAATATTCATGGAACCGTACACTTATCAGAATTTCTTAAATATCTTACGTGAAGGTAGATATAATTAGGTTAGGTTAGGTTAGATTTATAAAAATCTAAAAAAGTAACAGTTTTATGGTAAAAAGCATTATGAGTTGCCATAATTATTACTTAAAAAAGTATGAACAAAAAAGTATGAGCTAAATTTTTGGGAGTAATGACGAGTATAGTCACAAATCGTTATTTGTATAAAAATTCGAAAGACCAATTTTATATGAGCCAATATGGACCCCCGCAGATGTCATTTAGCGAAGCTGTGGGTAGGGATATGTTCACCGAGTTTTGGCGCTATAGCGGTCCCGCAATAGCCTCCTCCTAAAGCGATTGGCGCAACGCCCCGGGGGTTTTAGTCCGAGCAAGTCTGACATAATCCGTCCTGGCTTCCCTCGGGGTGGGTAGGTAATATGCATAGGCATATCGCCGGGTCATAAAAAAGGGATATGTTCAGTAGTGCTGTGAGTCAGATGACGGTGCACCGTAACATTAAACCTGATTTACAACACTAAGGGCCTGTTTCACAATCGACAAGTAAATTTATCTGTCACATAAAGTTGTCTCTCTCCTTGTCTATTTTCAAGTGTACGACAAAGAAAGGGCTAAACTTATCCGTCAAATATCCTTTACCTACTTGTCGATTGTGAAACAGGCGGTAAATTGACTTTTTAACTGCGGATTCTACAAGAACTGTCAATTACTTGTAAATTGTGTACGTGTTTAACTTAACTCTTACCGCCTTCCTTATACACGTGGAATCACCGTGAGGTAGCTAAACTATGCTTTGTTCTTATTTGTCAAATTTAAATGTCAAAGTGACAGATAAGGACAACGCATGGTGTAGCTACCCCACGGTTATTCCACGTTTATAAGTTAGGCGGTTACACATTATAATCTAATAGCTTTTCCGTCTTCACCTTGTGTGAAACATTGTACTTGTCTTTCATATTCAAACTGGCGACCCGCCCTCGCTTCGCTTCGGTGTATGTGAGTTTTCTGTAACACCCGTACATAAAACAGAGTTTATTATACATAAAAACCTTCCTCTTGAATCACTCTATCTATTAAAAAAAAACGCATCAAAATCCGTTGCGTAGTTTTAAAGATCTAAGCATACATAGGGACAGACAGCGGGAAGCGACTTTGTTTTATACTATGTAGTGATTCAAATATGTTCCCATTTGTTTTTCATCAGCCCTAGCGGCGAGTAGTGTTGTCTCTCTTATGACAGGAGCGCTGACGGTGATATATTTACGGCTGCGCGGGCGCTTTCCCGTGTGATCCGACTATTCCGAACGCAGGCACCCCCTACTGCGTCCTCTTGAAGCAAAAAAGCGCATTTACTCTTAACCTCTTCTATTATATGCAACTTTATTTCTATAGGAGACTGATGGATGTGCTTAAGCTTTTTAATGGCAGATAGGCCCTTTTGATTGACAAGAGCGATATCGTCGATGCGCATGCTCACGACTATCTTTCTGCGCAGTCGGCGCATCCTCAGATATTTTCGCGCGAAAATGTCGTTAGAAACGCATATCAAGTATACATTTTTTTTTCATATTCTGTGACTTTGTCTCCCATGTTTTGCCTTAAATTAAAGGTAAAAAAATGTTAGGGACAAAAAAAACATTTAAAATCTGACAATTTAATTTGTGTTCAACTCAAAAAGGGTTTTCGGATTTGAGTAGGTAGGTAGTTTTTAAAGCTACATGCCATTTTTTTTTTCATTACGACTTTTTGAGTAAACGCATAAAGTTTGTTTTTCCATACTTGGTGAAAAACAAACTCGGGGTTCCCTTAGTATGGAGAAAGTAACTCGGTGCGTTTACTCAGAAAGTTGTAATGAAAAAAATATAAGCATGTAGCGTTAAAAACTTTCTTATTTCATACTGATTCTAATCATGCAAGAAAACACTGTTTTTTTTTAAATTAATGCTTGAATTTAGAGGATTTTCGTATCACAGACATAAGGTATAATGATAAAAATTCCGATTAAAATAATAAATATCTCGAAAACTATAGTATTTTTACTTAATTCTTCTGCTTGGTAATTAGTAGGCCTATCAGCCCTTAGTGGGTTGACGTTGGTTTCTGGGACACCCTATACAGGGTGTCTCATTCAAATCGGTCAGTATGGGAAAGTCTGAAACTATAAGACATACGAAGATTTGTTCTTAGGAACCATGTCACCGATTTTGATAAAAAGAAAAACTGCATTCATACATTTGAAAAAAAGCTGTACCCATCTAGGGAATCGAACCTGGTTGTTTTGAAAAAATAAACGTACACTATTTCTATTCAGATATCGATTGTGTAGGTAAATTAAGCAGTAAATGTTTCTAAGAAACAATCATGATGTCTAAAATCCAGAAAATGCATTGTTTTCACATAATTTTAATTTATTTTAATAGATGTTCGAAGTGACCACCGTTACAATATTCAACAAGTTCAGGCATGTAAAATTGTTTTTACCTAAACGTGTTGAATATTGTATTGAAAAAAAACGTGGTCACTTCGAACACCTACTATGATAAATTAAAGTAAGTATGTGAAAACAATGCATTTTATTCATTTTAAACATCATGTTTCTTAGAAACATTTACTGCTTAAGACCTACACAATCGATATCTGAATAGAAATAGTGTAAGTTTATTTTTTCAAAACTACCAGGTTCGATTCCCTAGCTGGGTACAGTTTTTTTTTTCAAATGTATGAATGCAGTTTTTCTTTTTATCAAAATCGGTGACATGGTTCCTAAGAACAAATCTTCGTATGTCTTATAGTTTCAGACTTTCCCATACTGACCGATTTGAATGAGACACCCTGTATAATACTCGGAGCGTGCGTCTGACCAAAATAACGTATTATCTTAGGATCCGTATCTGTATAGGTCGATTCACAAGAGCTGGCACGAATGGATTGAATGAGTGAATGAAAGTACACAAGCGTGTAAAATAATAACAGGTTTTCTGTTTGAAATTCGAACATCGGTTCAAAGGACGGCACTCACACAGTGATAGGTGACAGTCACTGCTTTTGTGCAATACTGCTAAAACTCTAAAGATAATGACATTTTAAAGGAAACTTTAAGTAGAAAGTGTTCTGAATTTAAATGCAACAACAACTCATTTTGAGATGCTGCACTCTTACATAAAAGCACCGTTTTGTTCATTCCATTCGTGCCAGCTTTAGTGAATCTACCTATATTTTCTGTTGATTATTGTCTCTTGCATGTCGTTTCAATTGGATCTTGATCAATGAGCTCTAACGATGTAGTTATTCAAACCTTTAGTTGACGCCGTGCAAACGTCTTTCCTTTTCCATCCTCCTCCGTCCCTCCCTAACAAGCACGCGCTTGAGGTTATCACTTAATTGTGAACCCTATTAATTCCAATTGACATTCATGGATGTTGCAGATAAATCTGGTTATTTAGAGGCGTGTCAGCGGCTTGATAGCAGTCATAAATACACGGTAACGTGCCTACGGCGTCAACAAAGGTCGGTTTTGCCAGCCAGTTCGTTTTTAACCCTTACCAGAGCGTAGAATTTAACCTTGTCACTGCCAGGCAATGCGGATATTTTAGGTCAATGGCGTCCAGAGACCTCTTTACTAGATATGTATACTTCGCGAATGAGTAATGTCAAAAAGACTTTATGTCCGTCGTCCTTGTATTTTGTGAAAAAGGAGGTAGACGAGCAAGCGAGTCACCTGGGGCGCGTTTTATAAAGCTACAAGTAACAATTTTACAGGTCTAAACTGGCAACACCGCTGAAATAGCTGGTCGTCATTGGTCGAGTTTGTGTCAAATGGAAACTTGTAACCTAAATAAAAGACATTTCGCTCCTTTAGAATTATAGAGACCTAATTCAAAATTTTCAGCGTTCGACTTCGAGTCATAAATTGATTACTGTAGAGACCTAACTCGAAATCCAAAATTTGCTAATTAGGTCACTATAATTCTAAAGATGCGATTTATTCAGTAAGTAGGCCGTACGGCCGTACTTGTAATTTGTAGCTTTATAATTTATAAAAGAAACCCCTGATAGTAAGTGATCATCGCGAACTATAAACACCTGCGACACCAGAGGAATCTCAGATGCGATGCCGGCCTTTTAAAAAAAGGCTCGTTTTTTAAGGCCCTCAGTCTTTCCAGTTATTAGGCCCCCCTAATAGGTAATAAAGATGACTTGACCACTTAAGTTATGTTACTCGCATGGGAAATATTTCAAATACCAACAAGCGTTTGATTATCCTACTATAATAACATAATATTATAAATGCGAAAGTAACTCTGTCTGTCTGTCAGTTACGCTTTCACGGCTAAACCGCTGAACCGATTTTGATGGGCTCTTTTTACCCGCGGGAGTAGCGATAAACGACTTCTACGCGGACGTAGTCGCGGGCAACAGCTAGTTATGTTTTATTATTTAAGGTTAACTACTAGTACCCCGTCCGACGTTACAACACTAACCCCCTTTACCCCCGTTACATTTTTACCCCCTTACTAATAAACGTTGAGTAGCGGTGGTATAGCTATACAATGTTTTGTCCTTATCTGTAATTGTGACATTTGAATTTGACAGATAAGGACAAAACATTGTATAGCTATACCACCGCTACTCAACGTTTATTAGTAAGGGGGTAAAAATGTAACGGGGGTAAAGGGGGTTAGTGTTCAACATAAATATCAACATGTTTACAAAACAGCTTTATGACATGTCATGACATTGATAGTGTCTAAGTAAAAGTGTCTGTACACACAACGTACAAACGTTTGACAACGGAATGCTAAAAAGTGTACGCGATATGATTCTCTGATTGTTTTGACTTTTCATAGTGACTGCTCTAACATTGTAGATGTATCATATTACTTTCGAACAGTATTTCGACGCCATGACAATTTCAGTTTATGTAAGTACATGGCCCGCAATCTATTATGTAAGTTGTGCGTCGTGTCATCAATACGGAGAATACGGAGATGATACGAGTACGTTTGGTCACGGTTTGATGGCGACTACATCGCAGCACTTTGCCTTCCCCCATATGGGTAAAAATCTAAATAAATGTACATAAGGACGCTATTTAAATGTCACGTAAATGATGTCTAACTTACAATTTCATTACAATTGACGTATGTTTGACGTTAACCAACAGTTTCGTGACGGTGACAAAACTCTCTTTAACTGGACTTTTATTTTGATTTTTACCCATATGCTGGTTTTACTCAGTTGCATTTATGTTTAGGATAACCTTAACCTTTCTAAGTACCTTTGTTAGGTTATGCAGCAAGCTCGAATGGTCATCAAGCCCAGAAAAACATTATCAAATAGATTCCTGGAGCGTCAGTCGAAATACACGACTGAAAAGTTGATCCCAAAAAAGCAATAAATGGAAATTCTGCTACTCAAAATAATTATTTTGAGTTAATGTTCTCACAAAAACTGCCGTTGTCCCTAGTTCGTTGCGGATGGTGCGGAAGACTCATTGTAAGTCTAATGCGTAAGCCGAATTTGCTACCGTCTGCTGTTGCTTATCTTCCTCAGGATTATGTCAATAAAACATGCTTAAATGGTCTTATACATCTAAATACTTTATTAGGAAGACAGTAAGCCTACACATAGCTTTATAATCATGGCCGCTGCGCAACACTCCACACCATTTTCGTAATTCTTAAATAAATATATATCTTAAAGTTAATGTCATAAGGCCCGTTTATATCAACGAGATTCGCCTACCGTACCTAAGGTCTTCAGCCAATAAAGTGAAGCATTTAATCTATTGAAGTCGACGGTAGAGAA
Source organism: Acleris laterana (assembly GCA_963966035.1). Taxonomy (NCBI): domain Eukaryota; kingdom Metazoa; phylum Arthropoda; class Insecta; order Lepidoptera; family Tortricidae; genus Acleris; species Acleris laterana. The sequence continues at coordinate 6,799,444 of OZ014459.1, read as the reverse complement.
GATAATATATAGATAGACCAGGAAGTAAGATACAATGCCGGCACTCAGTGGCAGATATTAGCGATAGCAGAAAAGATCATTTAAAGATAAGGTCCAGTATGCATTAAATACTTGGCACACCTGAAGATTTGCGATCTTGTTAGCTGACTGTTAAAATGAAAAATCTGTTAACAGGATTTAACACACTCTTAAAGATATTTTTTTTCCAAGGCGCTATTGAAGTTGACTAAACTAGTGATATTCAATAGGGCCTTTGGATATTAATATTAAGCTTTTGTATCGGTTTCTTGAAACATGGAGCGACATAATCATGCTATGATCAAGCTCTAATAAAGAAACAAGTCTAACAAAAAGTAAGCTTTTAAAAACCCAACTGCTGTTTGGACAATATCGTCTAAATAATACTTATCTTATCATGTCTATATATTTTTTTTCGCAAATTTCACATTGTATTAAATTTAATATAGGCTATTTCTATGACACTTTAGGGGTTAAGACGAACCTACCATGTATAATGTATTAAAATCGGTTTACCGGTTTAGTAGTTACGAGGGAACATAGAGTCGGACATAGGTACATACAGGTCAAGCACATAACCCTCATTTTGGGCTTAGCCGCAGTCGGGTACAAAAATAACTTTTGTGCAATAACCCTGACAATATATATCAATTTGCCTGACCCATTCAATTAGCTTTGATTCATAACTCAACCATTTGTTTTGACGATCGTTACATTATCTGTTATGAATCATGTTAATTTTTCATACCACATTTCTCAATACCGAAGCGAACACAATGAGCCCCCTTGTGCTCTTAGAATTCGCGAGCATTTCTCAACACCCATCATTCTAGACACGAGATTTCAGTTTTTATCTCCCGATAGACGCTTTGAATAATCTTCGTATCGCAAGATCCGATTGTTCGCAGTTGAAAGTACACAATGCTTGACCCCGCGTTGATCAATTCAATTTGCGTCCGTCTCTGCAATCGCTAGAATAAATTACTTCCATCGGCCGGCCAGCGATAGTTCATTCTCTTAATAATCGTTTTATTTCCTGCACTCGCTGAGGTTATTTATTTTCTAAAATTACCAATTATGTTACGTAAGACCACGTGAGACACCATCTCGGTATTGTTTTTGCTACCTACTATTTCCTGTCGTCGCGTGTTGGTAATACCGTGGAATTATTAAAGGCTTTTTTTTAGTTTGCCAAATCAAAAGCACCCGAAATCGACGTAGGTGCATGAAGCGAATAAGCGTAGAGTTGTATGTTTAGTCCGGCGCACCTCTCGTTTCATATTCTCTGCCTACCCATTGGGAGAATGAAAGTGTGAATGATGTTAGATCTTCCAAGCTAATTTTAAACCACTTCCCTTATCGTGAATGACTTAAATTTTAAATATTTATATAAGACTCGAAAGCAATTCAATGTAATGGTATTTAAGAGCTGATCTGATAACAGAGACGGAAGGTGGCAAGAGGACTCGGCTGTACTTACGTAGACCCACCGAATTGCGATTCGTGTGTTCTGATCTCAATGAGCAGAAGATGACTGTATAAAAAGAACCGTCAGCTGCAAAAGCGTAGGTAGGTTTTCAAAAAAAGGGCGCCTAGTTAAGGGCTAAAATTATGAAACTGTAACTAACGAAACGAGTGAGTAACGAAAATTACCCACACTGCTATAGACAGATGGTGGTATCTCAGACAAAAGTCCTATAGCAAGTACGACCATATTACTAACGGGTGATGATTGAATCTGCTACGCTTTTTGAATTCGAGATACCACATGAGGGCACTGTATGTATAAATGTAACTAATTTTCGTTACTCACAAAAACTTTTTACAAAGTACCCAGACTCAAAAATTTATAGAAACTTGTTGTTTTATACAAAGATAAAAACACGTAATATTAATAATGATTGTAAACTCTCTTGCTAATGAAAGTTTACGAGTTCAAGGGAAGTGTAACGCTCCACGACAAATTGCAGCGTGAAAACATCAAACAAGTATTTCGAGCGACGCCGACGCGGCCGCTCGTGGTTGTTTTTGTTGCGCATGGGCAGGTGCAGATGGTTGGAAGTTCTTTTAATGTGACCAGATTACCAGTTAGATAATATTTTGATATTTAAATCAGGCTTCGGCGAGTTATTCATTAAGCTATTGTAGGAACGGACACGATGAATAAAGGGAAGATTGGTCGCAATATTTTCCTTGCGCTATCCTTCCTATTACAAAAATATAATATTCTTAAGGAACTTTATTGTTACTAGCTTTTTCGTTAGTTTGATAACAAAACTGCAAAATAAGTTTTACTAAAAACAATCCTCGATTATTTTAAATTGATACATTCTGCCAAACATGACATCTTTTAAAAGCGTACCTATTTACAATATTGTGTCTTTTTTTCTGGAAAAAGAAAATTGTCAAGCTCCACGTTAGCCCACGTGCTCCTTAAAAATAAACATGCGTTAATGCCTCTATAACGTGGTAAACGTTGCAAATTGAAAGATTCATGGGTTATTTTATGGCGGGAGCAGTCCATTCGGCACCGCGATGCGTTTACGCGTTTCCTTATGCAACGTTCGCAGAACAATGCGCGGGCGCCGACCCCGCGGCTTCTCCGTTATAAACTATAATTACACGTCTATCGGGTAAGCAAATCCGTCTAAATTGGTCCAGATAACACCATAGTTAGGGTAATATTTGGAGATTTAGAGCCACAGAAAAGTTGTTCTAGAGTTTCTTGTGACACTTCATCTCTGAAATGATGGTCCGAACAGTCTTCCCGTTACACGTCTATCGGGTAAACAAGTCCGTCTAAATTTCGCGGTTCTGTTTTCAAAGGTTACGTTGGGAAATTTGTTTGTATTGGCTTTGTCATCCATATCATTTTTGTCGGCCATGTAATTACCGTATAGTAGTAGTATTAGCTAGTCAATAATGCATGTCTTGGTAAGAAGCTTGTGATGCGACGCGGAATCGTTGCAGATGGTGGGCTACATTATGAGCCCTACATCCCAGCAAGGGATGTTCAGATTCGTATTGACTGTATACAATAAAATAGACCTACTTAGGCTGCGGCTCCACTGAGGCGGAGATGAGCGGAGCGGAGCGGAACTGTGCCAATATTAACCAATAGAATCCAAACTAACGTGCGCAAGGCGCGCTCGACGTGACCGCATGCGCCTTCTATTGGGCCATGGTCTCACTAGAACTCCAGTTTATTCATTATGACATCTTGAAAAAATGCGTTTTTTTTGCGCAGCTGTGGAATTGACCTATCTATACAATACTCATTAACTTGCTTATTTAAATCATTAACGATGTTCCAATTTCTCCTATCATATTAATGCTGGTTTGATACTTTGAAGCCACCTGCGCGTGCGGCTACCGCAGGCAAATCATTTGCAATTTACGCAGCTTCTAGCCACAGGCTAATGTCCTTGCATAACGAACGTCATTGATTTATCGCCCGATCGCACTCTCTATTGCGCCTGCGCGGACGCTCATTGTATTACTTTATTATCATTGCTCGTATTCAAGTAATGGATACATATTTAGATATCGTATGAGTAGTAATGATCAAATATAATGCTATCTTGGTAATAAATATAATATCGTAATAGAGTAATGTTGTAATTGGAAGTTGTGTCTTGAGCTTTTCTATCCGTTGTACAGTCACGAGATTTAATATTAATATTACCCACCTTAGGTCCAAAGTCAATCTGACATTCTACAACAATAAGTTTGAGTTTCCTAAAAGTTACAAATGACTTGACATCTCTGATGACATTGACGACTTCAAGCATATTTTTCTTGAAATGGGTCCCAAATGAACGCTCGAGACCGTACAGTCGACGTCAAAGATGTACTTTTTTTCTCTTTATTCCATTGAAATAAAGTCTAAAAATGTAAACATATCTTTAACGTTGACTGTACATTGGAATTAGCATGTTAAGGTTCGCATATAATGTTAATTTTATTGAAATAGTAGCGTTTCGCTCTGCTGTTTAGCCAAGCGTCATTTAAAGATAAAGAAGCAGAACAGTTAAATCACTATCATGAATACATTAATTAAATTAAATTAAATTAAACTAAAGTAATTAATTCTTACATGTAAGTATAACACCGCTGAGACGGCATGCAAAACTAGAACATTCATTATTTCCATTATCTTTGGCTAAATCATGAGCATTGTGAAGCTAAACATTTTCATACAAAGTGCGATAACGTTTTTCTCCCCTTATATCGAGTCCGATATGTCTTAGATACATTGAAAAACTGGGTCTGTTTCAAGGAAAAACTAGGTCTGTTATCACCCGTAGGTAAATTTTGTCTTTTTTTTTTGACAGCTAAGTACGCTATTTATGCATCGCGTGAGTCATAATGTGCGAGTTGCGATCTTTGTGTGTATTGTGTGGTAAGACTAAGGGCCGCCATAGATGGACGGCTTAGAGCAGTCAGGACAGATAGCCCCGCGATCGCTATTGGACGATCTGCAATTTTAATGCTCTAAATCTCTAATTTCCTATTGAAACAGCAGATTGACCAATAGCGACCAGGGAGCTGTCAGTCCTGATAGCTCTAAGCAGTCCGTCTATGGCCACCCTTATACGACGATAGTTTGATTGCCCCATCAGTTTCATGCGTCATTATTAATCTATTCAAACAAATAAATATTTAAAAAAAGTTCCTATTGTCAATTGATTTGCAGTAATTCAATTTCAAATGCGGTTGTCATTTGTTTTACATGCTAACACACACATATGCAAATGCAAGTCTATAGTTATACGGCTACATGAATACAACATACCGTTCCCCGTGTTCACTTGTTTTTCACCGATCGGTTAAGATGAATCGATGCGGATGCATCGCGGTTATGAATAGGTATTTAAAAATATAACTCGGTCAAGTGATCTAGTTATGTTACATTGATTAATCGACGCGTGCGCAATGGAGATTGCAGGCGCATGTCCGGTTGCGGGATTCGGTATTTTGGTACTCATTAAAGATTAATTGCTAATGCCGGTATTGGTAGAGGCAGCAGCAAAAGTAACTAAGTGTGTGTCTGTGTATCCCTGTATAACGGATGGGTTGAATCGGACATGGCTATATTTTTAAGAACGTTAGTTTAATCGGCATCGTTTTTAGCTAGGTTTCATGAAAATTTAAGAGATATGGGCTCTGAAAGTAGAAGTATCTTAGGTTCTTATGACTCTGAGGGAATAAAGTCGTGTATATCTCTGACTTTCATGGGGTCTGGACAAGACGCATAACGCTAACTTAAGCGATTTTCGGAAACGGACAATGTATAGAATTGACGTAAACTTTCGAAAACGGACATTTTGAAATCGCTAGCGTTATGCACCTTGTCTAAGGCCCACTGGGAGCCTAGCCAAGATGTAAACTATTAGTGTTTTTCGTTTCTATCGCTTAAAATGTATGGGACGTCATTCTCTTGCATTACGAAATTACGATGAACCACGTGGTCAACTGTCGTCCCATATATTTTGACCGATAGAAAAGAAAAACTTCAAGAACGTTTGCATCTTGGCTAGAGCCCCTGGTCAGTGCGTGCAGCTTATGTTGATGACTGTACTAAAATATCGGTAAATTTGAAAATCAAGTCGCTTCAATATGGTTGAATAGTTTATAGCTTTTGGGTAAGACATCTGTTGAAATATCTAACAGGGGCAACACCTTTCAACCTTGAGATTCAGCTTGCCTTTGTGCTCGTTTGTTTTCATCGTGTGTTAAAGCAACTGCTAGAAAATGAAATACTCCTCAAACATCATCATCATCTCTTTGCCCTTATCCCAATTAATTTAAAGCAAATCTTTAACCATGCTGCTACTGTTTTTGGCGTAATTTTACGCCCGCCTCCTGCTGGATGCCAACCCTCCTTGGGCTCGTATCGATGCATGACAGAAGATGTTAATTTATAAAGAATCCTTAGTCGCTTTCTACGACATCTGTTGAGTGTTGCTGTTCTCACCCGACAGTCTCCTCGTACCTTTATATTTAAAAGTCGAGAGTGAACCGACAGCAAAAAATATGCGTGTAGATGTTCTCCGGCTCATAAGTAATAAAATAGTAGACATGTGAAAATATGTCAATGACATTGAAAAACTAGACAGTCGGACAGACACTCTATCATTATCAGATGAGCCACGTTATTACTGATGCGTAAGATTCCTCGACACCAAACAATATTTTTATTCGATTTAAGATTCAATTATTCTGTATTTACCCGTTTTTATTGTGTATTCATTTTTTCCAGGTAAGTACGGCTGAAATACATGCGCTGGCGCCGCGGTGAGTGGAACGTTTACTCATTCAGTATCGGATTGAATAATTTCACTTGTAGCAGATAGAAAAATCTACACGGTTGTTAGTTATTAGTATTGTTTATATAAGAGTGTTCATGAAAGACGTTTAGCCTTAAGGGTACTTACATTATCAGGTTTTAAATCCGTTTATTATTCTCTTTTTTTGGTTCAGGAACTCCATAATGACTAAACGCGAGACTTTAAATTTGGTACCCACCTTAGGTCCTAAGTCAATCTGATATTCTACAACAATACAATAATACGGTTGAACTTCCTAATAGTTACAAATGAATTGACATCTCTAATGAAATTGACAACTTCAAGCATATTTTTCTTGAAATAAAACATACTACATGTGCTCAAAAATATCTTATATGTTCTTATGCCTCTAGTAATAGAGACTAATCAAAACTTTGACTTAAGATATTGCCTAACCTTTGATTTAAGATATTATTTCTGGTGAATGTGGTTGCCCCTTTTTCATTTCTGGAGCTTTGCGATAATTTATGTCAAATTAATTTGCTTCTGCTTAGATTACGTGTACCGTGTGTTTTGAATTATTGCAAAATATACCTACTAATATCTTTCTAACATCATTATTACAGGCAATCATTCGTAAGATTTATTTTTTTACACTGATGGTTTATCAAATCATTAATTTATAACAATGATACGTACTAATGAAAGTTGATCGGGAACTTGTCACAGAGAGTTATTAATGTTGTTGTTCAATTGCTGGTGGTAATTAACTTAATTAATAGAACCATCCAAAATAAAGGGGTCGTTATTGAGCCATTCATTACTTTTTTCTTCTTGAGTTACTTGAAAAAACTTCATGGCAAAGTGACATAACCCTTCGAGTATCCAGTAGGGCTATGGAAAGTGATAATCAAATATCGAACATTAGGGAGCAAATTTACTGATAATTTCTGGACCGCGACGACTTGGGGTGGGGCCCTTCAAGAGGCTAAAATAATGTTTTCTTAACGTTTTCCACGCCACGGATATACCCGCACCACTGGTTCAACATCAACGACGGATATATCCGCAGGGATTGTAACCGGTTACAAATAAACCGGTATTTATTTAGGTTAAACCGGTTAATTATTTGGGTTACGTTCCAACGGATTACGATTACGGTTACGCTCACAGGGAGCGAAATGCATTTACCGGTTATAACCGGTTAGAGAGCGCTTCCGTCATTCACCCTTGTCTCGGCTCACACGGAAGGAGCGCTCTCTAACCGGTAAATGCATTTCGCTCCCTGTGAGCGTAACCTTTATTATGGGTTAGGCTCTAATAGTGTGGCTTTAACCGCTACGGAAAATAAACCGGTTTTCAATCCCTGTATATCCGTCATGGTTGACAGCGTAAATTAGACCTGTGTGGCTATAAGGTAAGGTTGACATTAGTTCTGGTGTTTAGCTGTAATTGGCGTGTGAGTGACGAATTTGTTCTTGACATAGCGTTAAAAAGGTTAAAGGCCACCAACGCATCAGCTGTTCCTCTCCGGGTGTTGGTAGTGCCTATGGGATGTATATGAATCACTTTCCATAAGGACTGAGGACTGAGTCAGTGGGCTCGTCTGCTCCCTAAACAAAAAGTTTCCCATAAACAACTTATACGCAACGGGAGTCGTTGCCAAAAGCGACTAAGTTTATAAACGCAAGTGTAGTGAATCCGCGGAATCGTCATAATAATTATTTATTATTACAGTTATAACCGTGTCTCATGTAACATTTCACCAGTTAAATATAGATGTAGGAAGAGAGCAGCGAGTAGCGACCTATATCGGGCCCGGCCCTTTGTTGCGTTTCTGTTTTCGTCTCGTTTCGTAAGTTTACGACGCGGATGCGCGCGCGCCGGTGCAACCGTAAACCTATTAGCGGACGCCCGGGGCGCGAGTAATAGGAAAACCATACAATCTCTAAGCGTCTTAACTCATCCAACATACAACCGAAAAAACAACTCGGTACTAGACTAAATAGAGTTCAAATTCCTAGTTAAAGTAAGTGACTTATGTGTATTAGAAAGTAGATAGTTGAAAAGATATTCGCTATAATGTTGGCTTGGTACTATAAATCAATAACTATGTGCTTGTAGTTATGAATTTTATGTCGTACATGCTGTGTTGAAAGCATGAATTGCTTTTGCAGTATCGAGTTAGTTAGTGCCTTATTCAATTAGGTTGGTAGTAACGATGTAATCGGTTTCATGTCGGCACCACAGTTTTTCCGAAGGGTAAAATGTGTTAGCATTTTTATTATGATGTTAAACGTAATCGTGGTTATCTAACTAATTTGGTACAGGTGTGTTAATGCGACTCGATAAGTAGGTTACAGAGTTTCACGTTTCCGCCTTAAGGTTTTTTCTTTTTGTGTCAGTTGACATGAAAAAAAGTGATGTTATAACCGGCTACGAGATTTAGCTTCTACCGGCACGTTGAGTAAGACACGTTGAGCTTTTTTAAGCATTCTTTGTTGGCTTCGTCTTATTTTAAAAGGCGACGGACGTCTGTTAAAAATATGAATGTAATATTTTTTAAAGCAGAAAATGAAAATTAAAAGGTTTTGTTGAAAAAGGTTTTGTGAAAATTCTCAATAATATTATAAGATATGGTACCTACGCTACTTAGCTGGATTTTCGTTTGTGAATCAATCACGCACAATTAATATATACACGTTATAGATTGAAAAAAGTTTACCACAAATACCCACAGCATGCCCTCTGCGTGGTTATACAGGGTGTAATCCTTAAGACAAGTGTAGCCAGCGATTATTCTGTAAATATAACAGATATCAGAAAACTGAATAAATGTATTTCTTCTTCTTCTTCTTCTTAAAAGGTACGTTACCCAATGATTAAAATCATATCAAAGTTTTCTGATATATGTTATATTTACGGAATAATCGCCTGGCTACATTGCTCTCATGGAACGATCAAATAACTAATGAAGATATAAATTGCGGATAAGTCCGTCACATGTAACAGTACTTATACCTTAAAATTATGTACCTAGGTACCTGTTTTGTCAACGGTATCCAAACATACATAATAGCACTGTTCATAATTTTTGTCCAAAGGGCATGACTAAATTGCAGCTTAAGTCAGCGTGATTACTTCTCCACGAAGCAATGATTGATGATTACACATCAATTAGATAAAGGCCTGTTACACGGGAGCAAATTATCGACCTTTGATCCTTTCCCACCTCGTTCACGGGCGTTAGAAAGCTCTTATCGCTTCTGCAGCGCAGGCGCAGGCGCCATAGTGACCATTGCTGTAATAGTAAGGCAACTCCCTTATTTAGAATAGAATATAAATACATTTATTTAAACAAAATACATAGTTATCTTTAACTTAGGACTACAAGATAAGGTCGGGCGGGGCTATTCTAATAGAGGGGTAAATGCGTCATTAAACGATTTAAAAGGAATAAAACGTTCGAAAACTATTTATGCTCCTTTTTATAGACATTTATGTACTAAAACTATTATAAAAAGGCGCCAAAATTGTTTTAAAACGATTTATTAAGTTGGGAATAAATACCATGACGCATTTACTCCTCTGCCAGAATAGCCCCGCCCGACATGCTTTATGTAAGAAATGCAAGCTTTATAATATGACCCGATGTGATGGCATGCTTTCATAATTTTCCTACACTTTAAAATCCGTCCAATACACATATACATGCATACATACATTCACCCTATAAGATTTCATCTTATTCTTGGACAGTCAGATAAAAAGTGTGTCAAGCAAAGCTCGAATGGGTAAATATTTGGGCGTTTCAACCGCCATCATTGTTGTCTTCAATATATTGACAAAAATAATGATAAGTACCAGCAACTTCTGATGTCAAAATCAGCGGACCCGGGGGTAGTATCCATTCCAGTTAGAAGAACAACAAAGTTTTAAGTTAATCTTGAATAATATGCGAAGACAATAATGTATGCGGTTAAAACGCCGAATAATCACCCTAAGCTCCTTGCGAGTATATAGAAATAAAATTATTAGGTATAGTATAGAGGAAATGCTTCTCTTCATAACCTAATTATCCAATTGTTTTTCACATTCCATATTTAAACATTCCATTACCGGTTTAACTCACCGTAAAAACAATGCACATGTCTAAATCTGTGTACTGCGTCGCGAGCGCAGCTAACCGCGCAGTTTCAAATGAAGTGTCGTGATTTTTATCGATAGCGCTTGCAAGTGATTAATCGATGCGACGCGCATGCGCTAGACGGCCGGTCACTGTCCGTGCAGCTCAAGCCTTGGATGTAGATCCCGTCGATAGTGTAAATAAATTTATTTAATATCTACGAAATCCTAAAGGATGAGCGCGAATTTGTACGCTTAAAATTAGTTTTTCGCTTCTTCCCGAAAATTCTTATCGTTTGGGGTGAAAATGGGATGAAGTCGCTTCCGCTGGCTGTTCGCTTAGCTTAGATCTTTTAAGACTGCGCCGAGCGTGCGCGGGATGTACAGTGGCGCCCTCATTATTTTTATTGTGTTTTCTAAGGCGGACTTGCGCGGACCAGAGTTAGCCCTTAACCCAGAGTTAAGCGTCTTCTTTTGTACGTGGTTTGCCGCCTAACCTCGGGTTAAGACGCTAACTCTGGTCCACGCAAGTGGGCCTTATAAACTAAAGTATTTTCTTGAAATTGGACGAAATGTTTTTGTACTACAAATGAAAACACAACTTATAGGGTATATCATATAGTTTAATAACAATTCACCTTCGAGTTACATATTAACTTAACAAAAAAAAGTGGCCTCCTTTTCCCGTTAAGCTGACTACTCAAAGGGTAATTGTTATTAAAGTTTGTTACGTATCCCATAAATTGTGTTTATACTTGCGCTACAAACACATTTTGTTTGGTTCCAAGGAAATTTGTTAATTAGAAAACCCAATAATAGTAATGAGGGCGCCACTGGACGCTCGGCGTTTGCTCGGCGCAGTCTTAAACTACTCAACGGATTTTAATGAATTTCTCAGCAATAGATAATAGTGATTCAAGAAGAAGGTGATATGTATAGTACAGACTGGTACGGGTGTTACAGAAAACTGCGAAGCGAAGTGAGGGCGGGTCGCTAGTAATATATAAAATTCAAAATAAATAATAGTTTTATTTGTGAAACCGTACAATAGTGCCAGTTGAAAAGCTCATTTCATGACTAACCAACTGTAATTTATTGCAATTTACACTAAAAACAAGAACAAAGCAGAATAAACCTGTAGTTTCACTACTTTGCACCATGCTATATCAGCCTAACGTTCGAAACGGTAATTGTTATTGTTCCAAAAACAATTAAAGTTTGCTGCCAAGTTTTACTGTCTTAACAGTGAATTGAAATGTGTATAGATTCGTTAATTTTGTAAATTAATTAAATCGTAATGTTCAATCAGTAAACGTGAATGTTTTGAGTTTTATTGTGTTTCTAGTAAGTACTTGATAATACTTTTCGTGATCAGTTACAATTTCAGTTCAGTATTTTACTCAATAGCACAAGGTGTACAAGATACACTTAAATCATACGACCCAAATTTCCTGTTATTGTATGTTTTGTTTAATAAAGAACTATTGTATTGTACGCGTTGAATTAGTTTCTTGCTTCTTGAATTGTTTCTATTTCTTTGACGGATCGAATAAAAATGTTGGAATGAAAAGAAGACGAATAAGGAGGAAGTACTAAGAAAAGTGAAGGAAAAGAAGTCTTTTGCAGACAATAGATAAAAGGGGTCTATATCGAAATCCATAATGTTTATTACGCATAATGAATCATAAGTATCATAACGCATAAAATCTTTTGTCCTAACACGGTTTTTGCAATAGAAAGGGTTTTATTTTAATTGTTTAAAAAAATGAACCTTATGTTACCTAACCTAACCTAACCACACTTGACTCTAACAAAAAATTGCGCTTTAAAGCTTAATATTTCATAAACGGATCCCTTAATCGAAAAGAGGGAGACCAGGAAGAACTTATATACCTAGACCAATAAAAGAAAAAGTAGGCATCGTGCCGTATCAGTGTATTGAAGAGATGGCTCGGATTGGGAAAGAATGGAAATTACTCCACCGACAAGAGATAGCTCTTAAGTAAATTATAATGATTGTTTATTTCCTAAATTAGAAAAAAGTATTCTCCTCATGTGCTCATTTCTATTTGCTACCGGAAGCCTAATGATGTAACAAAGAATCAATATTGTAATTTAAAGCAGGAATTTCCGATGAAGTAAAATCTCTCGTGTTATGCTGTGATTGTGATTGATGTTTGGACGAGGCCAATCGTGTATCATTAATATAGACTACCATTATGTATCATGCATGAGGATCGCCTTAGTGTGATCCGTTACATAATGATACACATTATACGCTGCATTCTATCGCACGATCAGTTCGATAGCTAACTCTAATGTTATTATATTCAAATTTTTGAAGTTATCTTTGGTCTTGTATTGTCTTTGGATTTACTTCTCTCACCCGAATGACTTGCATTCTCATTCAGATAGATTTGAATTTGATGATGTTTGAAACACAAAAAATATCGTCTAAAGGATTGACCACTCATCTAAACCCTCACTCGCTACTACAGCCAAATCCAGTAAAGAGAGCCTGACTGAGGCGAGCTGGGGCAGGCCCTGACACGCCAAATTCCCATGAACTACAACCCACTTGATCATAGGCGACTGATAGCAGGCTAAAAGAGGAAAACAAAAACTCTTAAACAACCCATTCGTTTTTCTCTAAATTTATCTGACAATGACAACCACCTTGATTCAAAAACGCGTCTGAATTGCGTACTATTGACTTTATGAAAAAAAAGGTTCATACATAAATGGTAGGTAATTGTCTCTAGTTAAATTTTATAACAACCGTTTTTATCGTAAAATGAGTTGAAAAGGAGATATGTATTGTCAAAAAAACTGCTTTAATCGCCATTGGTGCAATGTGGCTGCGTGAGCGGCAAAAATACGAGCTGGCAAAGTTGAAATTCGGAAAGATCACATCAAAATAAAATTACCAATTTTCAAAACTCCCCGGAAAAAAATCAGGTAAAACTACCCAATACCCAATGACTAGTAAATATAACATGTTGGTATTTTCGGAAAGGGCCTTCGTCCCCTTCCACGTGATATTGCTTTGTTCCACATTACCTTTTGCAGCGATCATTATTAACATGAAGCCCAGCTCTTTAGCTTAGGAGTCCACCATAGATCTTTCGTTGCTGTTGGAGACCGCAGGGTAAGGGCACCAGTAAGGTAAACAACTGCACTCAGAGACTGTTAATGACGATTATGTCGTTCCTTAGCGACGGTTTTGCATACACAAGTTTGAAAAAGGAACATGTATTTTTTTTTAATGTCTCTGAGTACTGTGGTCAGTGTTATTAGTGGCAGTCAGCTCAAAGCTGTAGTAGACTCTTATGCAGGGTCCGTCCATATCGCTGCCACCATCTTTATCCTTTTCTTTAGCATTTCGCATTTTTGTGTTCCGGTGTGGGAATAAGACCAGTGAATACTAAAACGGAGGCATTCCAACTTAGTCATTAGGGTTGGCATTGCATTATCAGTCTTGAAATTTCAGTCGTGAGATTATAGTCTTTAAAATGCAAATGTCTATAAGTCCGAGATGCAACTTTCCATCTTGTGGCTTGTCTGCTCGTTTGTCGTCCTCCTTACCATTAAAAAACTGTCTAGCACTGGTGCCATTACGCAGCAACTTTCTTATTTAAATAACATAAATAGCCTAAACAAAATCTCTGCCCTACTTGTTTTAACTCAAATGCCAGCAACTAATTTAAAAACCGCCATCACTCATAATCAGCTCGACTCGATCTGAGCCCGACAAAAGTCTATAAAATGAAAAGATTCATCAAAATGCCACGCCGTGACCCGTTTGTTGCACTTTCTTAGTAAAATATTTACTAATTGCGGTAGTTACGGCGAGATCGGCTTATCTCACGGTGTTCTATCTTAAGTAGATCTCAAGCGTTTGCTTGTAATCCTTAGTTTTCTTCAGGGCTGTCTACGCGTTGGTTTTTTTGTAATTTAAAGTTTCATGATTATATTAAGCCTTGCTTTCGTTTTGCTTTCTACACAAGAGGGAATAAAAACCATTGAAAACGTTTGTAGCGTCCTTGACCCATAAGCGATTTGCAAGTGGAAAATCGAAATCTTTATGAAGAAAAAGCAGTTTTGTAAACCAACCTGCCTGACCCCAATCAAAAAGAGTTTGGATCGAATTTCGAAGATTTTCCTCTTGCGTTGTGCCCTGGTCACTTGCCATACGAATGTTTTTTACATCCGGTATTGTATCAATCATTACATTTTACCAATCCCAACGGAACAGCGAAACTCAAGTTCTATGTGATTAAAAGTTCTCATTTGCTATAAGTCGCATAAATAAAACTTTACATCTCTCGTTTTTTGATGTTTTCATGCACTTTTTTCTGCTTCTTTCTTTACTACTTAGTATAACTTTTCACCATCATGCTTTCACCAGCACACGGGTTTTTTTTCAGAGTTAAAGATAGGTAGGAATAAAAAACGATCCAAATCCGATCCATCCCTTTCTGTGAGTGACAAAAACACAGTAACTCACTAACAGACCATATACATTTATAATATTAAATTGGGATTATTCATTTTTTTCACAACTTCAATAAAAGTTGATACAAGTAAAAAACAGTTGAGAAATCAAGATATAAGCCAACAAAGATTTGTTTCGTCTCTTTCTAGCAAAAATTATTTAACTTGGAGTTTATATGGCCGACCTGACGTTACTAGTGAATATCGGATTTTTCTGTCTAATCGCCGTCTAATTTGCAGTTTTAAATGCTGGTATCATCCGTATTTCTTGGTCGATTTTAATTTTAATTCCACTTTTGATGATCTCTTTTACGGTATTTTCATATTTTGTTAAGAAATGTATGCATATTCCCTATTGTGATAACCACGCAAAGATGTGACAACCCTCTTTTAGGAATCAGACCTACCGGGGAGTATGGAACCGGTACCCGTCAGCTTTCTTCCATCTTAAAGACGTCTCTGAAAATGTTGAATTATTGATATTAAACGTATTCTTGTGTATTAATACTTGGCTTTATTATTTGATCAATATATTGCCGCCGGGTTTGCCATTTTACTGGTTTCTAGTGCTTTGTGTGTGGGGTGTGGTCGTAAAGTTATTATTTACTCTTAACTATTCTTTACTTTTTGCATTATACCTATACAAATGGCGGACTGTAAAGGGCGGAAATTTCTTTTGAATTCCAAGTAGATAGGTTATAGGCACAATTTATTTTCTTATTTTCCAGAAAGTTTTTTTTTTCATTTAGGCGTAATAATTTAAATAGGCGCAGAGATTAGGCAAAATATACATTGTATATATTTTCTACATCTTGTCTAAATCTACTGATATGAAAACGAATAACCCGTTGATCCTGGTAGGAGCTTTGTTTTAGAATTTCGAAGCCGACCCAATAAAACCCTTTTAAAATAAAAAAACGGCCAAGTGCGAGTCGCACTCGCGCACGAAGGGTTCCGTACCATTATCTATACAACATTAGACACTTAACGCCAAAAAACGGCACAAAAATCACGTTTGTTGTATGGGAGCCCCACTTAAATGTTTATTTTGTTCTGTTTTTAGTATTTGTTGTTATAGCGGCAACAGACTTAGGTACATCATCTGTGAAATTTCAACTGTCTAGCTATTACGGGTCGTGAGATACATACAGACAGACAGACGGACAGTGGAGTCTTGGTGATAAGGTCCCGTTTTTACCCTTTGCTAAAAAGTAGGTTTTTAAATTTGTGTACTTGCAGTAAGGTTTTTTCATTGAGAAGGCGAACGAGCACACAGGCCACCTGATGTTAAGTGGGATCTGTGACCCATACACATGAGCAATCTTAAGATTAGGATCCTAAGATGAAGAAGAGTTGCTTACTTACAGTAATAATTATTATTATTTACACACACACACACATAAACTCACGCCATTATTCCCAGAGTGGGGTAGGCAGAGCTACAGAATATCCAACAACTATAAAAACTTTTTGATAATTCTGTAACCACATTTTGCACACTTAGGCGAAGATTATTATTAATTATTAATTATATGTCTTTATATCAATCACGCGACTAATAGGAGTCCCGGGCCTTTGGAAGGCGCATATGGAGCCGAAGCCATGACGCATGACGCCCTTTAGACAAGTTTAATTTAGTTTATCGACATTGAAGCTCAGAAATCAACAACAACACATTTTTAATTAAATAGAAAGTAGAGCAAATAAGAAGTGAAGGCATTGTAATCACAAACTTCATTTGTCGAGAACCATAGGACCCTGTCAAAGTGACGTAACTGACGAGTCACAAGTAATAATAATAAGTTACGTCATAATAAATCATTGGTTTAGTGTGACGAGGTTCTATTGATTGCTGACTTTCCGGCTGAAGTATCTTGCCTTTGACGACGAAAGTCGCTTTATAAATACAATCGAAACGTGATTTTAATGCCTATTTGGGCTACCAGCTGAAATTTAGAGAAAACAGAAACAGTTTGGCTCATCGGGATCTTTTGTGAAATACATTCTTTATGATTTTCTATAATTTAAATGAATTTAACCTTTATTTTTTTCATACAAAAGATTATACAAGGAAGGAAGATAGAAAAGGAAAAGTACGTGTTGTTTTTAATACTCTATTCTTATTTTAGTTTTTAAAGTAGGGGCTCAAATTTCCGACTTTCCTGGTGGGTATTTAAATTTTTTTTGGCATTCAAACCTTGTCCTGACAATAAAGCACACAACAAAAAAATATATCCAATTTAGTGCAGTCGTTCGGATGTTAAACGCGTACATAAATTCCAGTGCTTCTTTTTAATTTATATAAATTGACGTAACATAATGGCGTCAATGTACTTGAATTAAAGAAGTAGGGCGCGTTTTCGTGGATTAAAAATACGAATGCTGATCGGAAGTATTACTCCAAATGGAATTAGTTAATCCGCTGGTAATCCGCGGTGGCTACTGACGGACTTACATCCGGATTTAACACTATCCGCGAGTGGATCGTGACGGGAACTGTTGCGTAATAAGGGAGAGTCTATTATGAGCTCGTTGGTTCAGTGGGTATACTTTCGCGTGGCAAAGGTCCGTGCCCTAGGTGATTCTTTTATATTGTGTACCGATTATAAACAGGCGAACCTAAAGGTCACACACTATTGGTCTCCGTCGGATCGGACTGCGTAGCAAATCTACAGAGACCCTTGCCAAGATGTACTACGTTAACTAGCGTTTCTATTCGTTTAGTTTCAAGTTTTAAAAAATCGCGTCACTGGTAGATCACTCAAGTTTTTGTATCACGTCATATAGCAGTGACGCGATTGGCGACAGGATGTCGATGCACACGATCGGCACGTATCCGTACCCAGTCAAATAAGCACTTAATTATCTATGCAGCGCGTCACTTTCTGGAATGATGTCACGGCCGAAAGGTTCCGATCGCACACGAGGACAAGCGAACGGGGCCGATCGCAAGCGAACGGGGCCGATCGCAAGCGAACGGGGCCGATCGCAAGCGAACGGAGCCGATCGCGTGTCGCAGCATGCTTTCGGTTACGATCACATGTCGCGGAAGACGCCCGCCGTCAAGCTGTTGTGCGTAGCTTGGTAATGTAGACTTAAAACAGCACATATATGATTCAGTATCGTTTAAAGACCATACAATTCTTACCGTTGTTCCGATCCCAATCCGGCCGTTTGGTGGAAATAGTGCTTAAATGTGGACAGAGTAAATCATGCGCTCGTGATGGGCACATCGCGACAATAAGTATTTACTAATGTCTATAAGAACTTTTTTCTTTCCAAGAAAATATTTAAAACAAGTTTTAAAAAGAAAAAAACAAAAACGTACAGACCTAGTTTTGGTAATAACTACTATACTTACCTATTAAAAATCGTGGAAATCGGACTTGATTCAGAGGGTGAAAAACGGTCTCGCGCAAAGCAATATTTTTGTGTTTTATTTGACAGCTACGTGATTTAAGTGCCGCTTCATAATCCTCTTAAGGTATTCTTGTATCCAAGTTCTCCAAAGTTTAATCATCCATCATTTTCCAAACCTAAATACTAAGTAGGCTTACACCCGTATTTATAGTCAAGAAAAGTAATTACTTGAGTATTAGTAGTGTCAAAAGTCATATAAAAATCGTTACTTTAGTCATTACTTTTACTCAAGTAATTACTTTTCTTGACTATAAATACGGGTGTTAGAACATACAAATCTCCTCCATGATTTCTAAAGTTCTTTAACGTCAAATTTCCTTTAGTGTTCAAATTGCAGCAAATTGAATTACATTTCGAATCAGCACAAATTACACTACTACAATATAAACAACAACAGGGCTAGCTAATTGGCACTCTACAAACGCTAATGGCTGTAGAAATCTGTCAAAATATATAGACATGACATAGACAACCGCACAACTCGCAACAGCTAATGTCGATCGTAAATAAAATCTTTGGTAAATAACTGCAGTCGTTAAAACTCGCGGAACGCAACTTGTACCCACAGGTGCACAAACAGCCTTCTCGTATGTGCCATAATTTCAAATAGCAGACCTCTAAAACACGTGAGCACCATAAAACAGTCAAAGCCCACCGTCCCGACTAGCCGTTACCAACACTTTCGAGTGACCATTCCCTATCTCCTGAAAGATCATGCTCCAAAAAGGCGTAACATATCTAGACAAAACAACAACTTCCCTAAGGTTCAAAATACATGGATGAGAATTGCACGGGGTGTTAGTGGCGCTTGCGTCTGTTGTCTTAGCTGTCGGTATAAGTCTTGCTATCAGGCTGTGAGGGCGCGGTCCCATCAGCGTTCCTCAACATCTGAACTGTGATAGCGCGTGCGACGTAAAAAGTGGTCTAAGTGAAGTAAGATACTGAATTAGCGCCGTCTACTAAGTCCGTAAGTGGTCTATTTACATTAATCTATATACCTATGTATAAAAATCTCGTGTCACGGTGTTTGTGGTCGAACTCCCCCGAAACGGGTCAAGCGTTTTTTTTAAACATAATATTGCTTGCATGAAAAAAAATACACTCTGTCGCCGCCGGGCGCGGACAGCGAGTAATATTGTATACCTAAGTTTGGTAGGATTAGGCGAGGTTTTATTTTGTCATAAGTAGGTGTCGTAAAATATGCCTTCGAGTAGGTTTAACAAGTGTATTCGCAATTTGTTATGTGAGTGAATTATTTCCAGAAGCGACAATTATATGTGCAACGTTTATAGCTTTAATTAACATACATACATATACACTTACGCCTTCATTCCCAGAGTGGGGTAGGCAGAGCTACAAAATTACCAACAAGTCTAAAAATTGGTTGATAATACTGTAACCACATTTTGCACAATTAGCTCTTATATATACAGGAATGGCGGCCGAGTTAAAAACAATACGATAGCATGTTAAAAGCAATATAGTTATCAAGTAGAATAAAGCCTCAGGGCAAAGCCATTACGCTTTTAAACAAATTTTTAACAAATATAAATACTATCGGTACTTCTCTTTACCTTCCTAAAATGGTTGAAAATATCGAATTTCAAAATATCTCTCATTTTTGCTTAAGTTTCGTTTAAACAAAAAGCTCTTTGAACTGGCTCATCAAATGACGCTGCATGATACAAATCTTGTATGTTATCTTAACAAGCTGGATCATCGACACAGATCGATCGGACAACACGGAAGCCCCGAGATCGACTATTGGCAGATCATTTGCCGATGTCGCGATTGACACATGACGAGCCTTGCTGTAGACGTGCTCAACAAACAGATAGTTCACTTTATACTAACGTATAGTATTGTTTAACGCTATAATGGCGGAACTTTACTAGGCAGCATTTGCCAAATATTGGTCTTACATGAGTCACATTTGTCACACTAAATGAAAATTTTACTACAAAAACATTTGACAAATAACAGGTATATAAGTATGTTGATGATGTGGCCCAACTTCATAACAGCCGAACGAAAGGTGCTGGATATGACTACGATAGCCCAATTTTTTACAATGACAAGGTCTTAGCTTATATGGACTCTAGATTTTAGACTCTAGATTCTACAATAATTCTCAATTGATCCGTTTGAAAATCATAATTGAAATCCTTAAGTGCAGTTAATATCTGCAGTGAACATTCTTGATCTTCTCGAGCTGTGATGCGAGCGCCTGCGTACGCGCATGATTGGGAGCGTGTGAGCCTTTCTAACAATGCCGGTCCACTTGTCGGGCGCAGGCCGTGGCGAAACATCAATCAATGACTTGCGGTCCGAATGAGCAGTAAATTAATTGGAGCTGTTGTTGTGTGGTTTCTTTCACTACGTTTCCGTGTTTATAACATCGATAATTAATGCTCAGTCAAATTTGACACAGTTTGTATTTGGCAAATGGCAAGTTTTATCCTGTGATAAATGTATCCGCGCATAAACCAAAAGGAAAAACCACGGCCAGGTGGGGTAAGGGGAACTACTAGGAAAGAGAAACAGTAGTTAGTAAATCAAAAAGTATAGAATACAGCTCTATGATAAGATACGTAAAGCAGTAATTTAAACTTAGGTAGATCGATAGATCGATCGACCAATCGATAGATCTTAACCCGGCAGTCTAGTTTTTAATTTACAAACTACTGTTTACCCAACCCACCAACCAACAAAGTGTAAGGCTGCTCTACTGAGGCGGAGATGAGCGGAGTGGAGCGGAAATGTGTCAATGATTTTTAAGTTTGGCAGGCGGGTGAGTGAGCAAGGTCGTGATCCCAATAGCTTCCACCGCAATAAAGAAAATATCGTCAGCAATTTCAACGATACACATTATTTGATTGCATTTACATATCGATCGTACTCAGGGGCTCTAATATGGCTGCGTTTATCGCGTGACAAAGTTTGGATAAAGCATCCGTCACTCTCGTACTTATATACGTGTCAAAAAGTGACTGATGCTTCATCCACATTTTGACACGCGATAAACGCAGATATATTAGGCCCCCTGCGGGGCTAATATGGCTGCGTCCATATCGCGTGTCAACTGTGGATAAAGCATCCGTCACTTTTTGACACGTGTACTTATTTACCAGTCAGAAGGTGACGGATGCCTTATCCAAAATTCATCACGTGATAAACGCAGCCATATTAGGCCCGCAGGTTCAGTTACGCTAATAGGTTCGTTGTATCGCTAAACCGTCCTATCTCGTTTCCCGTACGTAAGTCCTCTCTGTTAACAAAACGAAAGTGACGTAAGCACAATTCACGTTTTCCAATCCGACGCGATTGCGAATCCATTTACTTAATCTGCCCATTTGGCGGAGTTCAGATTCTGAGTCGTGTCGTCGGCGCCGCCATCCCGATGTTATCTAGCCGCGTAAACATTTGGACTGGACGCGGCGCGCACGATCCCATTGTCACATTTCACGGTTGCGCCCGCGCCTTTCGAAAGTGGGCCCTTGAATGCGACAAAAAAAAGCTTCAAGTTCCGAGCGATTACGGCTCATAGAAATATTTAGTCAGGTACTTATCTCCAATGGTGCTTGGTAGATTACTATCATTAAACGGGCGCTCGTCGAATTTGTTCCGCGGCTCGTTGCGAGTAAAGCTGCTAATGGGAATTTGAAGTGAAATAAAAGAAAAAGAACGATTGGCCTAGCACGAAATTTGGCAGTGTTGTAATTAAAGCAGGGTCTGAAAACCAGTTTTATTTCCATATCGATAGCTTAGTTCACAATTGTACTAATTACATTTGAAAAGTTATTGTAATTAGTATGTTTGTGTACAAATAATAAGTCCATAAATTTACTCGCAAATAAAATAATTTAGTACGATTGCGCACTAAGGTATCGATATACTGGCATAAATCGAAACTGTCAAAATCGGAATTATGTGACGCGCTAGCTCTTCACTTTAACATCCATTGTATCATCATCATCATCAGCCTATATTAGTCCACTGCTGGACATAGGCCTCTCCCATTGCACGCCAACGAGCACGATTCGTGGCCACTCTCATCCAGCTCTTGCCAGCCACCTTGCGAAGATCGTCACTCCACCTAGTCTGGGGGCGTCCTACACTACGTTTGCCGATTCGCGGTCTCCACTCAAGAATACGATAACTCCAGCGATTATCGGTTCTGTGGCACAAATGGCCGTCCCACTGCCACTTCAATTCCATTGCATGTACTCAGAATATGATTATAAAATATTTGAATTTGGATTTTTAAAACTTTTATCAGCGGGCGAAATAAGTAACGGTGATAGTGGTCATAACGCTATTGATCTTATTTACATTGCCATTGTTTTAAGCCAAAACATTAAATACCTCTTTTTATGGGCCGGGTATGGAACTTTACACGCTATTTATGTAACTTAGTTGGCCTTTATAGATCCCACTAGTGGGCACAGGCCCTTGATCACGCTAGGGCACCCTAAATCTTAGGCAGAAAGAAATAATTGCAGGTTCAGCGATCTTAAACGAAAATATCGCTATTCTTAAACTGGCTATGAACAACCGCTACTACTGATGTGTTCGCAATGTGCTTCAGTGTGGAGATAAGACAACTGGTGAAATTACTGGCGTTGAGGCATTCCATCTTAGTCCTCAGGGTTGGCAACGCACGGCAGTGGTAGTGCAGTCTTAGGCCCGTATTAATAAACTCATCTTGGTTGAGATGCGCGTCACAAGATACGTCAAAGTAAACGTCAAACCAAAGGACACTGTCATTTTTGACGCATCTCGAGACGAACATTAGAGTTGAGATTAGTTTATTAATACGGGCCTTAGAGTTGTAGTCTTGAGAATGCAAATATCTATGGATCTGATCTATAAAAATGCCATGAATAATCGAGGTCTATGCGTAAGGAAGGATATTTCAAGCAGTGGACGTCTTTCGGTTGAAATGATGATTAGATGATTATGAGATTTATTATTTATGACTGATGATTCAATAGGTGCTTTAAAATACGCTAGCTATTTAATAAACTGACAAAATAATGCGTCTATTATAATATCGTGTTTATCGATGTGGATAAAACGTCTAAAAAAACACTGTATTGTATAAAACACTGGTAAATCTTAGCCTAATTGTGCAAAATGTGGTTACAGAATTATGAACAAGTTTTTAGAGTTGTTGGTAATTCTGTAGCTCTGCCTACCCCACTCTGGGAATAAAGGCGTGAGTTTATGTATGTATGTATGTATAAAACGTCTATCACTTTCTGACCAGTATGTAAGTGCGAAAGTGACCAATGCTTTATCCACCTCGATAAAGGCGACTATGGACGCGATAACACGACGTTCCCGGGCATCGCACCGGATGCGGCGTTCCGGAGGGTTTCGTTCCGCCTCCGACGCTAATGGCCGGCGGGAAATTGCGCTCGGGGATACACTTGCTTTTTCATATCCGCGCGAGATGTGACAGCTGATGCACATTGATTACCCTACACTATTAAACCATTATAAACCGGGGAATTTTTAGAGCGATATTAAATTCAGTTTTATGTTAGTACATACCTTGACGCCTGTAATCCCAGAGTCGGGTAGGCAGAGCTAAGAACGCTTCGCAAATGTACACTACTCGCAAAATGTGCAAACAGTCAGATGTACTTACATACGCAAAATCTACATCATGACAAACGTACAGTACACGAAATGTACAGTACGCAGATTGTACGAACAATTAAATGTACATATTGATACCTTAGTTCACAATTGTACTAATTACATTTGAAAGTAATTGTAATTAGTATGTTTGTGCACAAATAATAAGCTCGTAGCTTTACTAGCAAAAAATAATCATTTAGTACGATTGTGCACTAAGGTATCGATATGATAATTGTACAATATGCAAAATGTACGCCAAGTGATAGTGGCAAAATGTACAAAGTTAGAATGATCAACACGCAAATTGTACATAACGGAGAAATAACAATACGCATTTGAGAGATCAATTAGTCTATCCATTTGAGAGCCACAGACAGACATACCCTCTTTTTGCGTCGGGGTTTTGGTAAATCACCCTGTTTATTGTACACTTGTACTTGTACATTTTACGTTTTGTACCAACGTACCGAAAAACCTAACCAAAAACATGCACATGTGAAAATGAATAGGAAGCGAACTAATAATAGGTGTAAATTATGGTGCGTCTGCGCCGATGACTTATCGAGCATTAATTGTCTGTAACATGGTCATCGGACTGATTTATGCCGTGCCCCACAGGCATGCCTACTATATTAATGTATTTATAGTACATTCCTCTGTTCATTATGTAAGTTACAAAGTGTAGTTGCATAATGAAGCTCACTTGTTTTGTTACTTGCCTATAATATGTAATTAATTACTAAGTTCGGGACAAACAATTTTTTTTTGTGTCAAACTTATATTTATTTTGCAAAGTCATTACCTGCTTATCAAGATCAAATTAATGAGTCACGGTAAGTCTACGTCAAGTATAGCGGAAATCCTGTCATTACCTTCCTACTTCATCATCAGATCAGTTCTTGCCAATCAGGCCAATATGTCGCAAATGCTCCCAATTGATTGGCTACGGTAACGTTACGTTTATGTTTTTTCTTTACCGTTAACCACATATTATGTAGCGTCGAATTACATTTTTCTCTACCATGATTCTGTTTAAATATCACCGTCATATAAAGTACCCTTCCACTTCCTTTTACAAGTGAATCAGAATAAAAAAAACACATTACAACAAGGATATGAACTATCATTTCTATTGCCACTCACGTAACGCTAATTAAAAATCTTTTTCTTGTTATAATTCAAGATCTTATCTTATTTTTATCTTTAATAGCTAAAGCTAACTTTATAAACACTAATAGCATATTGTATCTGTGGAATCACGAAGCGTTGAAGCGAGGAGTCGTGATAGCCGCGATGGGGTTAAAAAGCGCTTTTCGACTCTAGAGATCGATTGAAGTTATGGCTACCCAATATGAGATAAAGCATATTTTCTTATTACCCGCAATAATTGTTCACGAGTCGTCTCTCAGGGGACGTCCATATTGGTGCCGATTTCATTTACTATTCAACTGAACTTTTATCTGTCTTTTTATTCATACATGTGCAAAGGCAAAATAAATTGGTATTATGATTTATTATATATTATGCTTAACGAAATATATAACTGCAAAACAATTGCTAGAGTTGTGATACCCCAAACTCCCTGGTTTCTGTGATTAAAGTGTTGATACCTGATAAAAACATCTAAGTAACCAAAGTCAAAGTCATCTAAGTAAGTTCTACCCAATTAACTTTAACAGAAAATTTGTTTACAGATGTAGAATAGAAATAGTTTATTGCATGTCACATCAGTTAAGGGTTTATAATTAATCAGGTATACATGTGACGCCGTGCAAGGACATAAGAGGGCTAAAGCTAGGTCTTTAATACTACGGTTGCTTACAACTATTTAGTTTTATACAAATATAAACGTTAATTTTTTCTATCTTACAATAATTTTTAATTTTATAAACATTAACCCCCTTACTTATAAACGCCATGCTTTGTCACTTTCTGTCAGATGCAAATGTCACAATTACAGATAAGGCCAAAGCATGGCTTAAACTATTCCAAGCTTATTCCACGTTTATAAGTAAGGGGGTAAGTAACTACTTATGGACTTCATCAAAAACTCGTTTAAGTCATAGAAACACTTATGCGTGAGAAAGGTGTTTTTAATGCTTGTTAAGATATTTTTCCTACTCCTGTACTTTTATCTGTCATTTAATATATAGTCACGAACACTAATATAAGAACATTCATAATATGTCCGCAGAATAATCCAGAGAAAAGTCTTGTGCGTTTTTGAGATAAAACGATACGGCCAGCTGCCAAAGCTTAGCGTTGCACAATCGATTTAATCATATTTTAACGATTGTGAAATAGGGACTATAAATCACCTAATGTTTTGAGAAATGATTTCAGTTACCTGATTGGTCGATTTTAAAATAGCTGTATTCTGGTTGGTTGATACGAAATACAAAGTTTTTTTAAAAGATTTAAATTAGTTAAAGAGAAACACGTACCTAAAAGAACCTATCGTTCCGTTTGACAGTCGATGTGTATTGTGATTGGTGGATTTAATTTGGTGAAGTAGGTATTCTGATTAATCAAATTAAAATGTTTTGGAATTGTAAATAATTCTATTTTCCATTTCGTCAATTTAAAAACAAAGTAAACCATAGACACATATTTTGTCATTTTCTTGTTTCCCGCTCGTTTGTTGTTCTTTACTTCGTTCGTTCGTTTGTAAGTTTTTTCGCTTAGTTTTGCATTTCATTTGAAACCTAGTCGTAGAAAAAGTATTGTATGCAACGGTGTATAACTAAGTCAAAAAACACTCGTGGCGCTTACCTTTACGATGTTCGCCTTCGGCTCACATCGTAACACACGCCACTCATATTTTTTGACCTCTCTTATACAACTATTGCATAAACTACTATTTTGTGTTTGTGGTAAAGGCTCCGGAAGCCAACACTGCATGGCCCGACATGCTCTTGCACCGGGGTGCGTATCTACTCACATAACTTTTGAAGTCCTATTATCGGAAGTCCGAAAATGTTTCTCATACCATTTTACATCATAAAGATCACTCTTCATACTCTTCATAATTTATTTTAGTACTAATGATCGGAACTCATAAACATCTGAATTCATAACGCCAATATTAATGAAGCCGTACACTTTTCACAGTTTCTTAAATATCTTACGTGTATTAAGGTTAGGTTAGGTTAGGTTAGATTTATAAAAATTCTTAAAAATTAACAGTTTCTTAAAAAAAATGCGTTATGAATTGCGATAATTATGACTTAAAAAATATGAACAAAAATGTATGAGGAAAAAAATTATGAAGAGTGATTATTATGAATACAAATCGGTAGGAAATCAAAAAATATAAATAAAAATTTTATGTGAGTCAATATGGACCCCTTGCACCGGTTTCTTTTTTCATAAAATTGGTCAGCTCAGGAAGTATTTGCAATAAACTACTTCTACGCAAAAGCTAGTAAGTTTCCTAAAATCAATTTGTGTAGACTCGCCTCAACAGTGCGGTGCGGCTCTAGCGCGTACTTCGAGAAGCAATTTATCCATTTTCTATTCGTTTGATCTACAATGAGATACCATTCAAAGTGAGCGGCTGCATGGAAGCCCGGCTAATGCCTATGCATTACATTTTTTTACACCCAAGTTGCGTAACGCATTTCTCTTAGAGCATAATAATAGGGCGCTGTGCGAACTGTAAAGACCAAAGTCGATGGTCCATTGGAGATGAGATGGATTCTTACGAAATCCGGGTGCCGCCCCTTCTTTGATTGCATTTGAATTCTGTGTTTTACTTTCTAGTTGTAGAATTGGATAAGGCTGTCTGTAATCCTTAGTAGGTACTGCTTAGGGCAGCGTTTCCCAAAGTGCCTATGGGCATAACCCATTGCGAGCATTGGGTGGGCCTGGAAAAGTAGTGACGACGGATCGAGCGATATAGTTATTCATGACAACAAAGAGTCGAGTCCCGAATTTGGCTTTTTGTGTTGGGTGTATCGCGGTCCAGTCAACTTTGGGAACCACTGCCTTAGGACTAATCATGCTTTCCAAAAGTTTCATATGAAGTTAGTAACTTGTAATACGGTATATGACTGTGTTCCGGTTTGAGTCGGGTGAATCGCTTTGTAATAAAGGCCAAAGTGGATCTCTTTGTAGTTGACTGTATCTACACGATGATGTTGCATGGAATTTCTTGTTGTCTATTCGTAAATGCTTACACTGAACAAATTTATACCCGCAAAGTTTAAGTAACTTAATAGATTTCCCTGTTTTTTTTTGAACTTTTGAATACTATGCGGTAAAAAGTTATCCTGGGTGTTAAACTAAAAGAAAGGGAATAGAACGCATGCAGTGACTTGCTAGCAACAAGGCACGCCGCCGCCCGCGGTGCAAAAGCTTACATAGCCAGTAAAAGTGCCATAGACTGCATTACTTTTAAGAAAACTAACATTTCTTCCAGTTTTTATTTAAGACTGCGCCGAGCAAACGCCGAGCGTCCAGTGGCGCCCTCATGACTATTATCATTGGCTTTTCTAATTAACTAAAGAATTTCCTTGGAACCAAACAAAATGTGTTTGTAGCGCAAGTATAAACACAATTTATGGAATACGTAACAAACTTTAATAACAATTACCCTTTGAGTAGTCAGCTTAACGGAAAAAGGTGGCCACTTTTTTTCGTTAAGTTAATAACTCGAAGGTGAATTGTTATTAAACTATATGATATACCCTATAAGTTGTGTTTTCATTTGTAGTACAAACAAATTTCGTCCAATTTCAAGAAAATACTTTAGTTTATTAGAAAACACAATAAAAGTAATGAGGGCGCCACTGTACATCCGGCGTACGCTCGGTGTAGTCTTAACGACTAGAGACCCGCCCGCGACTTCGTCCGCATAGATTTCGATCATATTTATTTTAAAAATGCCGGGATAAAAAGTAATGTGTTAATTTAGGGTAAGCTATATCTCCATTCCAAATTTCATCCAAATCCGCCCACCCGTTGCAGCGCAGCTTAGTTTTAAATTAAAGCAAGCTCTGCTATGTGTTCAAACAAATAAAACCAAAATAAATGGTAAAAACGGACGCGTAGCTTTCTATTTATTATTAAGTTAACCGCCCTCCCTTCGCTTCGGTTTATGTGAGTTTTCTGCAACACCTGTACAAAAACCAGAGTTAATTATACATAATCACCTTCCTCTTGAATCATTCTATCTATTGATGTAATCCGCATTAAAATCTGTTGCGTGGTTCAAAAGATCTATGCGTACATACAGAGTGAATAGACGGCGGGATTGTTATATATTTGGGAATACCCAACCAAATGCATTTCAAATATTATAACCACTACCTATTTATACTTGAAAAATGATTGGAATTGACTTCAGTTAGACATTTAACGTGATGTAGTCATTAGAGACGATGTTTCCCTACTAGATAAACAAGAGTAGTCAACGTACAATAGACAAGACACGCTCAATTTTGCCTACTCAGTTTATTAATAAGCGTTGGCATGTAGATTATTCTTATAACCCACGAGGATTGTGAAAACGAATAAAGCCCATGTTTTGAAAGTGGCAGTATTCCGCGAGTGGGGAGTGGCGCGCTGAATTTTATCTTAATTATAGTTTTGTAATAAGATTAATTAAGAGTTAACAAAGAGCGAGAGAGAGCGCGACAGTTTTACATTGACAGATCATTTCTGTTTCGAAAAGTGTCACAAATTGCTTTGCTCCTGATTCTTGATATCAAACTAATTAATTGTTTTGTTTATTCGGCTAAGCTACACGTAACATGTTATTTTTCTTGTAACATCAATACAATACCATATGACCGAGATTCTAACCGGTAAAAGCCATATAATCTTTGACCTGTTATTGTATTGTCAACGTTTTGATAGTTCTTATTAACTTATTTATTTAATTTTTATTATAATTAATTACAATTAAAGGCTTGACAGTAATGGCGGCCGAGTTTAAAACAATACCATACAACTCGTCAAATATGTACAATATGGCTTTTACGGTGTAAAACAGAGGCCGTTTTTACTAGTTCTAGTTACCATCGATTTTACCAAACTGGAATAAGACTTACTCCGAGATTAATCTACACAAATTCGGCGTTTAATCTAGGTATAAAACCTTATTAACGTTTAGTCGAATCCGCTCTTAATCGTCTTGGGTTATTCCCACCTGTTACCACCAATTTGTTACCACTGGTAACAGCTGGGATTTCTTTTCCCACCTGTTACCACTAAAGTACTCTGTGGTAACAAGTGGGAATATTTTTCCCATTTGTTACCACTGAAATATTTGGTGGTAACTACTGGGAAAAAAAACCGGGCAAGAGCATGTCGGACCATGCTCAGTATAGGGTTCCGAAGCCGTAACGACAAACACAAAAAACTATCTCAAAAATCAACATGTATGAACCAATTTTCTATTTAAAGTTATTTGGCGCTGTCTTAGATGATGTTTAGTAGGTATAAACCCGTTAGTCGCCTGTATCTCAGGAACTAATTAAGTCTACTTAGTAATGATTCTTTTTCTTATAAATTCGTATATAATATCTCAAACAAGAGCCAAGCTTTTAAGTGTGAGATCAGTATACCTATGTAGGTAGTTAGGTATCTAAACTGCTTCAAACCGACTTTAAATTACAATAAAAGTTAAATCTTTTATATAGTAATTAATAGAAATTGAAAAAAAAAACAAGGTCCAGTAAATAGAATTTTAAGTTTTCCAAACGATACTCAACTCAAATCAATAATCTAATCAAAAATTTGTATACTTTCAAATCGCAAATCGCAAACTTGTAGGTAGCATTCCGGGGCACGTCCAAACAGCATCTAGGCGCTCGCGCTTATGAGCGCGGCTGTCGCTCGATTTGTTGCTTGGACAGTTTGACTCCCCCCGCGCGTCCTGCACGCCCCGTTAGCAAATTTTTCTATCAAAGTTATCATAGGCGATTTTGATACGTATAAACACTTTAGTCGCCTGTATCTCAGGAACTAATCATGTCTACTTAGCCGTGATAGTTTTCCTTTAAAATTCGTTATATGCGCTTTCGTTGAAGATTTTTTTCAGATTATTAGTATTTGTAGTTTTGGCTGTAGGGGGGGGGGGGGACACTTGACTCTAACAAAAAATAGCGCCTTAAAGCTTAATATTTCAAAAACGGATCCCTTAATCGAAAAATTGTTTCCATAAACCAGCAATATTTTTGAAAGACCTATCCAACGACACCCCACACTATGGGGTAGGCAAGAAAAAAAAAGGCATCCCCACGTTACGTGTAGGGGAGGTGCATTAAAAAAAAATATTTTTCAAAATTTTATTTTACCACTTTGTTGGCGTGACTAATATGTATATTCATGCCAAATTACAGCTTTCTAGTACTATGAGTCTCTGAGCTAGGCCGGGGACGGACGGACGGACGGACGGACAGACGGACGGACATGGCGAAACTATAAGGGTTCCTAGTTTGACTACGGAACCCTAAAAACCCAGTGGTTACCACCAAATCTCTTACCACTAAAGAAATTGGTGGTAACTACTGGGGAAAAAAATCTCATTTGTTACCACCAAACGAATTTTAGTTACGAATGGTAGGTAACAGGTGGGGAAAAGTTCCCAGCTGTTACCAGTGGTAACAAATTGGTGGTAACAGGTGGAAATAACCCATCGTATTTAGAGCTAACGCGAATAATCCAAAAACGCAACGTTTTGTGCATATCTTACCATATATTTATTTGCGAAATATACCTCGACACACGATAATTGTTCGATCTCACATCGCTTAAGTTCGGGGTCTATCTGTAGGTACAGTCGGCTTAAAAAATATAGTAGCAACCAAAGCTTCAAACTAAATTATGAACGCGATGTTAATCTCAGGTTAATAGGGTCGTGAGAAAATATTTTTCGTAACTTTGGGTACTAAGTACGTACCATATTTTTGATGCAGATTATACCCACTTTTTGTATGAAGATAAATTACGAAATTCCAATAGATTATCGCAGTTATTTCACGTAACTAACTTCCCACGGCTCTGTGCGATATTTTGCACTTTATTTTACGATAAAATCTCCTCCGTAACACATTGCGAGTAAAATTCACAAACTGATAATGTTTTATTATTATGTGTTTATACTTTTCGTAAACATGTTATTGTTGTGACCGTTTTTTAGTATTTTTATTTCTTAAATATTTACCTGTATCGCGTAATCGATAGGTAAATAGTATTTTGAACTGACTTAAAAAAACAACATGTATGAACTAATTTTCTATTTAAAGTTTTTTGGTGCTATATTTGATGATTTTCAGTAGGTACAAACACTTTAGTCGCCTGTATCTCAGGAACTAATTAAGTCTAGTCGTGATAGTTTTCCTTTTAAATTCGTTATATGCGCTTTCATATAAGATATTTTTCAGGAGGGGGGGAGACGACAACACTTGACTCTAACAAAAAATTGCGCTTTAAAGCTTAATATGTCATAAAATACCTGTCCAACGACACCCTACACTATGGGGTAGACGAGAAGAAAAAAAGACATTCCCACGTTACGTGTACCTACGGTAGGGGAGGGATTTTATTTTACTTCTTTGTCGGCGTGACTAATATGTATATTCATGCCAAATTACAGGCTTTCTGGCTCTAGTAAGGGTCTCTGAGCTAAACTGCGGTCGGACGGACATGGCGAAACTATAAGGGTTCGTAGTTTGACTACGGAGCCCTAAAAATGGAGATTGTCAATTTGTCTGTATTTTGGGTGTGTTACTTTATTTCTCCGCTAATTCTCAACCGATTTTAATGATTTAATAGATAACGTATATCTTAGGGGCGGACTAATTTAAATTTCTCCAAGGCGCCTAAGGATTTTTATTATTTCGGGTTTTTAACAAAAATGCCTAGTTTACCAAGATTTCACCATCTCAATGGTCTCAATTACTATTGTACTTAAGTAAAATTCAAACATAATGTCTACTAAAGTGAAAAAATTAAGCCTGATGGTATATTATTCTGCGAGTCTTCCTTCCCTTGAAACTTAAAACGCAACTCTATAGGTCATATTTTGTGTGCTAATTGCCTTTAAAAGTGTGTCACATTTGTCCCAAATAACCGTCTATTAAAGGGCTATTATTTGGTCTAGTTCACAATAGATCACACGGCAATGGCGACGGCCAATTTCCTTATTTCCCCGTTGTCATTAACCGCCATTTTGGCGTATTACACGAACCGTTAGATAGCCCCCGTTGTGATTCATGCGATAAATTATACCGCACTTTTTAAAAAGTGTTATTTTTACTAGGTACTTTTATAAGTAGGTTTGTGTGTGATTGGCCTGGGTTTTTCCTGTCGTTTTTAATTTGGGTAAGTTATCATTTCCTTTATTGGAATTGCAATTAAACTAGCTTAAAATGAGTACTTTCACTAACACTTAACGGCTGTGATAGAATACTTTACTCATTTATTGTTAAAACGACAGTACAAATTAATTATTCGTTATTTGAGCATAACTTCCCACAAAAGATTAATTCCAGCAAAAAAGTGGACGAACTATATTTTTTGACAATTTATAATACACTCACCATGAAACACTGTACATACTGTGATTAAACGTCTGAATTTCACTTTTTCCCGCCCAAATTGCTGTCATTGTCACCGGCCAGTGTCATGGCCGACCTCAATGCGATATTTTGATGAGCGCGCGCAATTACAGTAAAACACCACTAAATTGTAATTCGCTTGAATACTCGTGCTTGACGCGGCGTGTAACTTTATTTTTTTCGCATTTCGACTAATTGTAAGTTAAATAGAGTGTAAGTACTGAAGGGGGTTAATTGCTTACTTTTTGGTTTGTGAAGATGCTCTTCTGTGTTTGCCATATTATGGCCTAGCTTATTAGTTCACTCATTTGATAGTTTTACCTGGAATGTTTTCTGGGAGTTTTGAAATTGGTGATGTTTTAGATTTTTCATTTGTTCCTTTTTGTTTACAAACGATTCAAAGGGGTTTGGGTAAAAGTGTTGTCATTTGTAAAAGTCTTAAATTTTTAAGGCCATAATTCAAAAATAAATTAAATTTAAATTAATCATGTTTTGTTATTTGTTATTCTCTTAAGTGCATCGGAGCCAAGATATTTAAAATTCTTACCTAGGCGTACTTATAGTACCTAAACTGAACTCTTCAATCTTAAATATCTCGGCTCCGATATTATTAAACACCATAAATTATATATATCTATGTATGTATATTTCGAAGTCCTCTAAATAACTATGTAATCCGTGGCCGCTGGAAAACACAAATGACAATATTCGTCAAACAAATTTACCCAATGCCCTTTTACTATTTAGTTCAAGATTACACAACATATCCTGTACTCCCTAAAATAGTAAACACAACATGCATTAAATTTCAACAGTAGTACGAACAATTAAAATTGTCTGGAAACTACCTAACATAAACACAAATTACACAAAGGGTAAATTTCAACCAAGATTTTTTTCTCTGAAATTAAGTATATTTGCGTTGCGTTTTCGTGGATTTGGCTGAAACTGAGGCCTGCTCTATGCGGATTTTCACTTTGCGAAAATGTATTTATGCTATAAAAATGATAGAAAAAAATCTTCTAACTTAAGTACGTCGTAACCTTTCTTTTGTCAAATGTGTTTTTTGGTATGATTGTTATTTATTTGAGTACTTTACCATTAATTCTAGGTTTGGGTGGGTTTTGATTTAAAGGCTAAATATCTAATCCTTAATAACGTAACAACGTATTGAATTACATCATTATCATTATTCCACAATATCAACGTACTTGGAATAATTCTACACTAAAGCATACTAAAAAGTATTAAGGTAAGGTGCGTCAACAACAGGGTAAGTGCGACAAACCATAATTTTGGTTTGACGCGATATCCCACCAAATAGGTACATTAATGTAAAACAATAGGCCAAGTTTTCATGTGCCGCAAAAAGTTAAGTTTTTGGTGGGTACCTACGCTAAGCTAAGTCATAAAAATCTTAAAACATCATTGACTCTAAGTGGTCCACTTTCATGCGGCCCTGCTTGTCCTTTGAGAAGTGTTTTGTCATAAGACCATATCCATAATGGGTCATACGTCACACTCGCAAAAACAAAAGTTGTCTCTCCTGTAGTCAATAGTTAAAGACTTGTGTGCATATAAGTAATGTTTTTTTTTACTAGGACTAAAATTGGCCTGACGCCGTTTATGAGGATGTGGGTTCATTCAGAAAATTAGGCTTAGAAAACGTTAACTTCGGGTATGTTCACCGAAAAGACAGTATCCTAAATCTGTGTATAACCCTAATACTTCGTACTTCGTTAGGGTCTACGTAGACTCAAATCAATTACGTGCCACACCGTTAAGAATTAAAATTATTGTTTCTAAGTTAAAAACATCATTTTAAATCCGCAAAATATTAAATTTTTGTAAACACACCAGCTTCATAAAATGTAAAAAATAGTACATTTTTTAAATCATCCTGTCGTTCAAACAGGCATCTTTACAAATAAAAAGGTGTAATTTTCAACTTGAATTGGTAACTTAATATTTCAAGTGATTAAGAACATTTTGATATGTTTAAGTTTTTCATTTGCAGCCGACGGATTATGCGTCGCGTAATTCGCATAATATAACCCAAAATAGCAATGAGGGATAAGCTAACACATATGGCTACTGCTAGGAGGTCGAGTAGGTAGAATTCTATAAAGGTAACGTCGGCCAGCGGTGGGTGCAGCAGGCGCGCGCTGCCCGCGGCGAGGCGTTCCAGCGCGCGCGCAGCGGCGGATAGAGCGCCGCACCCGCGCCGCTCCCGCATCACACGCGACAAGCGTCCGATGTTTTTGCGATAGCTGTAACGATATTAACAATAAGCGTGAAGTGTCAAGCTCGCGGGAAGGTGACGATTTAGCACAGGTCGAAAATAACGTGGAAATGAATAATCTGGCTGGATAAGCAAATGGTCAAAGTGGAAGGAAGGAAGACGATTGAGCTGTATTATGCATGAGAAGCAGAAGATGACTGATTCAGGTTCCTTTCAACCGCCCGTCCCAAGTGTACGAAAAATGTATGGTGAGTGATGAATTCAATTACCTACTATTAAATAAAAATAATGAGTTGATCGAAGGTTCCAACAGGATTCCTCGAAAGAAAGGATGATCGACTCAAATGCTTGTGAGAATGACACAGACATTACTTAATTTAAACAATAAACAATTCGGGGGAAAGCCAAGAATTAAAATCCAGCAGGTATTGTAAGCTAAAGTTATGAAAATTGTTCTAATACCTATTGTTTTCAGCAACATCAATAATTGCTGTTCGGAATTCTTCTTCATTTAGTTGATACAAGTTCAGTTGGACTCCGATGCCGAATTTTTGGTACTGGTGTGAGTTCCGCCATTGGTCACCTAATATGGGTACCTAAGCCAATAAGAGGCACTTCGGCCGCTATGGCCTCGTCGGTTGACTGCTGACCGGAGTGAGTGATAAAGGCTTTGACTTTTGGGTGATCTGTGAAAAAACAGTGTAGTTTCGAGCAGTTTTAATAACCGGATAATGGTGTCTCATTTTTGTTTAGTGTATCTGCGAACAGTATTCTTACAGATACATCATCTTGGTTAAAACATAAGTAAATTTTACCAGTATTTATATCTACGGAATTATATTCGATAACATTTTCAGCTAGAAAAATTACTTACGAAGCAAGTCATTTTGCGGTAGCCATTTCTCCAAGCGTACGTTTTTGGTTTTGTTGTGTAGTTGTTCGCCGTCCCACTTCCACAGTATGTCATAGGGAAGTGAAGCAAACACTTTGAGCATGATTTGTCTGATGTGAGCTGGAAGATGCGTGGTCTTGTGCTTCGATCCGTGACTCATGTAGATGACCCCATGAAGCGAATCGTTTAAGAAAATCTCCAAGTCCTGAAAATATTGATAAAGTGAAGAGGACAGGCTGAGATATACCAAATGCATCTTTTTGTCGTTTGTGTAAAAAATAAACATTTTAATCATTATTGTTAGTTGTGAGTACTAGGATGTAAAATCCCCATAAATATGTACTGAAAAAATGACTGTTTTGTTACCAAGAAACGTATTGGATTTTGATAACAAAACGGAACAATATGGGGACATATCGGGAGTACTACTTTTTCTTGTTCAGAATGATGATCCCAACCAACGAGCGTCAATCAACCAATCAATCAATCAATATTATTTATATGCAGAATACAGTACACATGATGTTCAGTCAATTAAAAAAAAACTCCAGTGTATCCATGTGCTAGCAAGCGTACAAATATTATTTATGCATTAGAGAAATATACCATTAGTTACAAAATTTGGTATGGCATCTACCCTACATTCTTAATAGCTTACCCACAGATATTAGGTTGGAGGCCAATAAGGCAAAGTTTAAAAGAAGAATGTTTAATTATTTAGTTAGTATTATATAAATTTTAGAATTAGTTTTAAGTAAAGTTATGTCATAGTTAAGAGACTCAAAGATCCCGCAGTCAAACTGTGTAAACAGTTTTGTGGGACAACGTTGTATTGATATACTGTAATTGTTTTCATTAATAAATTTTAATAAATAAAAATAATAAAAAATAATAAAACACAAAATACATGGCAAATTACAAATGAATACATTAACTGCCGCACTTAGAGACGTCAATTTAATTAAATACTTGATTAAAGTCTCTGCTGTCACTTATATCGCTATAGCAATAGAATAAGACAACACGTCGATAAACAAGCGTTTAATTTAATTGACGGCTCTGAGTGCGGCTGTAAAATTTATAATACAGGGTGACACCTAAGACGTAATACAAAATTATATTTTCTGGATCTTCTCATGAGTACCTACGATCAACTTTTACTATGGGACTAATATCGAAATCGGTAGAAAAAAATTGAGTCTCCCATACTAAAAGCAATCAGCCGGTTTCACAATTTGTATGGAGACGTCGATTTTATGTTTACGTTTTCGAAGTTGGTCCCATAGTAAAAGTTGATCGTACTCATGAGAAGATCCAGAAAATATAATTTTGTATTACGTCTTAGCTGTCACCCTGTATATACTAAATGTCAATAATTACAAATTAAAACATTGCTCAAGAAAGTCCTTAACTCAATAAAAACACTTATCTAGGAGCCAGTTCGAAAATTTGTTTTTGGCACTGTCGCTTCTCAGTGTCTAATAAGGGTCAAAGTTTAATAAGGGTTTGTAGGGGCATAGAAGGCTGCGTCAATTCATATCGCAGTGCATGTGCACTTGAGTCGTTCTCCGGCGTTCAAGTAGTTAGACGTTGTACTTACAATAAAATATAAAAATGTTGTGATCTACACTGGCCCGCAAAACTAAGTATGAGACTTATAATGAAAATTTCATTGAAAGTGTGATACTTAGTTTTGGCATTAGATTCAGTATTGTTTACCTAAATATTACATAAACTCCCTATACGTTTACACAGAACTTGTTCGGCGATACTCACCAAATTTCAATCTTTCAACACTAATCTTTAATTTTATCATGCTGTATGCAAATTGACGTCATCGGCATCCAAAGTACGACCCCTGTTTTATAAAGCAACACTCATTAAATAAACTTATAAAATTATAATTAAATACAAAGGCGTCGTAACTTCTTATTGTAAGAGGTGTTTCGAACCATGACCACTAACATGTATGTGGCGGGAGCATTATATATACTCGCGCTAGTTAAACTTGTGGAAGCGGCGAGGATCCTGTGTATATACCCAATGCCGTATAACAGCCACCAAGTGCCTCTACGTAGATTAACAGAAGAGCTGGCTAAACAGGGTCATCAGCTGGTTGTCATGACTCCGTTGCCAAACGGCAAACCGATAGAAAATGTTACGGAGATCGACGTACACGACGTTAGCTTCCCCGCCCTGGATAAAAGTATGGTAAATGTCCTGACGCGACAAATGACTGTGGATGAAAAAAAGACTTTCTGGTCGACCGTCTTTTATAACATTATATTATAATTGCTCAGTTTAAATCTCCAGGCATGCAAGCTTTACTGCATGATGAGAGTCAAGTTTTTGATTTGATAATAACACAAGCCTCCTTAGCCTCGGGTTTAGTGGTTGGAGAGAGATTCAAAGCGCCGGTAACATTAGTGAGCCCCATGTCAGGTGGATCCTGGAATTTTGAACTTGTGGGTGCCGAGGTCAACCCTATATACTTTCCAGACCATACCATCAGGAACAAAATATCAGAGCCGTTTTTTAGGGTTCCGTAGTCTAACTAGGAACCCTTATAGTTTCGCCATGTCCGTCCGTCCGTCCGTCCGTCCGTCCCCAGTCTAGCTCAGAGACTCGTAGTACTAGAAAGCTGTAATTTGGCATGAATATACATATTAATCACGCCAACAAAGTGGTAAAATAAAAATTTGAAAAATATTTTTTTTTAATGCACCTCCCCTACATGTAACGTGGGGATGCCTTTTTTTTTTCTTGCCTACCCCATAGTGTGGAGTTTCGTTGGATAGGTCTTTCAAAAATATTGCGGGTTTATGAAAACAATTTTTCGATTAAGGGATCCGTTTATGAAATATTAAGCTTTAAAGCGCTATTTTTTGTTAGAGTCAAGTGTCCCCGCCCCCATACAGCCAAAACTACAAATACTAAAAATCTGAAAAATATCTTCAACGAAAGCGCATATAACGAATTTTAAAGGAAAACTATCACGGCTAAGTAGACATGATTAGTTCCTGAGATACAGGCGACTAAAGTGTTTATACCTATCAAAATCGCCTATGATAACTTTGATAGAAAAATTTGTTAACGGGGCGTGCAGGACGCGCGGGGGGAGTCAAACTGTCCAAACAACAAATCGAGCGACAGCCGCGCTCATAAGCGCGAGCGCCTAGATGCTGTTTGGACGTGCCCCGGAATGCTACCTACAAGTTTGCGATTTGCGATCTGAAAGTTTACAAATTTTCGATTAGATTATTGATTTGAGTTGAGTAGGTACCTATCGTTTGGAAAACTTAAAATTCTATTTACTGGACCTTGTTTTTTTTTCAATTTCTATTAATTACTATGTTTGAGATATTATATACGAATTTATAAGAAAAAGAATCATTACTAAGTAGACTTAATTAGTTCCTGAGATACAGGCGACTAACGGGTTTATACCTACTAAAAATCATCTAAGACAGCGCCAAATAACTTTAAATAGAAAATTGGTTCATACACGTTGATTTTTGAGATAGTTTTTTGTTTGTCGTTACGGCTTCGGAACCCTATACTGAGCATGGTCCGAATACATGCTCTTGCCCGGTTTTTTTTGATAGAATATCACTGGTATCAGAACATGCCAATTTGCTACTACAAATTTAAAATGTTTATAATTTTTACAACAATATAAAAAAAAACATTTTTGGTAAAGATGTTCTATCGATAGATGCTGTGCTGAAAAATGCCAGAATACTTTTCGTGAACGTGCATCCCATGTGGGACAACAACCGGCCTGTCCCGCCCGGCGTTATTTTTCTGGAGGATTTAAATAACATCAAGCCCTCTGCGTTGCCAAGGGTAAGCATAAGCTCTTAATAAAATGTTATACACTTAATGTCGTTCATTACCAAGGTCCAAGACCGTGTTATAAAATACCTCGTCGTCACTTAACATCAGATGAGACTGAGGTCAAAGGCGAACCGTGTATGGGATAAAAATAATATTTTTTTTCGTTGTGATAATTTAAATACAAAATTTAGAAATAGCTGGGTTATTTCTAAGTTCTTTATCAGATCGAAAATACTTTTCAAGACTTACACACGTACTTGAACAATTCCGCTCACTGCGTCATCTATATGAGTCTAGGGTCGAAGTTAAGGCCCTCACTGCTCCCGTCTAGCAACATACAACTCATCTTTAGAGTTTTTTCTTCACTCCCCTACGATATATTGTGGAAGTGGGACGGTGACGATTTAATGAGCCAGCCGAAAAATATTCGCTTCGAGAAACGGCTACCACAAAAGGATTTACTATGTAAGTAATTTGTTTTGTTAAAATTGCCGTTGAAACCTACAAATGTTGATAAATGATGTACTCGTATCTGTTAGAGATGCAATTTGAGGCTGGTTGGTTCTGGTTGCTAAAACTGCTCAGTACTTTACTGTTTTCACAAATCATCCCAATATCAAAGCCATTATCACTCACTGCGGCCTACTGTCAACTCAAGAGGCAATAGCGGCCGAAGTGCCACTTATCGGTTTACCCATATTCGATGATCATTGGACGAATTCCCACCAGCAAGTAAAATTCGGCATCGGAGTTCAACTGAACTTGTATCAACTAAATGAAGACGAGTTTCGAAAAGCAATTATTGACGTTGCTGAAAATAAAAGGTATGATATCAATTTGTCAACCAAACCAAATAGCTTTTTTTATAAACTCTTGGATTTTGAAATCCATCTTAGGTACTATTACTACCTTTTTTATCTATGTACAAATTACTTATTTACTCGAACTACCGCATCAATATCTCTTCGGATGTCCTCGACCGGTGACCGGCGCTGTCCCATCATGCTGCCAATTTTTTACAGACTTCAAAAAGGAGGAGGTTCTTTGCTCTTTCGTATTTTGGGTTTTGTGTATATTCTCGATTTCTCCGCCAGTGCTCGACCGATTTGAATGATTCTTTTTTTTCAAGGATAACTCTTTAAGGGTTGTCCTTCTATAGGGCGCCTGTCGAATCGCATAACGTTTTTTGTCCTAAAAATGTTTGGCCGAGAATGTTTGGCATACTGTTGAATGGCATACTACTCGTTTGTCCTAATAATTTTTGCGCATACTCATTTAACGTCCTAAAGCAAGTTTGTCCTAATATTGATAACTCTAAAATCGAATTACCTAAAGCATAATATTCCTAACATACTTACTTAACTTACTGCTGCGGCTCAGGGACCCAAGTCCTAACATGAATTGTCCTAATAATTATTTTGCCTATTATTAAACTGGCTACAATTACAGCACCTAAACTAAACTATGGTAGGCATGAAGTCAGAATCGTTACGTATTCTACCTTCAGGCAGGTCAGATTTCGGTTAGGTTAGGTACGACGACGAGCGAAGTGAGGAGGAGTGTTAGGTAGAACAGTGACCCTAACGAGCGAGCGAAACGCCAGAACCAACAAGTTTGACAAGGTTAGGTTTAGGTTATTAGCACATTAAATATTAGGAATATTACAATTATGCACATCAATCATTCGACAGTTGAATCTTAGCCACATCAAGCGATAGGACAAATAATATTTAGGACAAACGATAATAGGAGCAACAATTTCGCACAATCAAAAATATGCGGAACAAAGTGTATGCCACACGTTATTAGGACAAAAGACGTTATGCGACACAACGATAGGACTAATAATTGTATGCCATTCGATATAGACCCCCTTCTATAACTTTTATAAAAGAATACCAGGCCTTAGGCCTAAGTGTGCAAAATGTGGTTACAGAATTAGCAACAAGTTTTTAGAGTTGTTGGTAATTCTGTAGCTCTGCCTACCCCACTCTGGGAATAAAGGCGTGAGTTTATGTATGTATGTACCAGGCCTTAAAATGAGGGCATATTTTATATATTGCGATATTTTCGTTAATTGTGATTTGGGGTAGGTACTATCAGCCCAATGGAACCCTGACCCACCATAGAACGGTGTCACAGTGACATTATAAAACAATTTGTTTGACACTTCTTATGACTTGAATCATAACGTCTCTGTGACACAGTTCTATGGTGGGTCAAGGTTCCAATGGTCTGATAGTACATTGTTTTGAAAAACAACAATGACAATTACCTTCGCTGTACGTTATTTTATCCTGCACTAGATCTTGACACTCCAGTAGTCATAGCAGGCTACTGGTATAGTTCAGTCAACATAACGTTGCAGGTACCGCGAGAACATCAAGCGCTTGTCTCGCGCGATGTGGGACCAACGCGGGCGCGGTGCGATGCCCAATGCGGCGCGTGCGCTGGTGCACCTAAACTTGCACGGCGCGGGCATGCTGCACCCGCCACGCGCCGACGTTACCCTCATGGAGTTCTACTTGCTCGACCTCATAGCAGTAGCTACATGCATTAGCGTAACCCTCATTGCTGTGTCGGTTTTTGCTCTGCGACGACGTGCAATCCGTTGGTTGCAAATTAAACACAACGATAAAAAAATGTAATGTATTTTTAAGATAATACTTACTTGGGTACTAAAGTGACCCGGGATTACGATGTCTAAGTATCTTACATCCTTGCATTTGATGTTTGCTCTCCACTTACCTTCGATCTGTTTTGGCTCGCCATCACTTACCACCAAAAGCTATAAGAGAAATTAATTTCACACTTGAAGCTAGAATAACTCCGTCGATACTACAACTTACACAAATCAAAACAATCGTGAAAATGAATGTCGAGAAAATTATTTTTACCGTTATATGTAATCGTGTTTCAAATAAATAAATATATTTTATACGTACTTCATTTAACTAGCCATCTTCCATGGGTTTGCCAGCTGCCTTACTTTAACTAATGTACTAGCGGCCCGCCCTCGCTTCGCTTCAGTTTATGTGACATTTTACGCAACGACACCGTATTTTACGCGTGTCGGTGGAAAAACAGAACCACGGACAGCGACTTTATAAACAACGCGATAAAGAAGTTAAAGAAAATGCCCAGTGATTGCGTTACGTTCGAAGTGTAACCTTCACAAAATATTTAGAAGAAATAATAATATTAGGCAATTTAACGGGATTCTGAAACTGTCCGATGTTTACGAATATGTTGTAAATATTACGAAAAATTTGGTCTGTACATTTTCTTTCCAAGAAAATATTTCTTCTTCTTCTTCCATTGCTGACCTTCCCACGTCTATAACAATCCACACTTCCATCCACACTTAAAAATGAGAGCCAACAGAGAGATTTCGTATAGAGATATCTTTAACCCGAGAATGCACAAAGGGTAAATTTTACCCTCGATAAATGACTTCTACGCGGACGGAGGCGCGGGAAACCGCTAGTGTACAGTCAGCAACAAAATAGATAAGCTACTTAAAATGATCTAGACACGACGTATTCTCTTGACAATAGAGTCGAGTGCAGATCATTATGACCTCCTCGGTTGCGTATCAACTTCTGCTGCAGAGTGTACTATAAAGCGTGGAAAAAACGGATGCCACATGG
Organism: Acleris laterana; assembly: GCA_963966035.1. Classification (NCBI taxonomy): domain Eukaryota; kingdom Metazoa; phylum Arthropoda; class Insecta; order Lepidoptera; family Tortricidae; genus Acleris; species Acleris laterana. The sequence continues at coordinate 6,755,264 of OZ014459.1, read as the reverse complement.
ACGGCAACTACCTTAAATATTGGAAATAAAGAATTCTACGCAAAGGAGACTACTTATATTTTTAAAGAGAATAAATACTTCCTGATCTATTGTTTTATCAAAAAATCTCCTTCTGTTTTATGATACACATCGAAAGCGTCATTGATGACGATCAATTAAATTAAATGAAGACCGTAAAAAGCCCTACTTTATTCTTTTGTCATATTCGACCAGTTCGATTTCCGGTTAAGGCAGGTGAATTTCGAAAAATCCATAAATGCAGTAATGAATGAATTTAAAAATGAAAGTATCCTTTGCGTAGAATTTGCTATATCCAGTATTCAAGGTAGTTGCCTACCATGTGGCATTCGTTTTTACCCTGTAGGTATAGATAATTAGGCATTTAAACAGTGATAGACGTCATCGCAATGTGCACCTGAACAAACTACTGCTTCTTACCATTTATTGCTTAATTAATACACGAAAATATAACTACGTTTTTCCCTAAATTACCAACTTAATTCAGTGTACTTTTTAATTTAGAAGCCGCCGTGGCACACTTTATACCACGCTGTGAGGTCACGAGCCCTCACTCGGCTCACTCCCGAACTTTGATGCGCGTTACGTGTTCAATATTTTTCGAGACAATCTTTCTGACGGACTTATTAGAATACTTACCGTAATAATCACCATGAAACACTGTACATACCTACTGTGATAGAACGTCTGATTTTTTCCCGCCCAAATCGCTGTCATTGGCACCGGCCAGTGTCATGGGCGTCATGGCCGACCTCAATGCGATATTTTGACGAGCGCGCGCAATTACAGTAAAACACCACTAAATTGTAATTCGCTTGAATATTCGTGCTTAACGCGGCATGTAACTTTCTTTTGTTCGCATTTCGACTAAGTTAAATAGAGTGTAAATACTGAAGGGGGGTTAATTGCTAACTTTTTGGTTTGTGAAGATGTTCTTCTGTGTTTGCCTATCTTATTATTTCACTCATTTGATAGTTTTACCTGGAACGTTTTCTAGGAGATTTGAAAATTGGCGATGTTATAGATTGTTGTACAGTCTATACTTTTAGGCATTTATAAAAATGTAAACAAAACCACCACGTGGTATAGTTCGTCAGCCAATAGAAGCAGACAGTGTTCTGCTTCTATTGGCTGACGTCAAAGTCGTCGTACGTCAAAGTTCGATAAAACAGTTTTCATTGGCTGTTTAACAATGTCACGTGGTTTGGAATGTTTACATTTTTTTAAATACCTAAAAGTATAGACTATAGATTGGGTCAAGGCTGTTATCGTCCCTCTGTATCACAGACCACTTACCCTATAGACTCCGCATACAAAGGCGCCCCCGTAAGCCATGCTTACGCTCACAAAACACTAATTGGTTGCCATGGTTCTATTGGCGCGCACCACGACGCGCACACTTGATTATTCGTTGACTTTGAACTAGCCAATCACGGTGCACTTTCCGCCCCCCGCGCCCCGCCATTTTGGCTTAATGAGATACTAGACAAACTGTTCCGAAGCGGAGTCTATAGGGTAAGTGGTCTGTGCTCTGTATAAAGGAAAGGGGTCACAGCAAGACTGCAAAAACTACAGCGGTATCAGCCTCGTTAGTGTTGTCGGCAAAGTATATGCAAAGATTTTAATTGAAAGGGTATTGAATGTTAGGTATGACAAAATATGTGATGTACAAGCGGGATTTCGAAAGGGAATGGGATGTACCGATCAGGTCTTTTCACTACGGTCCATCACAGAAAAGTTCTTGGCTGTCAACCAAAAGGTTTTCGGTGCTTTTGTGGACCTGGAAAAGGCCTGTGATAGGGTAGATAGAAAGGAGTTGTGGACGGTTCTGTCTATGTATGGAGTAAGCAGCAACCTGGTGCAGGCTTTGAGGTTCCTTTATGAGGGCTCCAGAGCCTGTGTCAGGATCAATGGGGCATACTCGGCCTGGTTTAATATATCTCCAAAGGTGTTAGACAGGGCTGTGTTGCCTCATCATGGCTGTTCAATCTATTCATGGACAGTTGTTTGCGAGATTTGAAAGAGTATGATAAGGGTTTGCGTATGCAAGAGTTGCTAATCAAATGCCTTTTATATGCCGATGATCAAGTTATACTTGCCCCATCGTTACTTCAGTTGCTTGAGGTGACAGTGATGAATGAGGGATTTAAGCAAAACGAGATGAAAGTAAATGTTGCCAAGACCAAGGTCATGGTGACAGAGAAGGACAAGGAGATGACTGAGTGCGTGATAAATATAAATGGTGAATGTGTAGAACAAGTGAGAAAATTTGTGTACCTGGGAAGTATGTTTACAAGAGACGGTAAGTGTGAGAAGGATATCGAGAGGGTCTCCCCAAACTACGTATCCCATATTTTTATTTGGGCAAATTTTTATTTCCGAACTCATCGTTTCGCACTGATATCATTTCCCGAATAATGATTTGATAAATTATTATTAGACAAACTATTGCCTGGGTTTTTTTAAGATGTCAATTATGTTTTCGTCAAATGTATTGATTAGCATCTCTAGGAGCAATTTAGTTTTTAGGGTCATAAATAAAAAAACCCTTACCTACCTATCTCTGGGAGTAGTTTAGTTTTTAATCCAATTTATATTGGTTTCAGACAAGTTCATGCTCAACGTTACGCAAAAAAATACACAGCTGATATGACTTTTAATAGTAACAATATGACAATATGTTGCAATACGTTATTTTCCTTAGCAAATCATTTGCTACACAATTATTTACCACATAAAATTTGACGTAATAAAATTTTGTATTACTTATAAAAATGGAGTGAAATAAAATAAATTAAATGATGTAAAATTATGCCGAGGATTGATTTGCCAAATAAAATTTCGGAGATAAGTTGATTGCTAAATGAAATTTGACGAAACATAATTCGGCAAAAAGGCAGTACACCTTGTAGGGACAACTGCGTCAACTCGTTCGCAGTGCACGTGCACAAGAGTCGTTGTCCGGGGCTCAAGTAGTTAAGACGTTGTATTTACAAGCGAATATAAAAATGTAGTGAATCTACAATGGCCCGCAAAACCAACCAACGCACTTAGTTTTGCGGGCCAGTATATTAATTTGGCATTAGATTCAGTAAGTATTGGTTACTTATTACATAAACTCTCTATAGGTCTAAACAGAAATTGTTCGGCGATACTCACCAAATTTCAATCTTTCACACTAGGCTTTAATTTTAATCATGCTGTGTGCAAATTGACGTCATCGGTATCCAAAGTACGACCCCTGTTTATAAAGCAACACCTGAACCATTAAATAAAGTTATAAAAATTATAAATAAATACAACGGTGTTGTAACTTGGTATTGTAAGAGTGTTTCGACACACAGTAGGTAACATGTATGTGGCGGGATCATTATATATACTCGCGCTAGTTAAACTTGTGGAAGCGGCGAGGATCCTGTGTATATACCCAACGCCGTATAACAGCCACCAAGTGCCTCTACGTAGATTAACAGAAGAGCTGGCTAAACAGGGTCATCAGTTGGTTGTCATGACTCCGTTGCCAAACGGCAAACCGATAGAAAATGTTACGGAGATCGACGTACACGACGTTAGCTTCCCCGCCCTGGATAAAAGTATGGAAAATGTCCTGACGCGACAAATGACTTTGGATGAAGAAAGGACTTTGTGGCCGACCGTCTATTATAACATTATAGTTGCTCAGTTTAAATCTCCAGGCATGCAAGCTTTACTGAATGATGAGAGTCAAGTTTTTGATTTGATAATAACACTAGCCTCCGTAGCCTCGGGTTTAGTGGTTGGAGAGAGATTCAAAGCGCCGGTAACATTAGTGAGCCCCATGTCAGCCAGATCCAGGAATTTTGAAGTTGCGGGTTCCGAGATCAACTCTATATACTTTCCAGATTATACCATCGGGAAAAAAATATCGGAGCCGTTTTTTTTTGATAAAATATCACTTGTATCACAACATGCCAGTTCGGTACTACAAGATTTAAAGCATAAAAATTATTATAACAATATAAAAAAAAACATTTTTGGTAAAGATGTTCTATCGATAGATGCTGTGCAGAAAAATGCCAGAATACTTTTCGTGAACGTGCATCCCATGTGGGACAACAACCGGCCTGTCCCGCCCGGCGTTATTTTTCTGGAGGATTTAAATAACATCAAGCCCTCTGCGTTGCCAAGGGTAAGCATAAGCTCTTGATTAAATTTTATATCCTTAATGTCTTTTAGCACCAAGACCGTACTATAAAATACCTTGTCATCACTTAACATCAGATGAGAGTGAGGTCAAAGGCAAACCCTGTACGAAATAAAAAAAGGTTTTAGTTACCTTGTGATGATTAAAATACAAAAGTTAGAAATAGCTGGGTTATTTCTAAATTCTTTATCAAATCGGAAATACTTTTCAGGACTTAGACACGTACTTGAACAATTCCGCTCACGGCGTCATCTATATGAGTCTAGGGTCGAAGTTAAGGCCCTCACTGCTCCCGTCTAGCACCATACAACTCATCTTTAGAGTTTTTGCTTCACTCCCCTACGATATATTGTGGAAGTGGGACGGTGAAGATTTAATGAGCAAGTCCAAAAATATTCGCTTCGAGAAACGGCTACCACAAAAGGATTTACTATGTAAGTAATTTGTTTTGTTAAAATTGCCCTACCCTATTTGAGATGCAACAAGACGAATATTGGTCCGGATGGTCTGGTTGCTAAAACTGCTCAGTACTTTACTGTTTTCACAGATCATCCCAAGATCAAAGCCATTATCACTCACTGCGGCCTACTGTCAACTCAAGAGGCAATAGCGGCCGAAGTGCCACTTATCGGTTTACCCATATTATGTGATCATTGGACGAACTCCCATCAGCACGTAAAATTCGGCATCGGAGTTCAACTGCACTTGTATCAACTAAATGAAGACGAGTTTCGAAAAGCAATTATTGACGTTGCTGAAAATAAAAGGTATGATATCAATTTATCAACCAAACCAAATAGATTTTGTTATAAACTTTACTTTCTACCTTTTTTATCTATGTACAAATTACTTATTTACTCGAACTATCGCATCAATATCTCTTCGGATGTCCTCGACCGGTGACCGGCGCTGTCCCATCATGCTGCCAATTTTTTACAGACTTCAAAAAGGAGGAGGTTCTTTGCTCTTTCGTATTTTGGGTTTTGTGTATATTCTCGATTTCTCCGCCAGTGCTCGACCGATTTGAATGATTCTTTTTTTTTCAAGGATAACACTTAAAGGGTATATTTTACATATTGCGATATTTTCGTAAATTGTGATTTGGGGTAGGTACATTGTTTTGAAAAACAACAATGACAATTACCTTCGCAGCACCTCGATTCATTTGCTCATTCTCATTGGTTTCCGACGTTAAGTATTTTATTCTGCACTGGATCTTGACACTCCGGTAGTCATAGCAGGCTACTGGTATAGTTCAGTCAACATAACGTTGCAGGTACCGCGAGAACATCAAGCGCTTGTCTCGCGCGATGTGGGACCAACGCGGGCGCGGTGCGATGCCCAATGCGGCGCGTGCGCTGGTGCACCTAAACTTGCACGGCGCGGGCATGCTGCACCCGCCACGCGCCGACGTTACCCTCATGGAGTTCTACTTGCTCGACCTCATAGCAGTAGCTACATGCATTAGCGTAACCCTCATTGCTGTGTCGGTTTTTGCTCTGCGACGTGCAATCCGTTGGTTGCAAATTAAAAACAACAATAAAAAAATGTAATGTATTTTAAAGAAATTACTTACTTACTTGGGTACTAAAGTGACCCGGGATTACGATGTCTAAGCATCTTACATCTTACATTTGATTTTTGCTCTCCACTTTCCTTTGATCTATTCTACTCGCCGTCATTTTCTACCAAAAGATACTTATAAGAGAAATAAATTTCACACTTGAAGCTGGAATAACTCCGCCGATACTATAACTTACACAAATCAAAACAATCGTGAAAATGAATGACGAGGAAAATATTAGTACCGTTATGTAATCGTACATACTCGTACAATACATACATCTATAAGCTCACTTTAGCACCCTACTTTTACTAATGTACTAGCGACCCGCCCTCGCTTCGCTTCGGTTTTTGTGAGATTTCTGTAACACCCGTACATAAACCAATATGTGTTACAAACAAAAACATTCCGTGAAAAATTACTTGTGATGGTAAAATCCGCATCAAAATCCGGTGCGTGATTTAGCGGGAGTAAAGGTGCGAACGCTCCGCTGCTTAACTGTGCGTATATTACGGTGCGTCAAAAACGGTGCCATGTTGTTACTATGACCCCGTCTTTTGTTTACGCAACGACACCGTATTTTACGCGTCGGTGGAAAAACAGAACCACGGACAGCGACTTTATAAACGACGCGATAAAAAAGTTAAAGAAAATGCCCAGTGATTGCGTTACGTTCGAAGTGTATCCTTCACAAAAATAATGCGTGGAAGTTGACCTAAGACCGGGATTAGTTGATAAAAGCATTTAAAATAAGATAATAACAGCTTTACAGAAGAATCCTACACTTTCTCAACGAGACTTGGCCAAAAAGTTCAAAACATCAAATTCAACGGTGCGAAGAATAAAGAAAACTAATTCTATTAGAACCTAAGTATAAGCAGACTAAGGAGCTTAACAGAAACGCCAAACAAAAAACTGCGGCCAAATCTCGGTCTAGAAAACTTTATTCAAACCTTACCACAAAAAGTTATTGTGTAGTAAGTAATGTATATGTATAGTAATGGATGACGAAACATACTGCTCACTCACACATGGACGGCAACTACCTTAAATATTGGAAATAGCGAGTTACACAAAGGAGACTAATTTTAATTTTAAAAACAATAAATATTTACTGTATTACTTATTATAGGATTTTTGAAAAAATCTCTTTCTGTTTTATGATACACATCGAAAGCGTCATTGATGGTGATCATTGTGATCAATTAAATTAAACGAGGGCCGTAAAAGACCCTACTTTATTATTTTGTCATATTCGACCAGGGGTGTTATCCTCGCAAAAACAACGGACGGGCGGACGAACGAGCGAAACCGCAGCGGGGGGTTTTAGGTAGTCCAGTCAGAGCGAACAAAACACATTTTAGCGCGTGCATTTTCAACTAAGCAGCCTTATACGTTCGATTAATCGGCAGAAACCATGCTGCTAAATTGAAAATACACGCGCCAAAATATGTTTGGTTCGCACTGACGGGACTACTTAAACTCGCCGCTTGGACATTCACTCGTCCGTCCGTCCGACCGTCGTTGTTCAGAGAATCACTGACAAGTTCGATTCCCGGTTAAGGCAGGCGATTTTCGCAAAATTCATAAATTAATGCGGTATTGAATGAATTTAAAAATAAAAGTCTCTTTTGCGTAGAATTTGCTATATCCAGTATTTAAGGTAGTTGCCGACCATGTGGCATTCGTGTTTACCCTGTATAGGTAATTAGGCATTTAAACGGTGATAGACGTCATCGCAACGTGCACCTGAACACACTACTGCTACTTACCATTTATTGCTTAATTACTTCACGAAAATATAACTACGTTTTCCCCTAAATTACAAATTCGATTCAGTTTGCTTTAGTTTAAATTATTCATTACATGAAAATAAAGTATTTGCATTACATGTCAAAAAAATCCATGTTCTTTGCTTTGATCTCCGTCTTTCTTTTAATGTGCTCCACTTTTATTAGTTTCTGTATGATTATTTGGTTAACTAGTAGAGAATGCCATTAGGCATTAAGTTCGCCATTTGTGTTTTTTTTTGTGTGCGATAAAGGTCCAATAAAAAAATAAAATTTGTAAATAAAAGCATCCGCATTATGCTTGTCAAAAACTAATCTATACTAATATTATAATATGTTTGTTTATTTGATTGATTGTTTGTTTGTTTGCTCGAACGTGCTAATCTCAGGAACTACTGGTCCGATTTGAAAAAATCCCATTTATCGAGGAAGGCTATCACACTCACATAAACCGAAGCGAAGCGAGGGCGGGTCGCTAGTTACTCTATATAAGTATTTATATAGTCCCCGTAGTACAAGCCTAGAGCTTAAATAAAATTGGGACTAGGCCAATTGGTGTGACAAACAAGGTCGCATGAAATTTAACTAGACGGGGTCTCAGGGATGTTTGAAGCAAGCAACGCGGCAACGGCGGCGCATGGGTCGTTAGAGTACCTAATATATTCTGTAACCATTTTAGAAATATGAGGGTTATGTTTCGGTATTTACCATAATAATACCTACAGTGGTTTTCTATTTTTTTTTATTATTTTTTATTTACGCAACATACAGTCTTATAAGTATTACAAAAAAAAACATTTAGTATTTTTGTATTTTGGTTTTGGTTAATTGCCCTTTTAATTAAGGTGCCCATTTACCTCTCCAGGTCTCACTGAAAACCAGCGTCACGGAATTTTGAAATAATATACCGTGGCATAAAAAGCTGAGTGGAGACCATTTTGGGCTTGATGCAATTAAAATATAATTATATATTATAAGTTGATTTAATTAAGAAAATTGTATTATTTTAAGTGCTTTAAGTGCTATTAAATTTTATTTCATTTCATTTCCAAAGACCTTGAGTGCCATACTTAAGTATACTAATTGCATTACATTGTACTGTGGAAGCGGTAAGCAATGAGACGCAGAATGAGACATTATTTTTAGAGTACCTAAATAACAAATTAAATTAACAATGACGAAATATTTGACTAACACTAAACATTAGCCTAGCCTCCTATGAAGCAGTAGGTATTATAAAATCTACGCAATAAGGGCAACCAACTTAAAAAACCTCACTTAACCTTAACTTATGGGTAAGGACCAAAAAGTTGGCCACGCTAACTCAATCAATTAAATTTTCTATGAATCTTTTCCGTTGTGACACGAAATTTAGCCCTACTGTAGGGATACTTTTTGTAGCACAACGGAACTTTTTTCGTCTTCGTTGTTTGTATGGTTAATTGCGCTTAACTGTGGACCAACTTTTTGGTCGTCACCCTTATGTAAATTTCTGTTTAGTTATTTGGTCGCCTGGTAGAAAATGCCATTAGGCATTAGGTCCTCCATTTGTACTTATTTATACCTAAGTACTTACACTGTTAGCATTTAGAAAATTAAGAAACGCTAGTGCGAATAATCCAACTTTCCGCATGTCATGCAGGTACATAATTAAATAGCACTATAGTTCCAAAAAATTAAAAACTTTCCACACGATATACAGTTTCACATTTTTGAGCCATTGTATGAAAAAAATAATTTATTTACATACATACATACATTAAATCACGCCTGTTTCCCAGAGGGGTAGGCAGAGACCACTTCTTTCCACTTGCTACGAGCTTGACAAATTTCTTTCGCTTCTTCCACATTCATACATCGAGTCATGCACGCACGTCGGTTTCGGGTACTTAAGATTCGGCCCTTTTCCAGTATTTCACCGATTTGACTCGAAAAAGTACGCCTAGGGCGGCCCCTTCCGACCCGTCCACTCACTATCGATGTGTATATCTCTTTCGTCAATTTATTTAGCCATGCATAATTTGGTTTTTGTTTTGTTTTAAAAATTAAGCTTATTTTTAACCCCAGACCAATAACTAAATGAAAAGCAAGCTGTAAAAACCCGACTGCAGTTTTAAATTGCCGTCAGTATATCTTTGTTAATAATATCGTCATTTTGCCATTGTTGTTGTTTCAAATTTAACAGTTAAGGTATCGCATGTCACCCGGGATGGTGAAAGGATGCTAAGAATACCACACATCTAAATCGGCTCAGGCCGTTATAAGTTATGGTGCAATAAAGAATCGTACATACACGAACCCTGAAAACATTACACTCCTTTTTTTGGCAGTTGTGTAAAAAACAGGGATGTTATTATAAGTTTACCGTGTGTAGATAGGAACAGTCAGCATCAAAAGTAGCTAAGCATAATAACATGCTCAAAATGATCTAGCTACGACGTATTCTCTTGACAATAGAGTCGAGCGAAGATCATTTTGACCTCTTCGGGTGCGTAGATACTTCTGCTGCTGACTGTGTCTGTGTGTTTATATCAAATAAATAAATAAATAATAAATATGTGTGTATCTGTGTGTGGGTAATAATGTGTATCGTAGTTCCCAAACGGATGAACCGATTTGGATTGTTTTATCACGATTGTTCGTAGCTAAGTTTTATGAAATTTGGTTAGGCTGTGTTAGAGCTACCAGTTATGAAAGAAGAGGTTACCATTAAACCGGGGTTTTAATATATTGAATATCGCTATTATAGTCGAGGGTAAAACAACGGTGCGTACCCACAATATGCAATAGAGTTTTGAATGGCTATTACACAACTAAATTTGAATGGAAAGTTCGGAGCAGATTGGTTTAACACAAAGCTTAGCTGAGATAATTATTATGGTACACAAACGTTAGTGATTATAAGTTATGCATTGATTGTTACGCAAAGTACCAGGCGCACAAAGCCTTAGCGGAGATAAGTGCCGGGGCATTCTCTGGAGGTGCATTCGCGGAGTGTGCCTTCACAATGCGCAGGCTATCGCGCGATCTTACGACGTGATCTTTTAAGCGACTACAATTTGTTGTTCAAATGTTACGCTAATATTAGTCTCCGTAAACGCTTATATTACTCTCTTGACTATGGAATTGAGATTTAATGGTTTGATAGCGTTGTAATAGCATATTGTACCATTTAAAAAGTGCATTACTATTTGTAGGATTGCTTATAATTTGTTTATTAGCACTGTTGAAAGTATTTTCCTTTGCTTTGCAAGTTTCTATTTGGCTATCGAAAAGATGGTTGATGATGCTATCACGGGCGATTCCTGTCTCAATTCTCTGCCATATGACAGGGAAGCATATCATAAACTTGGCAACACTGAGCACTGGGCTGCGAATGCTGTACTTGAACTGGTGGGACACATCTGTCGAATGCATGATGAACCATTTGCAAATCGACTACTGATTTGTGTCCACAAGACGGATGTCAACGCATTGAAAGACCTACGAGGTGGTAGTGGAATCATTTAGAGAGATTTACCGAAATATTCGTACTATACAGAGAAGTGAAGTGGAGGCACCCAGTACGTCTCACTGGACATACAAAACCGCTAGGTTTTTTTTTTGCTGCGAATACTAAATACGAGGAGATCTGAGACAACAGTTCCGGTTAGAGCAAAAGCAATCGCAACTCAAGGCGTCTGCGCCGCAATATCTGCGTTTAGAGATAGCGGCAATGAAAGGATGGTGTGATTTAGTGCACGGTAATTCTCTGATTCGACCTCTTGCTATTGTGAAACCAAGTTTCACCGTAATCTAGGATGTTTAATCAGAAATTTAGAGATACGATTATCGTAGTTCCTAGAAATTTGGATTAATGTTTATGCAGAACCGAATTAAAGACCTTTAAGTATTTAATTAATTGAGTTTATTTTTCTCACAGTTTTTAGTGCACAGTTACAACTAGAGCGGATAGAACATTTCACGTTTTATTGCTACAGAGCCGATATTTTTGGCGGTAAATCCCATATCGTCATGGATCTGTTATCGTATTGTCAACTGTTGATAGCTTTTATTTGTTTGACAGTAATGGTGGCCGAATTACAAACAAAACCGTAACTAGGGCCTAGTATGGCTGCGTCTATGTCGCGTGTCAAATGCGGATAAAGCATCCGTCACTTTTGACACATGTACTTATTTACATGTCAGAAGGTGACGGGTGCCTTATCCAAAATTTGTCACGCGATAAACGCAGCCATATTAGGCCCCCAGGTCAAAGACGATACCTATGGTTTTTAATGTCGAGAATAGAGGTCCTGGGGTGTGATTCTCTCAAAATCGCGGTCGGACGAACGAAAGAGTGAATGTCGCAGCGGTGAGTTTATGTAGTCCCGTCAGAGCGAACAAATTACATTACAGCGCGTGCATTCTCATACGTTCTTATACGTTCAATCTTATCGAAAGAAGCCATGCTATTATAATTGATTTATGGAGTATTTACTAATATCCCAAAAACGAAATAGCTTTTACTACCACTGCCCAGTATTAATTACTAAACTTTTCAATGACGTGTAAATAATGCACTATCTACTGTTGAGTCGGCCCCGTTATGCGTTACCTCGATACAATTGCGGCAGATTTCATTTGTGCCCGAAGTAGACCAACAGCGATACATGAGTCTTATAATTACTATCGCGTACAGTCAACAACGAAATACAACCTTTTTTCTTTAAATTTAAATATTTAGGATATGACGAAAGCAAACTAAAGTCATGGTTTAGAAATGCGTTACCTGTTGAGGAATCCTTGGAAATAATGGCGACGAAGGCTTTTAAATCAGTAATCTTGACAAAATTGTGGTCAGAATATATCAGCATTTTTTGTACACGGTTGTTCTTGATATGGAGGTTCTCTTATCATTCAAAGTAGCCTGTCAACGATATGTTAGTGATGTGACGATGACACTAGGCTAGCGATAAGGACCTTGTTTAAATCAAGAGATGAGTCATCTTTCGTAGTTTCACAAAGTTCGAGCTTAAATGCCATTGCTTTTTTTTTATCAAGAAGAAGGCACACGAGCCATCAGGCCATCTGATGGTAAGTGCAAGTAGTTCCGTCAGTGCGAACAAAACTCGCTTTAGCGCGTGCATTTTCAATTTAGCAGCATGGTTTCTGCCGATCGATCGAACGTATAAGGCTGCTTAATTGAAAATGCACTCGCTAAAATGTGTTTGTTCGCACTGACGGGACTTCCTAAACTCGCTGCTGCGATTTCACTCGTTCGTCCGCCCGTCCGTTGTTTTTGAGAGAATAAAGACACGAGCGTTTTGATGCAATATCTGCACCGGCTTTCATCTATGTACTTTTGACGCAAACCGAAACATGTTATCAAATTATCAACTTATCAGTTTAATGTGTGTATCTGTAGCGTCGTGGCTCTCAAATGGGTAGACCAATGGAAGATTTTTTTAAATAAGCTATGTAGTTTAATACTTTTGGGCTCGGTTAGGTGGTTTAAGGTATCAGTTCTCAAAGTAGGAGTCAATTTATCGGAGGGTTTCACGTACAGTCAACAACTTTAACAGGTGAGCAACTATAGAACCCTTTCGCAGAAAGGCAAAGATTAATTTTGACGGTATTTCTTTGTCGTGTCGCGTTGCGACGCTGTCATAATGACAGGGTTATAATATGCTTGCTCAACAATTACAGTTGATGTCCGTACATATTATTCACCCGACTGCTTCAGGGTCATGTTTTTTGACTTTAGGCATGTATATACAGGGTGTCTCATTCAAATCGGTCAGTATGGGAAAGTCTGAAACTATAAGACATACGAAGATTTGTTCTTAGGAACCATGTCACCGATTTTGATGAAAAGAAAAACTGCATTCATACATTTGAAAAAAAAACTGTACCCAGCTAGGGAATCGAACCTGGTTGTTTTGAAAAAATAAACTTACACTATTTCTATTCAGATATCGATTGTGTAGGTCTTAAGCAGTAAATGTTTCTAAGAAACATGATGTCTAAAATCCAGAAAATGCATTGTTTTCACATAATTTTAATTTATTTTAATAGATGTTCGAAGTGACCACCGTTACACTATTCAACAAGTTCAGGCATGTAAAATTGTTTTTACCTAAACGTGTTGAATATTGTATTGAATAAAAACGTGGTCACTTCGAACACCTACTATGATAAATTAAAGTATGTGAAAACAATGCATTTTATTCATTTTAAACATCATGTTTCTTAGAAACATTTACTGCTTAAGACCTACACAAACGATATCTGAATAGAAATAGTGTAAGTTTATTTTTTCAAAACAACCAGGTTCGATTCCCTACCTGGGTACAGTTTTTTTTCAAATGTTTGAATGCAGTTTTTCTTTTTATCAAAATCGGTGACATGTTTCCTAAGAACAAATCTTCGTATGTCTTATAGTTTCAGACTTTCCCATACTGACCGATTTGAATGAGACACCCTGTATATGATATACAGTATATCTACTCGTAATCTTTGGCACGTTCTGCACCGTAAACAGCTTGCTTGATTTTAAAATATGAGGTATCTTTTATGTATTAACAAACAGAACATCTAATGCCAAGTTACCTAAATGTCTTTTATCTTTTAATAAAGTGATGTGCCGTCCTCGATAACTCTCGAGAATTCTCCATATTTTTTTACAAAAGAAGTGTTTTTCCCGAGAACATCACTCGTAAACCCACCACCTAAACGGTTTAAAACAGTCTTATGTCCAGACATTAATCATAATTAAAAGAATTTGTTAGTTTTTTTAATGGTGTTGCCATCCGTAGGGACCAAGGCGGAAGGCGACGCACGCGTTTTCACGGTACGCCCTTGTAATGGCGGAGATAATTATCAACCGTACGATTTACGGGCATTATTTTCTTAACGATTACGCTTTTTAATGTAACACTGCAACGCCCGCCATTTTATGTTTATGATCGTGGAAATAATAACAAGCTGCGATGGCGTTTGGCGTTTTAATAGGTACAAAAGTAGAGTATGGGTCGGGTAGAAGTACCGTTTTTGTTCACTCAAAATATTAACTAATATGTAATGCATTATAAAAATACAAAATATTTTTTACACTATATCTTTAAATTAATCTTCAGTCTTAATTATTTATGAATATAATTTTTAATACGTGGGTCACTAAATAAGTTTTGAGATTTAAAAAAAAGTATCTAACATATAACCACAATTTATTTTAAATTTTTTCGAAGAACTCTCCACGATACAAACTTCCATTCGTCTAAACCAACTCTGGAAACACTTTTGCCAGTCTTGATCTGAGAGGTCAGAAATGGCTACTTCGTAGGCAGCGACGGCTTCTTGGGCACTCGAAAAAAACTTCCCTTTAATTTTTTCTTTGACAGTTGGGAACAAAAATAAATCACAAGGAGCTAAGTCAGGGCTGTAGGGAGGGTGAGGTAGGGTTTCAATACCAGATTCCTCAAGAAATGCCTTCGTTCTGAGGGACGTATGTGAAGAAGCGTTATCGTGATGGAGCATGATTCCTCGAAGCCCGGCCGTTGGTCTACGCTCTCGCACAGCTTGGATAACTTTCGGCAATGCTACTGTTGTGTACCATTCCGAGTTAACTGACCTACAATTTTCCAGCATGGATGTCGATAAGTGTCCACTCCGATCAAAAAAACTAGCCACCATTTTTTTACCAACATTACGTGGTCTTTGCAATTTTGTCGGTAACTCTCCGTCTGAGTTGACCCATACCGAAGATTGCTTCTTACTTTCGGGGTCATACTGATAGATGTATGTTTCGTCACCAGTAATGATTTCCGATATACATCTCGACGCCCCGTTTTCAAAACGTTGACGCATTTCACGAGCCTGTTTTTCAATTTCGGAGAGCAATCGCGGGATCCAACAACAACAAAGCTTCCTGACTCCGAGATGTTGGATCTTCTCGATGTCCTTGTATGTAATTCGTGGGTCTTCCCGTACCAACATTTCAGTAGTCCACACATTTTCTGCAGTTACTGCTGTTTGCGGGCGTCCACTTCTTTGATCGTCTTCGAGGTTAGTTTTGCCCCTTTTAAAATCACTAAACCACCTAAAAATTGTTGCCCGTGAAAGAGCAGACTCTCCCAATGCTGACTGTAGTCGTTGCAAACTTAACTGTTCGGTTAAACCAAATTTAAAATCGTAATAGATCATAGCACGCAAATGTTCGCGGTTAAGCTTCATCGTTTCAGCCAAAAAACGCGAGAAGCGTTGTAGTAAAATGACAGGAACATCGTATTTTTTTTAAATTGAAAAAATGACTTAAGGCATACTATTTTTAAATAAATTTGCTTTTTAAAAAGATATAATACCCATGCGTTCCATTTTTAAATTTCGAGCATCTCAAAACTTATTGAGTGACCTAACGTATTACAGTATTTTTTATACTCATTTTAACCATAAGAGGCGTAATTAATTAAGAGTGTCCATTATTGGTGCCTTCAGCTAAAAATTACCAACATTGGTGCCATCGCCCTAGGTAGCTTCACCGACGCAGTTAAGTGACCATTTGTGAATCTTGTCACCTTACAATACGGGGGCATACACAGATTTAGGTTACCGTCTATCCTGCTGAACCCACATCCGCATAACCGGCGTCAGTTCTACTTTAGTCCTATCAAATAAAAACATATCCTCTATGTACACGAGCCTTTCTATTCACCACATTTTTTTTTTTATAAGCATGGAGAAGACTGACGAGCACACAGGCCACCTGATGGTAAGTGGAAACTGTGACCCATAGACATTCGCATTCACAAGACTGCAATGCAATCCTAAGACTGCAAATGCGTTGCCAACCCTGAGGACTAAGATGCTAGTCATTTCACCGGTTGTCTTATCCCCAAACCGGAATACAACAATGCGAACACTGCTGTTTGGCGGTAGGTTAATGGATAAGATGGTGGTAACGATCCGGACGGACCCTGCACAAGGTTCTACCACCCGCGTGTTTTCTCGAATGTGCATGACCCACGGGTCTCTAGTGGTGAGATAGCAGTGCTGCTGTTTATGTTAATTTAATATTATACAAAAGTCTACAGTTATATCATTAACAAACAGACATAAGCATCATAGCCCTAGATAAAGAGTAACGACTTTGTAATACTTAATGCTTGTTGTAATTAAAGTAATTTGCCGGAAATTACGATTTCAATAAACAGTTTTCTAATAGGGCGTCGACGGTTACAAATTACTTATCTAACGTATGCTTGTTAATTATATTATAACTAGCATCCTATTAAACGCATATAACTTGCAATGCTTATGGAAACTTAAGGCACTTTATATCTAAGGGAATTAGTTTATTGATTAATGATTACTCTTCGATACGTGTATCATTATCATTACGAGTACATAGTATAAAACGAAGTCGCTTCCCGCTGTCTGTCTGTCCCTATGTATGCTTAGATCTTTAAACTACGCAACGGGTTTTGAGGTGTTTTTTTTTAATAGGTAGAGTGATTAAAGAGGAAGGTTTTTGTGTATATTAATTTCTGTTTTATATACGGGTGACACAGAAAACTTACATAAACCGAAGCGAAGCGAGGGCGGGTCGCTAGTAAGTAAAATATGTTAATCTGCTTATATTAATACGAGGGGCGTTCAATAAATTCTCGGTATGAGAAGGAAAACAAAAGCATACGATTACTGTTTTATTTTTATTTTTCTACATATTCCCTCCCTATGTTTATACACTTATAAGATCTGTCAATTAGTTTTTTTAACCCCTCATAAAAATATTTTTTGTCTTTGGTGTCAAAATGCTCTACCACCGCTGCCTTCAACGCTTCATCATTAGAAAATCGATGTCCACGAACATCCTTTTTAAGGTTGGGAAACAAAAAGTAGTCGCTGGGGGCCAAGTCTGGACTGTACGGCGGGTGGGTAATAGTTTCGAACCCAGATTCAAGAACAGCAGCCTTGGCAACATGAGCAGTATGCACAGGGGCGTTGTCATGAAGAAGCAGCACTCCTCTGGTCAATTTTCCCCTCCTCTTATCTTTGATCGCTTCCCGTAATTGGCGTAAAATGTGAGCGTAGTACTCTCCTGTACCATTTAAACCCTTTTCTTTATAGTCCATTAATAATATCCCTTCACAATCCCAGAATATTGTCGCCATGATCTTGCCAGCTGAAGGGACGACTTTGAATTTCTTGGGATGAGGTGTTCCTTTAACGTGCCACTGCATCGACTCTTGTTTGCTCTCAGGGTCATAATGATAAACCCAAGTTTCATCTCCGGTAACAATTTTTTGGAGCAAACCATCGGGGTTTTCACCACACAGCTCAATGAAGTCAGAACAACAAGCAACACGCGTATGCTTCTGAAACGGTGTCAACATTCGTGGTACCCATCTTGCACTGACTTTAGACATGTTAAGATGATCGTGGATAATATCATGTATTGTACCAATAGAAATATTGGTTTTTTGTGCTATAGACCTAACCTTTACTCGACCATCGTCCAGTATAATTTTCTCCACTTTTTGAATGTTTTCTGGTGAAGTAGCTTCAACAGGCCGACCAGGTCTAGGGTCATCTTCTATGCTCTCCCTCCCACGCTTAAATTCGTTTGACCACTTTTGGACAGTAGATAATGAAGGAGCGGACTCACGGTAAACTAAATCCATTTCTTCTTTAATAGGCTTTTGATTTTTTCCCTGTTTAGTCAAGAATTTTATCACGGCTCGATGCTCCAATTTAATTAACATTGTAATATCGCTCATGGTGATCACGTTTGTTCAGCAGTAGCAGAAAAACAAAAGAATATGTGGGCTTCAAATTTACTTTTTTTTACTGTTAATGAATGACTCTTAGCGGCCAGTATTAAGAAGTTTACTAAAAAGGTTTGCAAGATACTAATACCGAGAACTTATTGAACGCCCCTCGTAGCATTATGAATTTTATAAATGTACAGTTTTTTTATTTATATATTAGTATACCCTTTTATACAATCGCCAGCAGTTATATTATCATCCAACATCTGACAAGATTGTATGCCTCTCGTCAAAGAGTCATGTCGGATATTTTTGAGTCCATATTTATAATAGGGAATATTCATCTTTTTTCACAGCTTCAAAAGCTGATTCATGTAACAAACAGGTCAGCAAAATCATGAATTGCTATAAAAATAACCAAGATTCAAGCCAACAAAGATTTGTTCCTATCTCTTTCTAGCAAAACAGAATTCAACATGGAGTTTAATATCCACATCGTTCATCGGTTTTCGTTTTTAAATAGTAAGATCTTATCCTAAAGCTATACATACATGTACGGATAAAACACATCAGATATTCAAGATTCAAACACCTGTTCCAGCCGCAAATATACTAAAACATCTCCACGGGAAATACTATTGAAATTCAGTGACACGGGAATGCGGACGGGAATAAGTGTCACATTTTATCATAATGAGATCTTGAAATGGCTGTTTTATATAAATAAATAAGTACGAGGTACAAGGCATGTACACATCTCAGTCAAGACTTACGTCTAGGGGTGAATAATTCCACTCTTTCTGTTATAAGCTTTATCTTTATTTATTTTGTAAATACTGTTATTGACTAGTTGATTGGTTTGAGATTGTCGATTTATACAAAAACTTTATGGGTACTATTAATTCCAGAGGAACTCCCAATTTTGCAATACAAATATATACAATACAATACATGTCGTCACTTTGCATTTCGGATATATGTGTGTAATCGGTCTAATTAGCAGTTTGTATCATCCGTATTTTCTGGATTTATTTTCAGATACAGAGTTGTGTGTATAGTATATTCCAAAAATGTACATGTGTAAAATCCACGTTCATTTTTTTTCTTAATTTATGCAGGTAGATGAATAAACTGGGCATTTCAAGATGCGTGCTGTCATAAATGTTTTAATGAATAATGAATGTCGAGTGAAACGACGCTAATTGCATATTAAACTACTGCGGTAATAATAGGCTGTAGTTACACACTGCGGCCCTAAAGAGCCCGGTAGATTTTATCCGACGATTCCATTGCCTATATAAAGAAAACCACAAAAAAGGTATTCGAGATGGTTATAAAAACAGGTTAACATTAATTTATAATTTGCCACTGACCTACGAGGTTATTTAACAATGATGTTATGAAAATGTACGCCAGTCTATATCAACACAAAAAAGGCAAACATCGCAAATGCCCATGTAAGTACGTTTATAAGTATGTTGTTAGGTCCCTTGAGAGTAATTAACACCCAAGTTTGCAACCCTGTAAATCCTGCGCTGAAAAATAGTAGTTACATGCGCGTTTACGATGACTGTTATCGTTTCTGACTGGTCTCGTGAGTAGTAAGCCAATTTTAACGGAACTTAATCCCGTGTTTTTATTTTTTATTTTTTATGGCATAGCGAAGACAAACGAGCACACAGGCCACCTGATGGTAAGTGGAAACTGTGACCCATAGACATTCGCATTCACATGACTGCAATGCAATCCTAAAACTGCAAATGCGTTGCCAACCCTGAGGACTAAGATGGAATGCCTCTATGCTAGTCATTTCACCGGCTATCTTATCCCCAAACCGGAACACAACAATGCGTAAACTGATATTTGGCTGTAGGTTAATGGATAAGATGGTGGTAGCGATCCGGACGGACCCTGCACAAGGTCCTACCACCCGCAAAACATTCGTTATATGTTTACCAATAGAACTTAAAACGAATCAAAATATATTTACCGTCTACAATACTGTTAACAAAGTACAAGATGTGACAGTGCATGCGAATTGAACCCAAGTGGGTGTGTAAATTATTGCATGACATTTTTTTTTTCCTAAATTACATTGTCAAAAGTTAATTCTAAATTTACCCTTAAATAAAATTATTTACTTACAATGTCATCTGAAATGCGTTGTCAAAATATGAAAGGAATCATCATCTCAGGAGAATATGAGAAAGTCTTAGAATAAGTATCAGAAGTATACAGTTGAAATAGGCTGGAAAATCTACGAAAGTTTCTCGAAGATTTCGCATTAATTACATTTAGAGGAATACCGAGTATTTGGAGTATTGTAACAATATTAATTTCTCATTCATCATTCCTATTAGAGTAATTTGATGTTATAAATATAATTATTGAATGTGATGCTTGATTACACTGCTACTTAACTCCGGTCCCGGGTTCAAATCTTGATTGAGATTTTTATTTTTATTTAATTTATTCAATAAATATTACTTTTGATAACAATAACTCCTTTTCGATTTTTGTGAAACGAGTTCTCGAAACGACAGGCGAGCGGTAGAAAATAAATCGCATCCGTAATTATATCACAGGCAACCCCTATCGCAAAATTTAAACGTATTTTTTTCATTTTCGAATGAAATTTTCGAGTTTCCGGTTCTCAAATATCGACCCGCAGATGCAAAATAATGCAATAAATACTGATTAGTATTCAACGACTGACCTATATTGATGATGAAAGTTATTTTAAAATCTCAAGTCCAGTCCCAGAAAATTTAAAAGTTCTCAAGGGAATAACGGTAATTGAAATCTCATCATGGGATGGTCGAATAACTTATTTTACGTGGAAGAAGTCTTACTGACACTGTAAGTCTTTTCAGCTCTATAGAAGTTTCATACGAAAAAAGAATTGATCCACGGTTGTTACTGTAGTTATTCAGCATTTAACTTTCCTTCAGTTTCTCTTAATTGTCATGAGCCTTTACAGTGTTTTAGGCAGATTTCTCAGGTTCACGAGCCGTGATCTTGATGGCACTTTCCACGCAATTTCTCCGTCTGAGAACCTCGCGTAATCGCCACAGACAATGCAAATCTAACGACAATTTAAGTGGACCCACCAAATAATACCCTGCAGTACGAAATTATATGATTATTAGCAATTGTGGTCACATACTGTCGTCGTCATGATAAAATGATCGACACGTAGTTAATTTTGTATGTTTGTGTTAATGTGCCCGTATTGCTGTACGCTGTTGCTTTTGTTAGCTTTTATTTACTTGACAGTACGTCTGCGTTCCACCAGAGATGTGCGAGGATGCGTTGCGAGGGATGTGTTTGTCATGAACCAATAGAAACACTTCATTTACCTATTCTCGCTTAGCTTAGCTCTGGTGGAAACAGCTCAGCGAAGCGAGGTTTTCGTACACATAAAACAAAAGAAGGGAGTGTGCGAGGGATGTGTTGCGAGGCGGCGTCTGGCTCACCGCACCCCACCCGCTGTTTTAAAAAGAGCCCGCTACACATCCTCGCGTAGTACGCATCCTCGCTACGCATCCTCGCACCGCTCAGCTACCTCGCACATCTTTGGTTTACACGCAGCCTAATGGCGGCTGACGTCAAAACAATACCGTAACAGTTCAAAGACGATTATGGTTTTTACCGCCGGGAATAGAGGCCCAGTGTTGTTTCGGACGAATGTTTCGCAATAAAATCATGCCAGTAAACGTTTTTTTATTACAACAAAGAAGGATAGACAAGTAAACTTCTATTTGCATTTACATACTATTTTTAAATCTTTTAAAACATCTATGACTCGGAATAGATATTCACGCTCATCGCAAAAATATCTACCCATTACCGGGAATCGACCCCGAGACCGCTAGCTTCGTAGGCAGTACGTATTGCATTAACGTACCACTAATTTGGGCATACACGCAAATAAGAAGTCGATAAAAGCTCAGAATTTTAATGTGCCAAGTTTTTGATTCAAATGAAACTTCCGGCACCTAATTAAATAATCTGTAATATTATTATTGCGTCGTACGGATACGGTTCTGTAATTAAGAATGAGCAATTGTACATTCTTATGGTTTTGCTTGCCTGAACTTATATGAAAAAATATATTCTTTAGATTTATCTTGATCGGTATTCTAAACTAATATTATAAAGCTGAAAAGAAAGAAGAAAAGGCATACTCACATAATCCGAAGCGAAGAGAGGGCGGGTCGCTAGCTTATTGATAAAAGTACTTGATATTTTACTTGTCATAAGCATAATACAAGGTATTAGGACCTTGTGCAAGGTCTCACTCAGATCCCGTTTCCATCAGGTGGCCTGGGTGCTCATAATGTGCCCCCTTTGCGGGCCTAGTATGGGAGGGCTGCGTGGTCAAACCCAATAAATAAAAATAATTGTTTATTTTAATTTGAATTGTCTTGATGTATTCATTAATGTTTCATTTTGACACAACACGACATATCGGGTTTGACCACGCAATGGGCATGTTAGTTCATCGATGTGGATAAACATGGATGAAACATCTGTCATCTAATGGCTGAACCTTATATTCAAACTGCGGATAGATAGGCTTACTCCGAACTAAAATTTTACAAATTTTAACCCGAAGTAAGTTATCTGTCTGTGGTTTGAATATAGGGTTTGACCGTAACTGCTAGATTGACGGATGCTTCATCCATTGCGATGAAGGCGGCCATAATACGGGCTCTGGTAATTATTCGCAGATCAATTTATAATTCTGATTTTCAAGAGAATATTATCTATGCTCTTTGTAGCCGTAGCCAAGGCGTATTAAGTAACGTTAACGTTAAGGTTTTTCGACAAAATGTATAGGATTGACGTGTGCTCACGATCTCGTCGGGCATTGTCTTATATAGGTACTCGATCTAGTTCTGAATGAAGAGTTAAGGCACGGCATCGGAAGTTTCCAATTTATTGCCTAAGAGTAACCACCCAGCCGTTTATACGATCTGACAATCGGCTGCGGTTTGCGGCCCGCCGCCTCTCGGGAAATGGCGATACCAACAAAGATGAAAATTTCACTAGAGAGCAAATTGAATATGAACTTTCGATTGCGGTGAAATGTGCGTGCAATATACGCTATGAAAGCTCGATATTGTTAGGCGTGTTTCATTCGGTGGAACAGGCGTTTTGTGTTCAGCTAATGGTTGATTAAATTTCTATTTTGTGCGTTGATATTATTGCTTACAAGGGAAGCCTGCGACTTTGTACACGTACAATGAGTTCTCCGCTACTCCCCCTTTCTCCACATTTTGATCGGGACGATTTTTGAAAAACCCGGGCTAGAGCATGGAGTGTAGGGTTCCGAAGCCGTTACTACAAACACAAACACAGATAACTATCACAAATAACAACAAGTATAAACTTATTTTCTATTAAAAACGATCATATGAGAAAAAAAAACATCGCCCCGTTACGAGTGAGGGAGGAACAAAATAAATAATAGAGTCTTTGTACTAAGCTGCAGACGGACGGACATAGCGAAACTATAATGGTTACTTTGACTACGGACTTTTCTTACCCCAATTCAAATTCCTAGGTTTAAATTTCCCTTGTTCCTAGTTACAGCGGTGTAGTCTGTTCGTTGTTTGTCAGTCACGGAAGAACTTTATATGTGTAGTTAGAGAAAAAAAGAGTTGTCACTTTTGGACCTTAAAGGCGTTGAAATAGAGTCTAAAAGTGGCGAACCTTTTGCTACCGTGACTATACTTATACCCTCGTAAGACCCCGCATAAAAAATAATAATAATACACAATACAGCCATTGGAATAAAGATCCATTGCAAAGGAAATAAAATGGATTTTCCTTTATGAATGACTGACAGTCGAATTAGACAATTTACTGTATGATATTCACAATAGGTTCATATTCCATTGACAAAATTTCATTGTGTGGTGGACCTGAAGAGGATAAAATAAAATGGCCGTGAAAAGTATAAAGAAAGTCCATATCGTCGTTTGTTGGACGGTAGCAATCGTTAACGACCATGTTGCGTTTGTCCGTACGAATTAATTGCACGTCTCTATCACTTTTTATTATAAGTTACGTTTATCAGTCTTTAGACGTGTCTGTTTAAATTTATAAGACCAGCTATTCCGTGTCAGATTCACTTTCGTACCACTCATCTTTGTCTTGACAAGTAACACTTACTCGAAATGTCTGCGCTGAATTATGTTGAAAGATAAAAAATAGAACACATTTTGTGTACAGCAATTTTATATTAACCAACATTGCGCTTAAAAATATTGTCCCTTTACTTTCTCAAACTCGTATGTGGTCGAATAGTTAGATAAGAAAGTAGTCTTTATTCTATAGGGAACATGAGTGCTTTTCCTATCTAACTATTAAAGTAAAGGGATGATATCTGGCACGTTCTTACGCCTCTAGTAATAGATACTCGTACCTGTGTAGCACTCGTACTTTTGAACCCAATGTTGGATAATATATTATGGTGAATGTAAATATTAAAAAAAAAATAGTTTCAAAAAGATACGAATTATGTAAAAGTGTTAACAAGATACAATTTGAAGGGTCACAAGTTTTTTCCGATTCAATTTGTTAGGTACAAAAAATAGAATGAAATCATGTCCATTGGAATTTAAAAACGGGAAACCCATCAAACTTCGATAATTTCTTTCCGATTATTAAGTTTTTCGTAAGATCTCCTAGAGTATTGTTTTACCGATTTGTATAGAGCCTTTGTGTGCTCGTTGGCCTTAGCAACGACATAAAAAATCAAACTATTGACTTTTACTTTATCACTCCAGTCACTGTCTCGGATTTGCAGACAACAACGGCGACATTAACAGTAATCTCCTCCGTATCTTTAATTATCTTCCAGCGCGGCGATTCGAAATGCTCTCGTTTGCAAATCAACTGGAAATTTAATTACCTTTTATACAGAGTAACACTTTCATGAGCCGATGTTGATCAAAAAAATAATTAAATCTACCGTATTTTTCTATATCGACTCAAAAAACAAATGCCAAATTCAAGAACAGCTTAAATAAAGTGGCCCGACAATACAGTTCACTTTATCTCTTCACAGAAGAAGGCCAACGAGAACACAGGCCACCAAGCCCTAGCCAATATACATTACGCTAATTAGCGTTTGTATCCGTTGCGTTTTCAAACCAATCGCGTCACTGGTAGATCACGTGACTCTTCGTATCACGTCATTTACTAGTGAAGACTTTGGTTTAAAAACGAAAAGAATTGAGACGCTTAATGTACCTTGGCTTGGCTTGGTGGTACGTAGATACTCTGAAATGCTAACCCATTAATTTATCGAATTTTACTCATCAATTTACATAAATTAAAATACTAAGAGGTATCATAACGTTGACATTACGATTACATGTCAAAAGCAATAAGTTTGTACCGAGTGGGATAGAGCCCCATTGCAGTTGTGCTGTGACCTTGTCTTTTAATTTTGTTCACTGCAGCTAGGTAACCGTAAAGCCTCTCGTATTTAAAATAACAAATTTTGTTTTTACTGCCGACCGACCGACACTCATATATTTGCGATAATATCCCGTTGATTTTGATGCAAAGTGTATATTTATTAATCATAAACAAAGCGCCGTTGCTTTTTTGAAACGTTTTGAAAGTGATAGGAGAGAAAGGCTTAAAAGTAACGTCATTTGAAAGTAAGTAAATGTTGCCTAATGTACTGAGGTTAAGTAAAATTAAAGTTATTTTTGGATTTTATCTGTTGTATCGTGTTTTCAAATATACCGACAGCCTCATAGGTAGAAGAAAAAAAAAGTGAAGCTGGTTAGGTTATACTTACACAGAAATCACTGAAAAAAAACTTGGTTACTTCTAACAAGATAGGGATTGTTTAGAGTATGTTATTTCATGTGAATCTAGGTAACAAGACGTTAGATATATCGACTGATGTATTATGTATGATAACATGTTAATTGAATGACTAAAGAATTCGCAGTTGCTACTGACAACTTTGATTGATATAACTTATATGTTATCATGACTATTTTTTTGGAAAGAAGTGGTCTCTGGGAAACAGGCGTGATTTAATGTACGTACATTTTTTTTTAAATATATCTAGTAAATAATCATACAATATTGTATTTTAGCTTATCGATGGACACTGAAGTCGACTGAGATCGCAAGATTAATAAGATTTTCTTGTTTAATTTGGATTGTACTTGGAGATAAGAGCGTTAAGGTGTAACTTCTCTCATCTCTACTGAGCGGCATACGCACAAAGAGCTCCACACTATTGTCGATTATTCCGAGGGTCCCATTCATACATCGCCATTGTTTCACTTGCATTTAAAAATGGAACCCCTTTCAAGACGTCACAGGCGATGTGTCGACACGTGATGGGAACCACTGTCAGGATTGTCATCATGACAGAGACTGACGGGCTCGGGCGTGGTGAGAGCGATTGTGTTTTGTTTAGGCTACGTCCGCACTGACAGGCAGCTTGCTTAGCTACATATTGTAAGAGTGAAGTAAAGTAGTAAAATTGTTCAGGAGGAAAAACTCCACCAATAGGATTGCTTAATTTTCTTAGCCTCGCTCAGTGCAGTTGTCTTATTGGTAGTTTTATTTGTCGTATACCAGCGCTCCGCTACCCCACACAGCTCTGGTAGTATTAAAAAAAAAAATAGTGTCCTTAAAGATAATTAACGCCTAGAGCCTCGTATGTCACCTTGCGAGTAGCGAATCGAAACAAAGTATAAAGGTGGGTTTAGACCAAACAAACAAAGAGCTGGAGCCAGAGCAGAGCATTCATTCTTGATCTTTTAGTGTATACAAGAGTTCGTTTTCAGCGTTTACACCACGCGAATATGAACGAGCAAGAATCGAGCACTAGAACGCTTTGAAAAGATCGCCCCGGGAGCGAGCCCGTTCGAACACGAAAGAACGCTCTAGGCGACTGTTCGCACGCTCGCCGTCGTTTACATCAAGCGAGCGAGCATTCTTAGAATCTTCGCAAATAAAGGGAGAACAATGAAAGAATGCCTGTGTCTGTTTACACAAAAATAATTTGGTAAAGAGGGGACAGAATGAGCAATCGCTCGTTTGGTCTAAACCCACCTTTAGAATCTCCGCGACCGGCCGCACTTCGCGCTTTGCGTCTTCGCTAGGCGAATCGAATACTCGCAAGAGTCGCAATGAAACACGCTAGGCTCTAGAGACTAGACTCTAAGAACCCGCCAGCCAGTGTGGACGCAACTTTACTGAGGTTGATTTTTTAAATCTTATTACCCAAATGCTAAGTTAGGGGATATTAATATTAAAATAGACCTAGTTCCGAACTCGGCTCTATGCTCACGCTAAACATACGTAAGTATATGAATAGATACTTAAATACATATAAAACATCTAAGTCTCAGGAGAAAAAGACGCGCCGTCTCATCATTAAAACATTTGCCTGGACCGAGAATCGAACCCAGGACCTCTAGATTCATGAGATGTGTCACTACCAACTAGGCTAAACACGGCGTCATGGGACTATAAGAGTCATGTAACATAGAACTCTGTCTCTTCCACTGCCTGGAACCTGTGAGGTTTTGACAGCTCATTATACAGCCTATGGTTTGAATTTGAAGCAATACCACTACGACACGTCTATCGGTGTAATGTTAACGTTTCCGAAATGCGACCGAGAGAATACGGTCCAAGAATTCCGTAGCTGTATCCGTAGTGACTGAACGGTTGAAGGAATTCGGACAGTGCGAAAGCGCTCTTTTAGAGAATGTAGCTAGTATCTGACTTCTGGCTTCATAGTCAAGTTGCGTAACCGATTGATAGAAATCTTGTAAATACCTTTATTAAAGACAAATCATTGAAAATAGCGTGTTATATTGAATATCACGAAGTTACATGTAAATACGAAGGAATACGAAAATACAAATTTTAACAACCTTAGTAACCCGACATTTCAAATACGTTACGCGACGTTGCGGCGTTGCGGTACGTTTTTTTACTATCTTGACGTATAAATAAACTATAAACCCAGTCAGTCAGTCAGGGAAATAAAATATGAATCTTCGGATGAAAAATTTGGTCGCCGACTTAAAAATCTGTTATTTACCAAATCACTATATTCGGTTGAAGAATATAGTGACGATTAGATGACTATTGAGTTGTTATTTTTATTACTTTTATTTAAATTCCGCATTTCGACATTTCCAAATATTATTTATTCTTGATATTGTATGACTGTAGCATTTGAGCTTTATTTATTTTGTTTTTTTCTGTTTTATTCTGTTTCATTATTATTATTACTTTTGTACTCATTGTCAATAAAAAAAAATTCACTGACAATCTTATTGTGAATTCATTATAAGTATGCGACATATAATAATGTAATACCTAAATGTTTTAGCTTGCTCGTTTTATGAATCCGTCCTTAAAGTTATGCCAACTTTTTACGACTATGCTGCAGATTTAGCAAGGTTGCTCGTATAACATAAGTCGCAAGTTATAAAAGCTTTTAATTACTTTTATAAAATTACACACATAAACTCACGCCTTACTCCCAGAGTAGGGTAAGTAGGAATTACCAACAACTGTAAAAACTTGTTGATAGTTCTGTATCAACATTTTGCACAGTTAGGCTTATGATCTTTACCAGTGTATTAGTAACAGGTTGCAAGCCCATCGCCTAACAGTACATCAAGCCCTTTTTTTGTCAGGCTTTTTTTTTAATTTAATAATACATTGATAGTGGTTCTAAGGACTATTTTAGTTTAAAAATGTAAGGAACTATCGTGGCAGCCTATATTTTGCGGTTTTATACATACTTGCAAAAGAGGCATATGTACGAGGGTTGCTTGCTATGAATATTTTTAGTTTTTTTTACAAATTACTTTAATATTTTTCAAAATATACTCCTCCAAGTTCAATACATCGCCTCATTCTATAAAACCAATCCTCAAAACATTTAAAAAATGCGTACTGTGGAAGGTCAAAGAAAAGTCGCTCAAATTCTAGTACTGCCTCGTTCCGAGTCCATAAAAGTCCGGCCACGCATCATTTTCTTTATAGTGGGGAACAAGGAATAGTCGCACGGGGGTCGGGGCCAGGTCAGGACTGTAGGGTGGATGCGACACCAGCTGAACACCTTTACTGGTAAAAAAATCCATTGTTATTGCCGCGGTGTGTGCAGGTGCATTATCTTGGTGAAAAAGAATTTCATGAGTGCCGCTCTTTGGACGATCCTCACCAAGTTTGTCAAATGCCTGGGGTAAACAGACCTCTGTGTACCACTGGCTAGTAACTGTTCTTCGATCTTCGAGTGGAACTACAGCTACTGGCCACCCGCGGTGAAACAAAACGGCGATCATTTTTTTGTTCACACTACGGCCACGTACAATTTTTAATGGCGGCCCGTCTTCCTCAAACACCCATTGCATAGATTGTTGCTTTGTTAGAGGGTCATAGCAGTATATCCAGGACTCATCAGTAGTAAGGATATTAGAAACCTATTGGGAATTGCCTCCGTCGACTTTTTTGAGCATAAACTGGCACCAATCTACTCGCCGGGTTTTTGCTCTTCGGTCAGCAAATGCGGTATCCAACGCGAAGCGACCTTCCTGACGCCAAGATGATCATGAAAAATGCTTGAATTTGCGGGTGATCCAATACCAAGTCCATGCTCTATTTCCCGATGGGTAATATTTCTGCGTTCTTTAATCAACCACTCGGCTTTGATCACGTTTTCTGGCGTTACAGCAGTTGACGGCCGTCCCGGTCTCGACTCATCTTTGAGGCACTCCCGACCCCGCTTAAACTCGCGATACCAATATGAGATTGTGGCTAACGATGGAGCAGACTCCCCAAATGCGTCGTTTAAGTTTTTATTAGATTCCTTAAAGGTTAAGTTCCTTTTGTAGTCGTAGAATATCATACGAGGGCTGCCTTTTAAGTTGTGTCGTTTGGAAAAACTAAAGAAAATTTAAGTGTTAAATGGTATTTATTGTTTTTCAAAGTAATCACCGTGATATGTAATACACTTTTTCATTCGATCGAACCAGTTTTCAAAACACTTATTCCAGTCCGAAGTCGGGGTCTCCAAAATGGCCGTTTTGTATGCCTCAACGGCTTCTTCAGGCGTCTGGTACCGTTGACCACGAAGTCGTTGCTTGATTTTTGGAAAAGTAAAAAAATCGTTAGGGCTTAAGTCTGGACTGTGCGGCGGGTTTTCCAGAATTTCGACGTTTTGCTCTTTTAAAAACGCAATTGTTTGCCGGGCGGTGTGCGAGCTCGCATTATCGTGGTGCAGTCTTATACGACGTCTTGGGTTATTTTTTCGAAACTCGCCGATGACTTCTGGTAAACAGACAGTGGTATACCAGTCAGCATTAACCGTTTTACGATCCTCGAGCACGATGTTGGCCACGTGGCCACTTTTCGCCACAAACGTGGCGACTATTTTTTTCGAAGTGCTCCGTGAGCGTATTACTTTGGTCGGTTTTGGCTCATCTTGGAACACCCAAACAGTCGACTGCTGTTTAGAATCGGGTTCGTAGGCATATATCCAAGATTCGTCACCACTGATAATGTCGTAAACATGTTTCGAGTTTCCTCGATTGAATTGCCGCAGAGTTTTGCGACACCATCGAACGCGAGCCGTTTTTTGGTCTTCACTGAGTAAATGTGGTATCCAGCGTGAGATCAACTTTTTTACGCCTAAGTGATCATGCAAAATACTGTGAACACTGGTCCCTGAAATACTTAAGGAAGCTTCTATCTCACGGTATGTCGCATGGCGATCTTCGACGATCAGTTGCCGTACAGCATCAATGTTCTCCTGGGTTACGGCTGTTTTTGGTCGACCTTCACGATGTCTATCACCAAGACTAGAGCAACAACGTTGAAATTCTAAATACCAGCGTTCCACAGTCCGGAGGCATGGTGCTTTATCATTGAAAACCGTAGTCAACTCTTCGAAGCACTGAAGTCGCGTTAAGCCCCTTTTGAAGTTGTAAAAAAATATCGCACGTAAATTTTCCTTCGAAATTTCCATTTTCACAACTGACTTGTCAACTTTGAACGAGCGCTGTACTAAAACGGTTGGGCCGATTTCGAGTCATTCTTTTGTTTTCGAATTCTAATTTCAAATATTTTAAGATGACACTAGTTCTTTTTTATGCAATCACGGAAGGCTTGCAAACGACAGAACTTAAAAGGCAGCCCTCGTAGCACGAAACGATTCGCGCGACAGCTCCATTGCAAGAAACCAAACTGTACTGACATTTTCAGCAATTTTTTTTTAAAAAAAACGTAAGCGGCCAGTATCAAATTTCATTTTACAAAGAGGTCAATAGCTAAATTACCCTTAATTTGCCATACACTTTTAAATGTAAATGTTGTTAGTTTTTATACAGCTAAAAACTTTGATTTACTGTCATTAAGTACAAAAAGAAATTCGTCCACTTGAATTGACCATTTGGAATTTTGACCAAAGTGTAAATCTGATAAAATGTAATTATGACTAAATTTATTTTCGGTAAAAATGAATTAAGTCTGAAATGAATTATGTCCATTATAAAAAATGTGCAAAATTTAATAATACGCACAAAGTGAATATTGTCTAATTTTATTTGAGACCGTAACGTAAATTTAAGTACAAGTATTTCAAATGGTAATACTTCCAAGTGAACATAAATACAAATGGTTATTATTCCTGTCGGCCTATATTAAGTTTGGACAATTTTACCAGAGGACATGATTCTATTTTGGACAATATTCTGGATGGAAAACTATCCTAATAGTTATATTTCAATTTAGCATTTTTTCCGATTTGACGACTAATTCTCTGTGGACGAATTTCTTTTTGTACTTAATGACAGTAAATCAAAACTTTCGTAGCAGCCTATGTAAAAAGGAGGCGATTAATTATTTGAATCAATTTAAATTTCACTTGGCTTGATATTAATATTAGTATATTATTACTTTAAACGTATTAAATCAACTTTTTGGGAATTTTCTTAAGCTTAGATTCCTTAGTTCTTTAGTCCACTTTTTAGGAGATTTTCATCACAAGTTTAAGTTGTCAGTAATTTAATAGCAACAATAGAAAATAGAAGAGGAACAATGATAGGACACCTGCTACGACACGACATTTTCCTTAAAAACATCATAGAATGTAAGATAGTCGTAAAGAGAGGCCGAGGAAGACCAAGAAGAAATTACTTTGAGCAAATATAAGAGGTCGTACCAGAAAGTCAAGCAGTTGACGGAGGCCCGGAGCGGTTGGCGATTACTCCACCGACAAGAGCATGGCTCTTTAATAAAGAGCGAGAGAGAGAGACAGAGTAAATATGTTTTTTTTAACTTCAAATTTTACTTGTACCCGGCGTTTTCTAAATGGGACAGAATTTCAACGGGAAAAAAAACATGGTCCAAAGTTAATAATTTTGTATAGTTATTTTTTGTTTACTTGTTTTATTTAAGCATCACTGATAAGATTTATTTATAATTTTGTTGCGGAAAAAAAATAAGTAGCCATTACGTGAGTATTATAAATCCCAAATTGTAACTCCTCGTGAGGCCCACGTCATAATATCGTTAGTTCGTAAAAGAATCTCGTGTCAATCAACTAAGTCAAAAGTCACTTTGACAAATGTCCTAAATTTAGGACGTTGGGCCTCACGAGGTTAAAGGAAAACAATGAATGCAACAAGTTCGTTATAGATTGCGATTTTTCCAGTCCCAACTCACGAGTTGAGTGAGATTATGGCTGCATTCCGACGAGTAGTTACTCGTAACTTATCCTTATTCTGTTTTCCGCATTGCGCTCGAAATATTGTGTCAGGGAATATTCCAGGAAGCGTGTTACATTGCCAGGCTTCCAATATCCTTACGAAAATGGGCTCATTTTGGTGTCGTCGGCAGCTAAAGCGTAAAACATTGACAGCCGAAAACTCCATATGGGGTTCATTGTGTTTGGAAATAAGTCTGAGGGGCATTGAAGCTTCTCCAGACGTGTACTAATGCTGCTACGACCTTTTTTATGCCGATGTAGGCTTATGACAAGAACTTTGTTGTTTTAGAAGAGTTTTCGTCAGGATTTATGTGAATGAGTGTTTACTTTTAGGTTAAAGATTATTTTTCGCAGAGTTTGTTATGAAACTTAGGGCTGATTTTTCAATCTCCGTACAAGACTATGTATCAGGTAAATTGTAGCTCTGTCCTTGTCTTTCTTATGACAAAGAAAATGACAGCTACAGTTTACCTGACAGATAATGTTGTCTAGAGATTGAAAAATCAGCCCTCAAGGTATTTACTGTAAGTTTGTGCTACTTATCAGACTTAAATAAAATCGAATTCTATTATTGGAGGTTGTTACAAGAAGTTAAGGTGGGTACCTAAATGGTTGTCTTAAATGTATACGATTCACGTGAGTTTATGGCATAAGCATAAGCGTAATGCCGCACGGCTTATTGTTAGTATTTCAATATAAGTTACAATTTCTTACAGTTTGTTACACTTCTGCAGTCGTTAGCTTTTATAGAGTCTAGCCCGATTGAACAATTTAATTTCTATCCAACACCGTGTGTGTGTTGTGTGTCGCGCACGAAGGGTTCTGTACCATTAACCTTAAACATTTATTACTATTTTAATTTAATTATTTATTTTTAAAGTGCGTCTACCTGTTGCGGTTATTAGTATCGGGCATAAAATGGCAAAAAAATCACGCTTGTTGTATGGGAGGCCCCCTTAAATATTTATTTTAT
Source organism: Acleris laterana (assembly GCA_963966035.1). Classification (NCBI taxonomy): domain Eukaryota; kingdom Metazoa; phylum Arthropoda; class Insecta; order Lepidoptera; family Tortricidae; genus Acleris; species Acleris laterana. The sequence goes on along the minus strand of OZ014459.1, from coordinate 6,721,212 downwards.
TATATTTTTGGTATTTTTCGTCATAGCGGCAAGAGAAATACATCATCTGCCTGCATCTATGAAAATTTCAACTGTCTATCACGGTTCATGAGATACAGCCTGGTGACAGACAGACGGGCTGACAGACAGACGGACAGCGGAGTCTTAGTAATAGGGTCCCGTTTTTACCCTTTGGGTACGGAACCCTAAAAACAAAAGTAGTCCATGTGGTCAATAGTTAAAGGTTTCGTGCAAATAAGTTACGGTTCTATCTCATAGGACTAACGTAGATCTCACGCTGTTTGTGCGGGTATGGGTTTAAGCAGATAATTAGGCCTTAAACACGTTAACTTCGTGTATGTCAACAAGAAAGACGCTAATCTAAATCTGTGCATGACAGTGGGTCGCGATGATCACTCAGAATCGGGTGCTTCGCTTGCTGTTCTGCCTCCTTTTCACATAAATAATAAGAATAATAATAAATCAGATTCCATTTTCCATTCCAATTGCGCTCTTTCAGAGGCGCCTCTCGTCGCGTTCAAGGAGAATTATGAAGCTTTCTAAATTTCTCTTCAAATATGAATATGAGGCATTTAAATTCAAGATTAAGAGCGATACACGGTTGAGCGGAGTACGGGCCGAGTGCAAGCCATTAGTTTGTACAGTGAGCAGTTGAAGTAGCTAGTGGTCCCGGTGGGGAAAATATCTAAGCTCTTACGTGCTTAAGAATAGAGTGGTTTTTGATCACTTGGTGACTAACCTTACTTTTTTTATAAAACATAAGTATCGGCTTCGGCAGAATTGCTCTATAGAAGTTTTAAAAACACAAAATTGCGGGCTCCTTTTTAGTTTTACTGACATCTTGCAACCATGCAGCAATAATTCCCAGCTGTCCACACCCTCGAAATTATGTGATCCTTTCACACTTTTTAATTTGACTCAACTGGGATAGTTTTTAGTTAGTTTTGATTAATGTACTTTAGTAGATATTAAACTAACACAGTTGAGTCAAATTAAAGAGTGTGAAATGTTCACATAATTTTGAGGGTGTGGACAACTGGGATTTTTTTTCCCAGTTGTCCACAGTGTGGACAAAAGGGGTGTGGACAACTTAGGAATAGCCCATTTATGTGACTCACCTTACTAAAATTTCAGTTTCTCAATTTTAGTCCTTAACTATGTACACTTTTTTTGAAAACCGCTCATATGGGCTTGGTGCTTAAGTCTAACTGGCACTCGACTGGTTTTTTACGAGAACAACACCCCAGCTGCTGACGACACGAGTACTTAGTCCGGGTTTTCTTTCATTGTAATCAATTGTTTTCGTTAGCGGTGTTTTAATAATGAATGGTATAATAATAAGGTGTTTAACAAATATAATTGTCCACACATTCTCTTGACAAAAGACAATCCGACACCCCTGAGAAATACGAAAGTTAAATAAAATTTGACAGAAGGCAGGTAAGTTTTTGAAATGTATTTAATTAGACTATATTTTTCTATAAACAGGCCGTGACTTTAATTATGGCTTCCTTGCTTCATTAATGGAATAAGCCATATTCATACACAGTGGGCACCTACTTAATAACGTAATACTTTGTTATAAATACAAAAATATACATATAAAAGTATATAAATTATGTTTTAATTTTCTATGCGTGAAAGTTTTTATTTTGTAAAAAAAAATTCACGCAAAGTTTTAATTGTAGTCTTTGTCAATTTTTAGCTGACTAGACCTACAACATTCGAGCAAAAATCCCGAAGTTTCCTTGTTTAGTTTTTACGTGACAACGTTAATATTAGGTAAACCGGGGGTGCACCCAAAACCGAAAAAATGGAGAAGTGGTCTACGAGCCAAAAAAATTTGGGAACCTCTGGTTTACAGCAAAGTACAGCATTAACACTTAAGAAGTTTCATAAACCAGCGCGTGCGCGATAACGTCTTACTCTAGTGCGTGGGAAATACAGAATACACGCGTTTACGGCCTCCGAGGGCGTGTCGCGATAAACGCCATTAAGATGAAATGGAAACTTCTTGAACTTTAAGTTACATAGTTCAGTTAGCATTACGCAACGAATGTTCTATAGAGAGCGGTGATAATGTGCTAGAGATAAACAATGGGTATTTTGAAGCCGGTTTGCTTAAGCTACGTGTACTTTGTACCTTTTTATGGCACGTTTATAGTAGCCGGTGAGTTACGGTATGGCTTTCTTCGCGCGTATTGTTTGTACCACAAGTTAAAATGGAATGCTCGCAGATAACAGATGAGTCGCGAGCAAAAGGTCCAACTGATCGCGTGACGTCTGCGCTGAGGCCGTACACAAGATGTTTAACGCTATCGAAATCGATTTTCGAAAACTGTATTGAACTGACATAAGCGCTTGACACGACCATCTGGCAGCTTACGTGAATACTATACATTTTCGGTAACGATCTCGCCACGCGTCTTGTCTAGAGCCCCTTGTCGTCGCGTCCACTAACGATTGACGACGTGTTGGACGTGCTTAATCAAACATCATGGTCTCTCTTTCTCTTACTTACTTACCATCGGGTTAGTAAATTATCTCTTTCTTGCTTCTCTGACTTGTGAGACAAACTAGCCGTTTGTTCTCAAATACAGTAACGGTGGTATAGCTATACAATGTTTTGTCCTTATCTGTCAAATTCAAATGTCATTGTCACAATGACAGATACCACCGTTACTCAACGTTTATTAGTAAGGGGGTAATTGTAAAGAACCTATAACCTATATAGCAACGAGACGTTAACCTAGTAGGTAGTGACCCTGCCAACGAAACTAGCGCTCCCGGGTTCAAATCCCGAAATGGCACATGTTTTCAATGTACCTATTTGTGTATTTCTGTACATAAGTAAGTTTATACATAGTACAGTCGACTACACAGAGATGTGTCCACTTTTTCGCCTTAGTACATTGTAATAAGGTCCAAAAGTCTAGTTTAGGACTAGGTCAATTTGTGTGGTTGTCCCCTGATATTTCTTTGTTTATTACATGAAAGGTTCTGGAGTGTGGACCCCATTACGAACGGTGCAACCACTCTAGGTACTACTTGGGTCGCGGAAACAGCTGGATGATAGTCCAGCAGCAGTAGACGTGTTTTGGCTAACATATTGGTTTGATATTATTTGAAGCCTCTGGTGTCAAAAGGGTCCAAGTTCCATCAGTTGTTATGATGAAGTATTCTTTGAAGAAGTCAGAGTTTAAACTAACGCTGTTTTATTGCACTAATGAAATTCTCTGTGGGCTAGCCGTATCGTATTAGAAGAATAGGTAAAGATGTTTTTCTTATTAATTACTCGTTATCATTAGCGTAAATGTGACATTTCATCTTGTATCTGAACACGTACGGAGACGGGTTTGCATCTAAGTGATTGAAACATTTTTCGGTCTCTCCTTCTCTGACTTATATAAATGTCTTTATAATATCTCCTTCTTTCCAAGCCTCAGTAATAGATATATTTGCATGGGAAGAATATCAATATCGTTTAAACAAACAATCTCAGCGCGGGCGCCTCGGCTACGGCTCTCTCAGAGCCGGGAGCACCAAGCAAACAGAATATCAAGGAGGTTATTATTAAGCGAGTTAACGTCAAAAGCCGCATTTCTAGATATTTGTCCGGACTCCGGACCTATTTCCAAAGCGAAGTGCCGCCACTTATGTATGTGGCCGCTTTCCGAGTTAAATTCGAAATAGACAGTTTACAACACAACTCTTCTCCACATTTGTGCACGTTCTGAAATCATGTATGACGTTTAAAGACGTAGATTTAAGGATGGTTTTCGTTTGTTATTTAGTTTTTTGGTTGTATAGTTTTGTTTTGGTTGGATAGTGTTGTAAGGTGGCGTGTTGAAACAGGGAAGCGCTCGATGCTCGATTGTTTGACATCGTGAGATGGATGCGCGGCTTGTGCTGCGCCTGCGCTTGTTTACGGGGGTTACTGCTTAAATGGACACACTTTAAAATGTTAATAGAAAATAACCAGTTTGTTGATGTAACAAGTAGTTTAATAAATAGGGGAAAATAGAATTGTTGATCTAGCCCCTACCATTTTAATAATTCCGCAGATTTACATTGTAAATGGAAACAAAGGGCGGAAATTACCTTAATAAGTGATGATACTGAGTTGAAAATATATAATACTAGCTTCTCCCAGCGACTCCGTTCGCGTGTAACTCGTTTATATCGTAGCTCCATACAAATTTTCACCCTCTATTTCACCCCCTTAGGGATGAATTTCGGGAAAATAACTATAAGTACTATGTCCTTTTCTAGGATTCAAACTATCTTTGCACCAAATTTCATCTAAATCAGTTTAGCTGTTTAAGCGTGAAGAGGTAACAGACTGACAGACACACTTTCGCATTTATAATATTAGTATGGATTAGTATGGATTAAGGTAATTAACGGTAAAAAAGTAAAATTCAAATTGTCATAAACTACGTATTAAAAATCGATTCAATATTGGAATTGGTTGACCGGGACGTGTAAGTAAAATAAGGTCTCTTTATTTCTGATAGCTTAATATCTAATCTTAATTAAAAAAGATTTTTGACTCGTCAAACTTTTAACATCCCTCTTTTTCCGTCAGGGGTCGACGTCCCTCGCAAAACCTTTCAACCATGATCGAAATTCACAGCTTCACGTGCGTGTACAGATGCACTATAATGCTCGTCAGAAATTCAATACATACAACTCCCTAATTAGACACCTCCCCTGCCCGTAGTGCCCGTGTCACCCTTTGAGGAAGGGTAAATGACACTGCAATGTTCAAAATTGGGAGGATTATGTTTGGTCCAATGATTAAATTAAGCTTTCTACTTGGAGATGCAGATGATATGGCCAATGGAAGGGTGACACGAGGGACGAATGCTTTGATGTTGAAATGATAAAAACACCTGTGCTTTTGGTCTAGGCATTCTCTGTATTGTGGAAATTTCCAATTAATGTGGGATTTTCAAAATAATTCGTGGCACAGGTGCATCAGCGTCATTGTGTGATTTAAATATTCAAATTGATAGCTTTAAGTGGTGGTGGTGGTGGTGGTGGTGGTGGTGGTGTGGAGTTAGAATGATAAGATAGAGTAAGAAATAGCGAGATTCGAGAACGATGTGGATTGAAAGAAGATGTAGTGACTAAAATCGAAAAGGATATGCTAAGATTTTGGTCATTTAGAAAGGATTGATGAAAAAAGAGATATGGCAAGCGAGAAAGAGTGGAGATGTCGGTAGGGGACGTCCCAGACGGACGTACGGTGATCAGATTCGCGATGTACTAAGGGCCAAAACAAAAGCACCGGAAACCGGCGTACGTGCATGAAGAGATTGATGAATGTAGAGGAAGCGAAAATTGTGTGTTTAGATCGGTGCATCTGGCGTTCCATAATCTCTGCCTACCGCATTGGGAGACAGGCGTGAAGGTATGTATGTATGTGTATGTATGTATAGTGAAACAAAGGATAAAAAAGTTTATTTGACACACAATTTTAGGAAATGTGACAATCATCAAAAAAACACAACGCGGTGGAGCTTACCCCATGTGTTATTAACTCCGTTAGAGAAATTATTTTTAACCTAACAATTATCCATGACTAGACCACGAAATAAGGTCACTAATACATACTCGGTTCTATGAGACATACGCCCTTTTTTCTAAAGAGGGCAGAATTGACGATTAAGGCTTCCAATCCAATTATAGACCTTCATATTTACTTGACAGTAATGGCGGCCGAATTAAAAACAAAACCATAACAAGTCAAATACGATATGGTTTTTACCGCCTGGAATAGATGCAATGCATCATTCAATAGGTTTCCGCCCTCGTAGCCCATCTGTCGACGCCGGCGCCGCTCACCTGACTCGACTCAACGAGTGAACCATGTGCTTCCAGCGAACCAGGTGATACATAACAGTCAAACGAGAACGAGAGACTGGGTATTGAGGGTTTCGTTTATATCACAAACTTAAATAATAGATAAAAGTGTCTTGAGGATGTATTTTCTTGAATTTCGCTATGGATAAAGTCGTGATGAACGTTGCTACTTACTTGCAATAGTGTATCATGCAAAACGCAGCCAATAGAGCTAGTTCTTAGTCAGGGGATAGGAACTATCTCAACCTATATTAACTGATGAAATTCAGTCTCTTAAATACTTAAAATAGTTTAAGTATAGCCTAAAAATTATTACAACTTCTACGAACTTAAATAATTTTTATTTTTTATTTTTTTTTATTAGCCTATTTGCGTGTCCCACTGCTGGGCAAAGGCCTCCCCTCTTTTCCGCCATTCATCCCGATTGAGTGCATGCTCCCGCCATTTGCTTTGAAACGCGTCTAAGTCGTCCCGCCATCTCCTTTTTGGTTTTACGAACTTAATTAAGTTTAGAAAAAAAACTTAACCTTAGACTTTCTTGCGGCATCAGTAAGTGCCTTGTTTTTAAAGGAAACGCTGCATAGCAAGACATTTAAACAGATTTTCTGGTCTGTTTTGCCTGAGATAAAGCTTCTTCACAGCGCAGACCGGACAAAACGATGCGGGTTCCGTACCCCAGCTACGGAACCCTACGAGCGGTGCGGAAGTAGCCCGCGCATGCGCCGGCTCGGGTTCCATGCGCGCGCGGAGGGTGGCGGCATCGACTTAAGCAAGGGTACTGCCCGCGCGCGATCAGTCAGCTGACGCTCTTCGCCGCGACCACTCGCTACTCGTCACTTGCCACTCGCCACTCGCTCACTCACTCGACTCGCCAGTCCCGCGAAGTGTTTCGTGTAACCCTTTAATAACAATGGCCACCTACGCCCAGTTCAAGCATGTCGAGCTCTACAAGATCGGCCACGGAAAGAACAGGTAAATACAGGATGCTGTTTTTGGGAAAGGTCAGGGGTTGCCGCGCCGGGATGTGCGGGATAGGGTTTTCAGGTTGTGTGTTTAGGGTTTCATAGGTTTTGGAGATTGTGTTTGCGGCGGTGTTTTAATAAAGTACCAGGGTTTTTTTAACATCGTTAAGTTTACATTAAATGAATAATTGAACTATTGTAAATAAATAATCCTAATAAACCAAATACTTACAATTTTTTTTGATCTGAAATTATTTATTATTATTTTTATTATGTGTATTAAGAATACACAAAAATGTTAAATGTAATTCATAATTTATGCAAATAACTACTCTGATGAACTCATTAGCCCAAAACGTCTGGTTTCGGGAGCCGAGAAAACTTAAGTAAGAAAAAATGTAGAAGTGCGTTGAACTCTACGGCGCTGTAATGCGGTCACGCACTTTACGCCTCAAGCTTTCAGAGACTTCAGGCCACCGGAGCTTACAAGGAAGAACGAGAAAAACTTACAAAAAAGTCATCACAACCTTCACCTGAAGTGTCTACCAAAAAAACACTATTGAAAAAGAAACATTAAATAACAAGCACGGTTAAAAAAATAATAATTAGATACTATTCAGTTTTTATTTAAGTATAGCTAAGTCATAAATATGGTAAAAATATTTAAAATCCCAAATTTTGTTGCCCACTAGGCTAATTTAAGCCCTTTAATATAGCGAGTCTTTAACCCTCTGTAGGGCAAATAAAAAAATGGAGGTAGTTCTAGCCTAGTCTAGCATTCTATTGTTTGATACGGATTTTACCTGCTTACAAGATGATCTTTAAAAATTAAAAATACAAAAAGTAAGTATACATTTTTTGCACCAGATTTTATAATTGCAATATAAATTTTAACGAAACCTGAAATTTAACTAATAAAGAGCTTTTGTTGCATTTTTTATTAGACATCAGTTCAAATCTCAAGGCAACACATTAAAAAAGTTACAACATGCGTGAAGCCATAATTATGTAGTTTCGTATGAAACATCATTGAAAGATAAGAAAATGAAAACTGTCCCCTTTTTTGAAGTCGTTAATAAGTTGAAGGCTTAATACTAAAAGTAGATTTATCTTTTTCACACAAATGGCCATAAAACGGTGACTTTTAACAGATCTTTTTACCACAAATTAGTTCATTACAATCGAGATGTCCCCAAGTCCTCAAAAACCAATAAATATCTTAACATAATGCCAAGTAGTACTAGTCAGCATTTTGTATAGAATTTATTACCATTCATTTCCGAACTGTCGACCTCATTTCTTAAATTATGTCGAGGCTACGCGATTTCGTTGTTACACCCTTAGTTAGTATAGTAGGGGTTCAAGGGGTTAATAATGTTTTGTACAAAGGCAAACAATTTAAGTTCTAGTCTAGTAAAAAAAACTTGGCTGTATAAGTACAAAGTTTACACATTAGTTTTTTGTTCGCGAGTTCATCCCTTTGGAAGGCTTGAAAGAAAGAGTTCTGTCATGTCCCAAATGTATCCAAATACCTATAGACTTTTATATAATAATATACGAAACTACTAAAAAAAACCTCTTACGCCCTTCTAACTTGGTCTAAATAATAAAAACCTATTTTTTAAAGAAACCTAGGTAATATGGACGATAAAACTCGTGAAATTATATGCTTGATGTATATTCTTGTTATTAAGGTCAAATCAAATAACAGGGTGTACCTAGACATAATTTATTTAAAGACTAAGCCTAAAGTTTTTAGACTTGTTCCGAGTGAAGTAAATCGGCCCCAAATTCGAAATAAGAGACATCCTATATCGTATGCAACATGCTCACGTAATGAAAGGGTTTTCAGCCCGTTCTTCCAAAGACAATGCGAAAGGATTTAAAAGGTAAATGGCGCACTAAGGGTGGACGTACTTAATGATTCTATTGAAGCACAATGCTATTTTTTTATCTTTGCCGTGACTATAGCTACTGAAAAAAGTTATTTCGTGTTTAGTTCATATTTAGAATTAAAAGGTACTCAAGCTTTTTATGCTAAAATATGGAATATAACGGATTTTTAGCGTGATTAATGAGTTTTGCAACCGTTAATTACTTTTTAACGCGACGTTCATGGCCAGCATAATTATATTATACAAAATAATAAAATATAAAATAAACAATGACACAATTTTGTAAACTTGTCAATAATAACTTGTATATGTAAAGTAAATTAAAATTAATAATCGATGAAGTAAAATATCTGTTGAAAGTTCTTCTCCTTTCCACTACTAAAGGTTAGTCACCTCCGCATAAACTTAATGAAGGGTAATGGTCAAAGGAGTATAATAGGAAGAAGCCATTTAACCTTACCATGGTTGACCGGTAGAGTATGCAATTATTCAACTAGTGCGCAGTTACTAACTGTATAATGCATTGTGCAAAAAAACAAACCAATAATCTGGTAAAGATCGCGGAAAGCTAATGCATGGGATAATAAAAAAACCAACCGTCTCGTCTCGTGGAAATCTTAGGGGAAGGCATATGTCCAGCAGTGGACGCCCTTTTCCTGATATGGTTATAGTGTGTGTATTTGTGCGTTCAGTGTATGTTTCACCCCTAAGAAGTTGGTTCTTCATTATTTTAAAGCTAATTTAAATCTTTTCCTCACAACACCCTGTATAATTCAACTCCGAGAACTTCATACATTGGTTTTGTTTCATATTAAAATCCATACGCACCCGGCCCTGAATGCCTTAGCCTTTTTACGAAATGTATAAAATTACCACAAGGACGTCCAATAGCCCATAGGCGGGAGGGCTCGCGTGCCGAGCCACACATTAGCATACCATAGGAAGCGGCCGATTACTCGGACAGACAGACGCACGACCCGACGCCTCGCCGTCCTTTCTTCTATCACAGCTATAAAACTAGTCTGACCTTCATAACCCACTGACCCCGAATCACTTTGACAGTACTCTGTGCAACAATGAAGAATTTCCTCAACAATGGCCACTTAAGGGTCTACAGGGTGTTTTCACTCGCATAGCGCGTTTGATGGTGTAGAAGATTTGTGCGCCTGCAAGAATGTTACTAGTTCGCGCAGAAACAAAAGCCGTCCGAATTTGATTCCTTAGCTTAGGTTTATGAACAACTACATGTCTGTAAGTGACTGGTAAAATAAAAGGCAAATCAATGTTGGTGTTTTTGCCATGATTGTAAAGGATTAAGGGTTGCTTTCTTTTGTGTAGTGTTCAAGAACATAAATCAACAGATTCAGAACAAAACTGACGCAAATATAGTTGAGACTTTCAAGTCTTTCAACCATTTTCTAGCTACACAAACGTAAGCAAATGCTGAAGTAATTCAGCTATAATCTTAGTAATACCAATAAATTTAGAGCGTGTTTATGAGGCACTACAACAGCCCTACAGTGTTGTGAGCGTTAATGGCTTACAATTTCCAATGACCGCCGTTACTCACGGCCTGCTGTTTTATCACGCCTCGGTGTTTATCTAACTTAGATTATTTGTATTAATTTATTACAACCATTATAACCACCTAACTAGTAATCGGGGAAGATCTAAAGAAAATAGTCGTGACATGGCATTTTTCGTTGTTCAGTTTTGTTTCTTCTAAACCGAAGAAGAAAACAAAATCCCACGTGTGTCAATTCACTCTTAACGTTTTCCGATTAACGTAACATGGTTTGCCAAATTGAAACGGTTCTAACCCCGCCTGTGCCAAATTTCAGCCCTGTAAGTGTTTTGCAGTTATTGCATCCAATTTACCCGACAGGCGATTCAACTTCTGTGATTGTTTTTTTCATAGAGCGCTACTGCAGTTTATGAAATTAGATGCTAATGTAATTGATTCTAAATATTTGTTAATTTTTTGGGACACCCTGTACTTATCAATGCCAAATCAAGTTCGGAAATGACTCTAACGGACTCATAGTTTGTCAACAAAGATTATAATGCTATTTCATAACCATATTTTGTTTACTTGTCGGCTCTATAAGAATTGAGTTTAGTTCAAAAGTGTTGAAACTTTCACACCTTGTGGTTTGCCCAGCCCGCTAAGTATGCACTTAAACTGCTATAAGTGCCGCTAAAAGTTTAATTTGACTAGTTATCGACTAAACACGCTGTCCGACAATGCTCATTTTCTATTGCTGGGTTGTTGTTCAAAATACGGTTCAACTTTCGCTAAGGATTTTATAACGCTGTTGTAAAACGTAAAGTATCAATTCGTTCCGTTAATTAATTTATTATCAGTAAACTGGACATGCAAATTATAAATTTTGCCCATTTTATTTAATAAAATTGTTTTTGCTCTTAAGAAAGTTCTGTAGCTCAAGTTTAACCCTTTATGTTATACCCGTATTTAATACTTTGACTAGATACCGTGTAGTAGAATGTCCACATACTAGTGCAAGTGTAGATTGCCCTACATTTTTTTTTATCTTCAACTGATGTTTCTATGTCAAAATAACATGTGTACCGCGGATAAACGGACCGTTTTTTGTCGAAGACGACATCGCCATCGACGCTAGTGTTTAGAGCGCGACATAATCGATGCAAAAACTCGATTGAGCCGTACGACCGCATATATCGATAATCAACGTATCGGAAAAAGTCTACATGCCTTCAACCACACGTCGACACGTAGCCGCATTTCTTGCACATTCAGCAGTAAAACAGCTAAGCCGGCATAGTGGTCAAAGATCTCTATTTTCAGGAGCGTAAAAGCGTAAATTCTTTTGACAAGCTAATCCATTTATTGTGCTGTTAAATGCACAACTGGACGTATGTTGACTTTGTTACAAAGTTTCAGAGCACAATTTGTCCCCAACGTGAGTCACAAGTGATATTTTCCTCGTCGTTTGTACTAACCCCGTGTCGGCGTCCATTGAACTTTTTATGATTATTTAATGACCGCTATCACGGTTTCATTTTAAGTTCAAGGGTTTCCGATATATTTTAAAACTTGGAAATAGTTTGGGTAAGAAGTGCGTAACAAAACGAGTACGTAATAGTACATTACTTAACAAGGGCGGTAAAAGAAAGAAAGCCCGAAATCGCAGGTATTTGAGACCCGAGCCGTAGGCGAGGGTTGTAAATATGCGATAGAGGGCTTTCTTTTTTACTGCCCGTGATGAGTACACAATTTTACGTCTTCACCTGGCCACAATGCGAGTTTTACCGTGCGCGCAGCGTGCGATAAAACTCACATTATGGCCAGGTGTTACGTAAAAATAATGTTGAACTGCTTTAATATAATCGTGTGTAGTTTGTCAAAACGATGAGACAGCAAAAATGCGTCGTGACTAAATAATGACTATAAAATCAGAACAAAACGCAATTAAAATATTAAATTCTTGTTGCGTAATTAATTTCAACTGTCTAGGCAATGTTGAAGGTTGTGCATTGCGTGCCATGGCGGATTTAATACGCAAATAAACAGACATCATTACCGCATTGCCTGATTCCGGCGAAAAAATGTCACGACATGAAAACCCGCCCCGTTTACGAGCCGGTCGAGGATCCAGTTTATCTATGCGACAGTTTGCGGATTTCCACTTTTATTATCTTATTTACTTAATTGTTTTTTGTTACATTATTTTTAATGAAGTAACCACTGGGCAGCTCAAATCAGTTTAATGTATAATGAAAAGTTTTTTTTTTAAAGTAGTTATACGTTTAATGCTTAGTCTATGGTTAACCTGATCATTAAGCTTACTCACGCGGTTTTGAGGACGCATCGTGATCTCAAAACGATACCATTTCGTCGCGGTCAGCGCATCAAAATGCTCAAAGGGAACGGTTAGGTGTGACCCCATTACAAAATGGAAATTTAGAGTGTTAACAACGCTTAAAGCAATAAAATCTAGACCACGGAGCTATATTTCTAAAGCCATTATGCCTCATTACGAATTGGCGATTTGGAGTGTGAAGACCGCTTTTAAGAAGTAATGATGTGGGGCAGGGTAAATTGCCAGTGTTTACAATGGCCCAAGATTGGCGTTGTTTAGCATGGAAATGGCAGCTCTCGTGACAATACAATAAAATTGACAGTTGATTGATAGCTAACGGCAATGTATTTAAGTAATACACATGCTTTTTGTATTACCATCCACCAAAACGTTTAAATGCCGTGTGTGTCGCAAGTATTTTGTATTACTAAAGATACTCGTTATTTCGTACTCTCAGATTCTCCCTTTACGCGTCCTATTTCGAGTCGTTGTACGAGTAAGTTCTTTCGTCTCTAAGTTCAGTTTGGTAGTTTCAATCAGTACAGTAACAGTTTTAATGTACAGATTTTAAAATAACACCCTATATGTGACATCGCATTGTTGATGTTCTAAATTCAAATGTTTTTTTAAAATTAGAATGTTTTTATGTGAACCCATAGGACCAGTAGTGTAGTGGACCGCTTAATGCTTAATGGTCCTGGGCTTTCGTCAGTATCAATCAAAGCGACTTCGCGTCACACAAAAGGCCCTTTATGCGGTTATGACCGCCTTCTGATTTTAATAACGCTTAGCTGGTTTTAAATCGTTTTCTGTCACCTTAAAGAATGGAGAATTTACGGTTTTGGACTCTGGTAACTATAAGTAGTCTTCTCGCCTTGCATCATCATCTTTTAGATTACATTTAGTAGAAGAAACCAAATATTTTTTTTATCATCGCGATCTGCACAAGCTGGCATTATAAACATGACCAATATGAACACCCTCTAAATTCAGATGAAAAATAGGATTAGTAGACTTTTGAGTTAGTAAGACTAGGGGTCTAATTCTACGTTGTATTTACACCTATTGCCGTCATATTTTAAACGTTATGATAGCTCTTATTAACTTGACAGTATTGGCGGCTGAGTTAAAACGAATACGATGACAATAGGTGCACAGAGGTATGTCTGTGCGGTGCAGGTTTATGCCATGTTTTATCACTTTCTGTCAGATGCAAATATCACAATTACAGATAAGGACAAAGCATGCCATAAACTATTCCAAGCTTATTCCATGTTTATAAGTAAGGGGGTAATAATAAAGCCCCAGGGTTAGTGTCTTAATTATTTTTTCCTACTCCTGTACTTTTATCTGTCATTTATATAGTCACGAACACTAATATAAGAACATACATAAATATGTCCGCAGAATAATCCAGAGAAAAGTCTATCTTGTCTATGCCCCAAAACAGCACTTGTGCGTTTTTGAGATAAAACGATACGGCCAGCTGCCAAAGCTTAGCGTTGCACAATCGATTTAATCATATTTTAACGATTGTGAAATAGGGACTATAAATCACCTAATGTTTTGAGAAATGATTTCAGTTACCTGATTGGTCGATTTTAAAATAGCTGTATTCTGGTTGGTTGATACGAAATACAAAGTTTTTTTTAAATATTTAAATTAGTTAAAGAGAAACACGTACCTAAAAGAACCTATCGTTCCGTTTGACAGTCGATGTGTATTGTGATTGGTGGATTTAATTTGGTGAAGTATTCTGATTGGTCAAATTAAAATGTTTTGGAATTGTAAATAATTATATTTTCCATTCCATCAATTTAAAAACAAAGTAAACCATAGACACATATTTTGTCATTTTCTTGTTTCCCGCTCGTTTGTTGTTCTTTACTTCGTTCGTTCGTTTGTAAGTTTTTTCGCTTAGTTTTGCATTTCATTTGAAACCTAGTCGTAGAAAAAGTATTGTATGCAACGGTGTATAACTAAGTCAAAAAACACTCGTGGCGCTTACCTTTACGATGTTCGCCTTCGGCTCACATCGTAACACACGCCACTCATATTTTTTGACCTCTCTTATACAACTATTGCATAAACTACTATTATTTTTTTACTACGATGTTGCTTTGAAGTGGAAACTATATACACTCTGTATATCGCATGATCCTTGCCTTAACTTGGTTATAATACTTATAATATAGTGCACATTTAAATGTCCTTAACGTTCAATAAAATGTTGTATACCTAACCTATAACTATATAATTGCCATAATATAATGCCATAACCGTGTGACTCGCCAACACCATCCATTAGAGAAAATTAGTCTTAGGTCAGTTTCTATTTTTATGTTGTTTAAAGTGGCAGTAGAATTAATCGTTTATAGATAACGCTTTTAGTTTCAATCTCGACTTTACTACTTTCGATAAATACTAATTAATAATTAATTTAACAGTTGTTAATATGGGAACATTTAGTAGTTCTGATTTTAATAGTTAAAATGAGTGTCACACCAATTGATGTTAAGATTTTTAAAGTATTTTTCGCCATAAACGTGCGTTGTAATAGGTGCATCTATTGTATTAGACTGAAATATGTGCAATTAAATAAGCAATTATGTTTTATTAATTTTATTATTAGCATTTTATATTTATATTATGTTATCATGTCTAAGGCAACATGGATTTACCTAGTGGAATTAGAGCCCCTGTTTAACATTCGAATACGGCAATTGAGATGCCATAAAAAAATAAATGATATCTTATGACTGTGCTACTGGTATAAACTATAAACTTTTTCGATCGAGTGGTTTAGCTTGAGGTAAGGTAATCGTTTGATGATTCAAATAGTGGTTACTAAAATGAAACATATTAGGCAACTAAATAGTGAAGGGTTTTTATTAGTGGCCATAGCTGCACTCTTTAGGTAAGACCTAAGTAATTACTTTTGACATGTTATCGTATTGTTAAAAGTTATCATACGTTGATAATATGTCTAAAGCGATTAGGATTTACCGAGTAGAATAGAGCCTCTGTTTTTCTATGGAAGTGTTTTGGCTGACATGGAAATATTGAGCTTTGACGAGAAGCCATTGTACTCATCAATATAAGAAGACGTGTGATAGGCAGGAAGTACAAGTATTCAAAAAGCCACACAGATCAGCGGCAGAAAAAGAACACGACATTTTTTTTTAATAGTTTAACAAGTGTGTGTTATCATTTTACATTAAATTTACCTACTTAAATGCTAACGAAACAACAATAAAATCTAATGAATTAGTATTCTTTATTATGTTACACATAAAAAAACATGTCAAATTTAAAAAGCTAGACAGGCTGGGCACCGTCTTTTGGCTGTATATGCAATGCAACTTATGCAACCAAAAGCCTGACTGTGTCCGGCTTTATCCGGAAGCGTAGCGTTACTATGAAATACGTAAACGCAGATTTAATGTATTTTTTATGCGAAGGACCTATTAGATAGCTCTAATCACAGAGGCTTTTATACGCTTTTATCGGCTTCCTCAATTCGCCTGACTCCATTAGCGTGTCCCGCCACTGAATATTTTATAGATACCGCCTCTAATACCTGATTTTGCTATAAAATACGGTTAGCGAGCAATAATTCCGCTAATTATGTATCAGAGCTCCAAGTGTTGGTGGGGAACATGTGTCGCCCGACCCGATAGCCTCTTTGATAACGCAGGATATAGCTATTATTAAATTTGTATGGCGCTTTAAAATTACCGTTTTACATACAACATAAAGATAATAATCGAACGTAATTGGAGACCGCTTGTTATGCTTAAGCCTTGGCACGGAACACATATCATTAAAACAAGAATATTAGCATGGAATTACCTATATAGCTTCAATATTTTTTATTGAGAACTTTACTTCGTATCAACCACTCAAAAATATGTAGCTACATTATTATGATAAAATATAATAATTTAAAATAATAGAACAATGAGTAATGCCATGACTATGAGTACCTACATCGTTATTCCTTGTGTTACCGGTGGTATTTTTCCGTAAAATTGTGTACTAATCCTAAAAACATTGTTTGCTAAAATAACAGAAAAGACAATGACTACTAAAGCCTATTTAGGCATACCTGAACATAACATAATCTAAGATTGAATACGCTTTATCTCAGAATCAACGTAACTTTTACTGGCCAAACTGAGGCTTAGAGTAATATAGGCCGCTTCAGACGTCATACCAGAAGACACTTCATTTCATTGAAAAATATAACCCAAACTGAAGAATACAGCTATAAGATGACAGCTTTCAGGATTTACAATTTAATGGCCTATTACTATAGTTAAAATCGCCTATAGTGCGAAGGAGGATAAGGTTACCCGAACGAATGAAACATTACCGCGGCGGCGCCACTATCGACGTAAAAGTGTGACATTATAATTGCGCCGTTCTAAGAGGCCCGATCCGACGGCTGTCATCTTAGTAGAAAATATGTGTTTGAGGTTATATTGTATACTTCCATTTTAAACCACCACGTGTCTTTCATTCGCTCGGTTATTGTAGGTTCAAAAATGCACTTGGTAAAGCACTTAAATAATAAAGTTGATGCTATGTGCCCGGCGGCGCCGGCGTTGACGGGCGGAGCGCATCGCGCGATCCGTTACGCGCTCGCGCCGCGTTTTTTTTATCGCGCCGCGATTATCGCTGGCCCGTTAGATCGCCGCACGCGCACAAATTGTACGCTCGCCGGAATCTTACTCCCATCTGCAATTTGATGCAATCTATGATCATAAAGAAATGTTTATAGTGATATTCAGACCTAGGAATATACGGGGCAAAACTAAATGACAGCTAGGAATTGCCTATATCGATAAACTTAACTATCGATGCTTTTCCCATATACTAGTGATCGCTCCAAGTTTAGATTGTAAAAATAGATTATTTTTTAAAGTATGCAAATTAAACCAAATAGCAACATAATTCTGGTCATTCTTTATTTTAAAAGGATTTAAACCTGTTTATCCACAACGTCATATTGTTTTTACTCCTAACAAATTCTAGTCGTTTATTTTAACAATCGTAAATGGGACAGTAATTCTGAAATTCACAATACTGAAAAAATATATGATGATGATGAGTGAAGGTTACAAAATCCTTTTAAAATAAAGAATATTCAGAATTATTTGGCTTGTTTCATTGCATACTTTCAATCAAATTTTTATTTTTACAAACATTACTTGGAGCGATCACTAATATATGGGAAAAGCATCGATAATTGAGTTTATCGATATAGGCAATCCCTAGCTGTCATTGCTGTGACCTCAATCGAGATAGCCCAAACGAAAATATGCAATATTTACAAACCACCTAAAAGCCGTTGGCCTCAGCCCGCACTACCAGAGCTACAACATCCATCAGTGTATATGGGAGACTTCAATAGCCATCATACCTCCTGGGGCTATAAGGATATTGACGAGAACGGCAAAGACATCATGGAGTAGGCGGATAAAGCAAATGCATTCCTGGTCCACGACAACAAAACTAGAGGTTCCTTCAAATCTGCTCGATGGAATCGATGCTACAATCCTGATCTGGTGTTTACTTCCAAGGATGAAAACAGCCTTCCTGTACCGGCAAAGAAGTCAATTCTTGATGACTTCCCAAATAGCCAGCATCGACCTATCCTTCTAGAAATCGGATTAAAAATTCCTTTAGTTCAATCTTACCCAGGTCCTCGATGGAATTTCCAAAAAGCCGACTGGAACCAATATGCACAAAAACTGGACGAGAGAATCAGATGGATCGAGCCGGTAACAAAAAACTACGATCGCTTTAAAAAAATAATTATTTCGACAGCAAAACAGTGCATTCCTCGAGGGTATAGGAAAGAGTACGTCCCGTGCTGGAGTAGGGAGACTGAAGAGCTTTGGCAGGAGTTTCAGGAAACGGCCGATAGAAACACAGCCCACCAGCTTATAAGTTCTCTGGATGAAGCTCGTAAGACAAAATGGGAACAGACAGTCGAAAAGATGAATTTCACGCACTCAAGCCGTAAGGCATGGCATCTTCTGAGAAGATTGACTACGGGGCAGACGACTAGAAGCGGCAATCCGAAGGTCAGCCCACATGATATTGGAAATCGCATAGTAGGGCTTTCGAAAGCACCGAGTCATAAACTCCACACCCGTGAAATTCGTAAAAAGCTGAAACTAGAAAAGTCCCAAGCCACTCCTAATGACAAGTATAGTGGACCTGTAACCATTCCTGAGATTATATCCGCAATTGCACATATCAACGTAAACAAGGCCTGTGGAGAAGATGGCATTTTCCCTGAGTTCCTGAAACACTGTGGCCCACGAACCCAATCATGGCTGGCGTCATTCTACACCAACATTATCGATACTGGAAAAATGCCACCCACGATGAAGTCATCAAAAATAATAGCCTTACTTAAGCCAGAAAAGCCCGAAGACAGGGTAGACAGCTACCGCCCAATAGCGTTACTCAGCGTCATTTACAAATTACTAGAACGCCTAATCTATAACCGCATATCTGACACCATTCTCTCAGAAATTCCACAGGAGCAAGCTGGATTCAGGCCAAAACGAAATTGTTGTGATCAGGTCTTAGCACTCGCAACACATATCGAGGCCGGCTTTCAGTCAGGAACAAAGTCTTCTGCGGTCTTTGTGGACCTCACGGCCGCCTACGACACAGTTTGGCGTCAGGGTCTGCTCTATAAACTATTGAAAACTGTTCCATGCTTAAGAATATTTAAAGTGGTAGAAGATGCTCTAACAAATAGACCGTTTCAAGTATATCTGGGCCAACAATCTAGTAAAGTAAGAATTTTAAATAACGGCCTGCCCCAGGGTTCTGTGCTCGCTCCGCTCCTCTTCAACCTATACATCCACGACTTGCCTGCTACGATCTCACGCAAATTTGGTTATGCGGATGATCTGGCCCTAGTAACTCAGAACAAAAGCATGGAAACAACAGAAGGTATATTAGAGAGAGACCTAGAGGCCATGGACGAGTATTTCAAGCAATGGCGCTTATGTCCTAATGCCAGCAAAACCGAGGTCTGTTGTTTCCATCTGTCCAACAGGTTAGCGAACAGAGAGCTAAAAGTGAGGTTCAGAGGTACAGTTTTGCGTCACAATTTCTGCCCAAAATACCTGGGTGTAACCCTTGACAGAGGTTTGACGTACAAAAACCACCTTGACAAGTTGTCTGGAAAACTGAAGACTAGGAACAATATAGTTCAGAAGCTCACAGGAACGTCATGGGGTGCCAGCGCTGCCTGCCTAAAGACCACTGCTATGGCCCTCGTCTACTCGACGGCGGAATACTGTGCACCAGTATGGATGAACAGTGCACACGTGGCCAGGGTGGACGTGGAGCTTAATCACACGATGAGGATAATATCGGGCTGCATCATGCCAACGCCTACTTACTGGTTACCAGCCCTCAGCAACATTGCACCGCCGAATATCCGCAGAGAAAAATGCCTAGCACGGGAATTCACTAGAATGTCCGATAACACTCTACTGCCAATACACGAAGACATGGACAGCCTCAAAAACACCCGACTGAAGTCCCGGAACGCGCCAGCGAAATCCTTTCATACCCATGACCCGACATGGAGGGCTAGTCAAGCTTGGATGAGGGACTGGGAAGCCCAGCAGCACAAAAACGCAGCAAACCCCTTCTTTGAGCTCAGCACACAGGAGCGGCCCAAAGGGTTTAAAGAAAGCCGCCAAATATGGTGCAGGCTTAACCGTCTGAGAACCGGTGTGGGCAACTGTGCGTACCTCTGGCACAAATGGGGGTGGAGCGAGTCGGCGGCGTGCGACTGTGGAGATCCGGAACAGACCATACATCATATAGTTTTTGATTGCCCCATCACTAGATACAACGGATCTGTCGAAGATTTTAAAGAACTGACAAAGGACGCGAGTGTATACCTGCAAAACTGTAAATTTTAATTTGATGTAATCATTATTGTAAAAACCAGTGTGTAAACGCCATACGATAAATAAATAAATAAGCTGTCATTTAATTTTGCCCCGAATATTCCTAGGTCTGGTGATATTGTCATATTGATTTTATGATTTACCAAAATATACCTATTGTTTATGCTACCAAAGCAACTGGCATAATAAAAAAAATGTCAGTTGCTTTGGTAGAATAAATTATCACGACACCATTTTACGTCAAGAATTTAATTTACCGCGAAATCGCTCAACCTGTATATCATTCGATTAGACCTAGCAAATGGTTATTTTATTAAGATTCATGGGCATGCCCTCAGATTCCAGCATAAATCGGTAAAATATAACTACATGAACCGGTTGCACTCCTGCGCAGGTAGAGTAATAAGTAATTTGATTGATATTTATTAGATGACCGTTAATCCAGATTTATCATGGGATACCCTGACAATAAATACAAACTTTTTATAGGATATATTTAAATAGATATATGAAAACATACAGTGGAACATAGAACCTCCTCCTTTTTTGAAGGCGGTTAAAAAAAATAGAAGTCAATCGAATACGGGTTAACCCATGCTTTTTCAGTTTTTGTTTTAAAAAGTTGAAATGACTACTCTTTATACTTTCCGCTGCTGTCAGAAATATTTTAGAGAAAATTAACACGTTTCTTTTTTAAACTTGTGTACAAAAAATGGTCACTAAGGAACGAATTAATCGTCATTAACTAACTCTGAGTGCGGCGGTGTACCTTCTTACTCGCACAAGCGTGGCTGTGGCTGTGTGACTAACATACTAGTTTGCAAGTTAAACATTGATTATATAACAATGTAGCTTAAATTATGCAGCTGTTTATCTAGCATCCCCAACTAGTTTACTTATCTATGTTTCAAAGGACGAGAATATCTTAACGTTAACATTCTTGGAAACTACTGAATGCCACAGGGTTGAATCATAGCAGTTCAAGGGTTGTATAGAAAACATCAACCTAAAAGAGGTAAAAATAAATTATCATCAAAGCATTTAAAAAAAACTGAAATAAACTTAAAATCGAAAAGTCGCGTATTTAAACCGTGATTATTTTAAATCTTGTACTTCCATGCTATTGTAATCGTGAAAGTGAGTTTGTTTGTTTGTAACGCCTTTATGGTTAAACCGCTAAACCGGACATTATACTTTTATCTTGAAAAAATATACTTAGTTCCCGTGTTTAAAAACGATGAAAAATTTACGAAGTCACAAACAAAAGGAGGGTGGGTTAATTGGCCTATACACCAATGATGACAAGCGATATGTCACCGGATAGGTAATTCTAAGTTGTAAAACTATTAGTACGGCAGGTGGTTTGAAATATTTGTGTGAAAAATGTTATCGCCATACAAAGACAGTGGTGTTTCAAAGTAATTATGCTAAAGTCGTCTATGTAGGCGTCTCGATGTTCCAGATTTTTAAATATTTCACACAGCGATTTAAGATTTCCCGCCATACAAAAAGTTGTAGAAAATGAAAAACCTTTTAAATGACATATGGCTTGTCATTATTGGTTTTTAGGCCAGTGTCCATACTAAACTGCCCATCATCCTTTAGTTACTTATTAGAACTGTCTCTTCTAACAGTTGAGTTTTTCTTAAAACATTTTAATTTTAATTTAATGAAACACGATTCAAACATTAAATTCTTTCCGGTTAAAAAAGTACATATGAAACCATAAACTTTTTAATTATGTTACAACAGCCCTATTACCCGAGGTAAGCAGGCACGGGTCCGGACGCAGTAAGTATCTACCTACTGAACAGCATTTCACTGTAATGAGCCATTGTGGACGAAATGTAGCGGGTGCCCCGACATGACTCAGATTATGGCAGTTATCTAGATGCTCCGGTAAACTGTTTGTACAAGTCTGCCCTCGGTTCGGGCTTGTAAAACTGTTTTTTGTTGACATGCACGGGAAAGTTTTCGAGCTGTTAGTTTTTGGTGAGGTCGGGGGATTAAGATATCCCGCAGTACTCAGAGACATTTTACAGACAAACACGTTCCTTATGTATGGAAAATCGTCACTAAGGAACGACTTAATCGTCATTAATTAACTGTACACTGTAATCGTTACACTGCTGCTACAATGATGCTTTTTGATCAAAATTCGTTTTTATTTGGCAAAAAAGGAGCAATGTACAGTAATTTCTCAAATCAGTTGAAATATGTACCTGGTTAATATAGAACGCTTAACATAAACCAAGTTATTTGTAGGGAAGCAGCTTCGTTGCTTGCCTAAAATGTAACGAGAACTGAAAGCAAAGCCGAAAGATTTTTTTTGCAAGTAATTTCAAGTCCCTTTGATGTTCCCCTGAAAAGTAATATTAAATCTTGAAGAAGTTTTAGCAAAAAAAGGTTTAGAGCTATACAGCTATAATCCTTGCCTTTGTCTTTTGACGTAATCTGTACTGAATGGATTTGTATTACCAAAACTTTTTGAATTCATCCATCAACCGAGATTAATTCATCCAAGTATAGCAATGAAAACGGTTCACCGTATTTATAAATTGATAGGTACAGTGACCCGATTTCATGGCTCTTAGGTGTACGAGGGCTGCCTTTTAAGTTGTGTCGTTTGGAAAAACTAAAGACAATTTAAGTGTTAAATGGTATTTATTGTTTTTCAAAGTAATCACCGTGACATGTAATACACTTTTTCATTCGATCGAACCAGTTTTCGAAACACTTATTCCAGTCCGAAGTCGGGGTCTCCAAAATGGCCGTTTTGTATGCCTCAACGGCTTCTTCAGGCGTCTGGTACCGTTGACCACGAAGTCGTTGCTTGATTTTTGGAAAAGTTAAAAAATCGTTAGGGCTTAAGTCTGGACTGTACGGCGGGTGTTCCAGAATTTCGACGTTTTGCTCTTTTAAAAACGCAATTGTTTGCCGGGCGGTGTGCGAGCTCGCATTATCGTGGTGCAGTCTTATACGACGTCTTGGGTTATTTTTTCGAAACTCGCCGATGACTTCTGGTAAACAGACAGTGGTATACCAGTCAGCATTAACCGTTTTACGATCCTCGAGCACGATGGTGGCAACGTGGCCACTTTTCGCCACAAACGCGGCGACCATTTTTTTCGAAGTGCTCCGTGAGCGTATTACTTTGGTTGGTTTTGGCTCATCTTGGAACACCCAAACAGTCGACTGCTGTTTAGAATCGGGATCGTAGGCATATATCCAAGATTCGTCACCACTGATAATGTCGTAAACATGTTTCGAGTTTCCTCGGTTGAATTGCCGCAGAGTTTTGCGACACCATCGAACGCGAGCCGTTTTTTGGTCTTCACTGAGTAAATGTGGTATCCAGCGTGAGATCAACTTTTTTACGCCTAAGTGATCATGCAAAATACTGTGAACACTGGTCCCTGAAATACTTAAGGAAGCTTCTATCTCACGGTATGTCGCATGGCGATCTTCGACGATCAGTTGCCGTACAGCATCAATGTTCTCCTGGGTTACGGCGGTTTTTGGTCGACCTTCACGATGTCTATCACCAAGACTAGAGCAACCACGTTGAAATTCTAAATACCAGCGTTCCACAGTCCGGAGGCATGGTGCTTTATCATTGAAAACCGTAGTCAACTCTTTGAAGCACTGAAGTCGCGTTAAGCCCCTTTTGAAGTTGTAAAAAATTATCGCACGTAAATTTTCCTTCGAAATTTCCATTTTCACAACTGACTTGTCAACTTTGAACGAACGCTGCACTAAAACGGTTGGGCCGATTTCGAGTCATTCTTTTGTTTTCGAATTCTAAATTCAAATATTTCAAGATGACACTAATACTTTTTTATGCAATCACGGGAGGTTTGCAAACGACAGAACTTAAAAGGCAGCCCTCGTAGCTATAATGCGGTCCGATTCTTCTTAAAGAAACGTCTCTAATTAAAGCAGATTAATCACGCCCACGTTCAATAGTTACAGATGCATTTTATCGAGCAATCAGAGCTTTTCTCTTTGATTTATGTTTCACAATAAAGACGTCGAGTATTAAATATCAGGCTGGTATTTATTGTGGTGTTATTCTCTTTAACTGGCTTCTCAATCAACATTTTCACGACAATGTGTACCTAGTGTGTCTTGCTTTAACATATCTATGAAGTAAGGATAAGATAGTCTAATAGATGATGAGCACAAATTTCGCCGTGAAAAGTTAATTGTTTGCCAGTAAAGATAGGCTGCCAAAAAAAATATTTGTTCCATTTGACGTGTTTGCCTCTTTCTACATCCTTAGTTCTGCCGAGGCGAGACTGGACTTTAAACACGTGTCTCAAGGTCAAGTTACCCTAGTTCGATTCAGCGAATGCTTTTGCGGTGTTAGAGAATAACTCCACGGGCTGGTATTTACTGAGGTGAGCGGGCGAGTGACTCGCCGCCGTCGTTTGTCCCCGCCCCTCCGCATTAACTAAAGTCATAGAAAATTACCTTAACAAAGATAGTTGGCGCTTTTTCAACTAAATCACACCGTTAATTTGAATTGAAGCCGTAAGTTTACAAGCTATGTTTACTTTTTAACGTCTTCCATTAAACACAAATGGTTTGTCCATTACTTTTAAAAAGTTTAAGATTGGACGCGGACGCGATTAGAGTTGGTACAATAAATCGGCTGGACTAGTTGAGATTGCGAAAACGAGGTACCCCGTCGTCAGCGGTCGTGCGGTTTCTATCAGCTATTGTTTGACTCGCGGCTGCCATCTTTGAAGCTTGGTATCCACTAAAAGTAGCTGCGGGTAGAGGCACGTACAGTCAACCAATTTCGATTCCTAGGCCACTATGGACTTTGTCAACGTGACGTTGTAAACCAAATCATAGGAAGTCTCTTACGTTTTGGTTGTCAACGTCACTTTAACATAGTCCAAAGTGGCCTAGGAATCAAATAGGTTGAGTGTACACGCGATGTTAACTTGAGGCACTTAAAGAATCTTTATTTCTCAAAAGAAATACATATTTCACTTAGATGAGAACTTCACGCTGTCAGGCAATCACAGTTTATATCAAGTCAAAATTTTGTTACCCCAGGCTGAGCCACATTTATTAGGCTATCAGGCAATCACAGTTTATATCAAGTCCAAGATGCTTAACCTGGTTTAACGTTACACCCGACAGCATTTTTAGATGCCTCAGTCGCCATAACAGAAACAGAAAAAGATTTATTGCCCTCTCAGCGCAGTAGTTTTACATAAATTATTCCCTTAGGATAGATAACATAAGAACTACATAAACTACAGCAATTCTTAACTATGTCTACCAAAGTTATGGCAAAAGGTTCAGAACTCAGCATATGCTGGGAGACAGGTTTGCAAAGCGCTGTTTTTCAGCCTGTACCTGTCTCTCAATGTGCTCTGCATACATCACGACGTAACACATATTATTAAAACAAAACTTAAAACAGAACTAAGATATACTACGAGACCGAAGAGAAACGAAGTACAAAACGGAGTACTACTTACACAAACATTTAATACAAAAATATGTTTTTGGTCAAATAATCAAACAGAGCATTCCCAAAACCAGAATTTAATTTTAATTTTAATGTTACGTTTAGTAGGATTTTTTGGTGTTGATGAATGTTATAAATGCTTAAATAAAACATAACGTTTCTTGCCGACGCAAAATGTAAAGAACAATATGTGTATTGGGCGTCTGAGGAAAAAATATCTTTACTTAGTTTTTTTTTGCCCACTGGCCGTATAAACCCAGCCAGCATAAAGGTAGGTCTCCGCTACTCTTAGCTTCGAGAAATTTTCAATTTAAACGTAAACCCGAAAGCACTTAGTTTATGGCAGCGAGAGTGATCGTGCCGGTGTAAAGGAGAGCTAACGGGCTGGTACGGCGCGTGCGCGTGCAACGTCTAAATTTACAGGTGCAACGGAAATAATAAACAGAAGGGCAACTCCGCTCGTGGTCGTACCATAAACAAGTAGGGGGTTCTAGCGCGGTGATGCCGTGATAGGATGTTGTAAGGTTTCCGTAAACGATCCGTTGACGAGTTTGTTTAGAACGGAGGATCTATTTTTATTGTATCTACTATGAAAAAGCGTTTGCTCGTGACTTTGTCCGTATAGAATACGTTTATCATATTTCCCTAAGAAGAAATAAAGTGTTTTATGTCCTGATCCAGAACAGAACATAACTCATGGATACTCTATTGGGCAAAGTAATAATTTACGAAATGTAATCAAGTTAAGAACTGTATATATGTTTACATTCGTATAGTTTCACGTATTTTTATCAAAAAAAAACAACTAAGTAGACAATTAATGTGCAATAAGTTATAACGAAAGTAATGAAAACTCATTACTTTGATAGCATCTCTGAAACGAACAATCTCACCCTACATCCTCTTTGCGATACAGTACAGGTGCCCTGCGCGCGCGCACGAAGATGATCTGCGCGCAGATACCCGCGTTTATTACAACGCTGAGTTATGGACGTATCTGTCACGTCCATCGGCGCAGGAGTGATGCACTAAGGGCCTGTTGTTATTCTTTAAGCGAGTGTTGAAGTCGATTTCCAGTTTAATGGCAACGGGTATTTGGATGCATGTGCTCGTATTCGACGTTGTTATAATTGGTAGCGTTAGGATTAGGATAGCATCGACAGAATTAGCCGTGAGAGCCGTAGAGTTAGGTTTGGCTCGTCGATGAAACCTAATATGAATAGTTAGTTAGTGTGACTGTAGATGAATTGAAAAGACTTATCTAATGTCCTTTCCCAATATTTAAATCGCGGCTAGATTAAGTTACCTCGGGTTAAAGTTTAACATTTACCACGTACAAAATATTTCAAATTTTAACCCTAATTATGAAATAGACGTAATAATAGCCATTTTCCCCAATGTTTTGTTTTAGAAAAATCGTTTATTTAGACGTACTATCAGGCTTCCAATGGTCTGATAGTACGTCTAAATAAACGTTTTTTCTACCATAGAACTGTGTCACAGAGACGTTATGATTCAAGTCATAAGAAGTGTCAAACAAATTGTTTTATAATGTCACTGTGACACCGTTCTATAGTGGGTCAGGGTTCCATTGGGCTGATAGTACATGCAGCATATTTTTCACCTAATTCGCAGTTTCGACGAGTTGTATAGATAGAGAATAGCACAGCTGTTCACACGTCGCGTCGTGAGCCCGAATGAAATGTTGTACATGAGCGGGAACGCTCGCGTCGAAAGTTTGAGAAATATCCTCGAGCCGTGGGAAATGGAGTGAAATGGGATATTAATATAGTAACCTGCGAAAGCCCTGCGAAAAATCGGGTAGTTTTGATTTACGAAGTTGGTTAGAATGAAGCTTCAATTAATTATTCGAGTTTTCGTCGATTGTTCAGTATGTGTTGGTTTTACCCCGGAAGGACTAATTTCAGATGTCAGAAGCTAGACAAGATGCATTCGGCGTTCGTTATCGTTATCCAAAATGTATAGGATTGACATTATTTGTGAGACGGTCGCATCGAACGCCTTCGTAAATTCAATACATTTTGTCAGTTTTCGAAAATCGTTAAGTAACTTATCTAGCCTCTTAACTCCGAAATGATTTTCCATATTTCTAGTTTCGAATGATTGCAAGTGGAACTTTTATCCCTTAATAGAATATTTTTCTGTTTTTATTTAGTAGGTACGTGGATTTTATTTCATTGCGTACCGATGATACGAAGACAGATATAATCCACCCATTATTTCCAAAATTGAGGCTCAACAAAAACACCGGGTGTTGCTAGTTTACTACAAATTGTTTAATCGCCGACAATTGCTAAATTGCCCAATTTCAGGCCATACAAATCGTTTGTTTTCTCAGAATCACCGTGAGTAACGCGCGGCCCTAACAATGACTGTTGTTTGCAGAAAAACGCCTAAATGTGTCACTGCCTCACTGGTAACTGTACAATGGAGATAATGACTTTGAGACTAACTATCACGGGAAATATGTGATGGATGTGTCTCAAGAAAAACAAATTCTAAAGGGGTAATGTCAAACTCCAGAAATAGTTTTTCCAGATGACTTCTTCAAAGGAATTTATATTGCCTTGCTGCTAGCTGCACCATACTCTTCAACAAATCAAAATGTAATATGACACAGTTTGAAAGATGCCATTAAAAAGGTTGAGAATCTTGTTCCGTAGTATATTCTAGATTTTTGTTTAGTTTAAATCGATATTGACAAGCGCATCGTCTTACATAGCAGGCTTATACGAGTCGGCCTCACAATGAAGACTTCTTTAGTTCCACTTCATCAGCTTCGTAACGGATATGACAACATGGTATGCGAATCGTCTCAGTCGTTGATGACAATTTGCCATGGCCCTCTAATATTTGAAGCATATTACAAATCTTTGTATAGATAGTAGAATACTATATTACTTACATTAAGTGTATTTGTTCCGAAATCACGCTTGAAAGGAGTGAGACTTTACTGTATTATGTCTTCCTAGCAAAGGGTAGCAGACTAGGTAGTTGATTTCCGTAGAGCAAATCAAAATACCGCAGAAAAAACTGACTCCAAGTCTAAAAGCACTGCGTAGATTCAATGTAGTCTCAAGGACGGTTGTAAATTAGAACAATTAAGTAGTTACGGATAACAATAATCGTTAGCAACAAAGCATCGAAATAAAAATGGTTGTTGACAATTTGATTGGTTTCTGAAGGAAGCGCCTCGCCTTTGGGCCATTGTTATCTTGATTGTCCTGATTGAAGGCTTTGATTATTACTTTTATGTTGAAATTTGTTATATAGGCTTTAGCCCCCTTACTTATAAACATGGAATAAGCTTGGAATAGTTTATGCTATGCTTTGTCCTTATAATAATAATAATAAATAATAAATAATAAATGAAATTTTTATTTACCAACACAAAACAGTACATTAGGTTAGGTTAGGTTATTAGGTCTGTTATTGTTACATTTGCATCTGACAGAAAGTGACAAAGCATGGCATAAGCTATTCCAAGCTTATTCCACGTTTATAAGTAAGGGGGTAATAGTTTTGTCCCCTCTTTTTCGTCAAAATGAGGTAATGAAACTTTGTCTGCAAGTAGTAGGGCTTTGTGGCCACTTTTACATGTTTAAGTTATCCAGCGCCTGTAAATAGGCATATGAGCCCGGTCTGTACAACTTTCTCAATATTTAAAATGTTATATTTTGTTATTTGAGAGCTGTCTCCGGTCAATTTCTTCTCTGGTATATTATCTTCCCGCCGCCAAAGTACTTGCTGGGAAAGTTACTTAAAACACAAATCAACTCTTTTACATTTATGCTAATATAATGTCAGTAGCTTCCTTTTGTACATGTTTACCGTGTTTTTAAATCAAGTTTAATGTTTAAAAAATGTTATGTTGTCTAGCCTTGCTGTGTTTACTTTACTGCCTCAGCTTTCATAGCCGATATTACCGTCGTTAATCGCTTGATGTACGGTAAAACTACCGTTGGGCACACAATGTCATTTCGTTTTCATTGATACATGATCCCAATACCAACATTGCTGGTAACCCGATCTCGTGTCACAAGACACCGTGAATGTTGACTTTGCGGAGATATATGGATAATATCACGTTTTCTCACTTTGCGGTAACAGTCGTTGTATTTACTTGGCCAACATCCGAAATTGTACGTCAACATCATTATCTGAGTGAAGGTAAGAGTAAACATAATGAAAATGAAGGAAATTCTTATCAAAGGGTGAAATGATTAAAAACATAATAAAAATAATGAAAATTCCACAATCATTGTTTTAGACTCGTATATTATTTTTTATGTAAAGAATACCGTGAAAAAATCAAGTAGGAAAATAACAATATGACGCTTTCTACTAATATTTTTATACTGTACGTACCAAATAAAATGGTTTGACTAAGTTGTTGATTAAAGTTTAAAAGCGCTTAAACGGGAATGCTTTTAAAAATGTAAATAGATTCATATGAGTATACTCGCAGTGTTAGAAGCCCAGTCGTTGCATGCTCGTTGATTGAAACGTCTCTGAGCATTTGTTCGGAATCCGGAACGAATCGAACGCGGGGAAAAGATCTGAATTATTTGCATAAAAAGCATAATGGTTAGATTTAAATTTTAAAATTGCGTTGTAATAGTTTGATCCATAAAAGCGGAAAAGCGTAAAAAGAAGATGCGAACAATAATTAAGAGAAGTATTAAAAAATCGTTGAGCAAAAACGTTAGGCTGTATGACAGCCACAGTTCTCTTGCCTTATTCTTTATGGTGATTATTTATCACAGATTAAATATCATGCGACTGCGTATCATGCTGCTCGTTAACACTAAAAACATTTCTAGTATTTTCTTTACCCACTGACATTTAAAAGTGATTGAAGCATCATTAAGTATACTTATTTCATGAAAAACTCCTGTATCAAAAGCTCGCCGGTCCGTTCGTTTTCGCCCTGTCATTGATTGGCAATTGAGATGTAACCTAACAGCAATTTTACATCACGCTTTCTCGGATGGCACGATTCGCAATCAGACAGACGGACACTTATTATATCTAATATCATTTACATTCGGCCATCTCTATTACCTGTAATGATATTATTATAAGAGAAAGTGCGAGTGTCATTGGAAGGCTACAAGTGAAATTGAAAATTATTTTATAAGTAGCTGGTCAGAGTGAAGACACTGAGAATTAATAATAGGTCTGTCCAACAGAGACGCGTGAGGAAGATTAGAAAGACGCTAGGATAAGATGATCAATATTCTAGTTCTAGATTTTGCTTCGTTGTAATATAAAATGAAGCAACTTCACTTCACTGGGTGTTAATTTTCGCACACATTAGTCGACAACGATCATGAATTGCATATGTAATTCCACGCTCTCGCTAATTCATCTATACGTTCGGCTTTGTAAGTAGTGCTTTGTCACTTTAACGTCATGTAGGAACTGCTGCACTAACCTGTCAAAAGCGTTAAACCGACAAGGTAACAAAAGTGTGCACTTACTTTTAAGGTTGACTCTACGACGTTTTTTATTCCCCGCGGTAACAAGTCTAATAAAAAGCAACCTTTAAAAACCCCAACTGCTGTTTGTATAATGTCGTCAATATAGTGTTATCATGTAAATGTTTTTATATCGCCAATTTCACTAACACGAATATAACGACATCTGGCTTGTCGAAATAGGGCCGTCCGTTCAGCCTTAGGGAACAAAGAATTATACATCCTCCTTCGGCAGTCGGGTAGAAAGATGGGTCTTATAAGTTTAACACATCCAGGGTCCTAATGAAAAATGGTATAAGTCGACTTAATTCGGACTAAAAAAGGGTATATACGTAAACGGAAAATACTACACTTAAACCCCTTTTCACTTGATCTTCAGAAGAGTTATACCCTTTTCCACATTTCTGTCTGTGTCTGTGAGCGGTTTGTAGCTATGTTTGATGAAAATTGACTAGGCCGTTAGTTATATCGGCTCTGAAAGTAGCGGTCGCAATTAGCTATGTCGGGTGTTTTTATCTCATTTAATAGTCATCTTTATCGACGTAGCATAAGCTATTTGTAGCCGGATGACGAGATAGATCCGGCTTAACATTTACGGTGATGAAAAGCGTCGTTTACAGTGCCTATATTTACCCGTAGATGTTTAATACTGTGGTCTTAATCCCGACGTATGTCTTATACCCGTCGCCTCTCGTATCAAGATAGCATAACACGTTTGGTGCCAATATATTTTTAATTGATAACTCTTATTGAGATGCCGGTGTTTATGGGCGGTGATTAGTTTCCATCAGGTAGCCCGCTTAAGTTTGCCTCGCCCTTTCTAAAAAGCTGACCACAGTGTTAGCATGATAACCAGTGTTTATATTTATTTTTATATATATTATATGTATTGTATATTTATGATGTATATGTGTAGGTATATATATAAGTTTGTGTATTTAATTGTTTTTATGTTTATTATTTATTTTTACTTTTATATGTCTCTGTTAGTATTTATTCACAAGGTCTAAAATTTTGTTAACGCCGTTTCTGTAAACTTTGTTTTGTACTAAATAATGTCTGCCGCATTCTGCCTTCTTATTTTACTCAATCACCCAAAGGTTAGCTGGAAGAGATCCCTTAAAGGGATAAGTTCGCCTTTGTACATTATAACTCTGTATTGTATTAGATTTTCTGTTTTTTTTGTGTACAATAAAGTGTTTACATACATACATACATATAACCTTATAACAAGTAATTTACAGTACTCCAATGAAAGCACTTTAGTGGCTTGTCATTACATATAAGTAGAATGACAAGCATTATTTAGCCATGTTCATGTTTAATCAGAGGGCTTAATGGCTGCGTGACAAAATGTGGATAAAACATCCGTCACTTTTGGACACGTAATAAGAATGAGAGTGACGGATGCTTTATCAACGTTTTGTCACACGATAAACGCAACCATTCTAGGCCCTCAGGGTTATCGGTTAGTCCCCACAGCCCTTCCGTAATCGGGAAGTCGCGTTCGTTTGAAGATCGGGCACGGTCTTATTAATTGCTTTTAATTTTAGCTTAGACGCGTTTCAAAGCGACCTGCGGGAGCATGCACTCAATCGGGGCGAATGGCGGAAAAGAGGGGCCTTTACCCAGCAGTGGGACAAGCCAATAGGCTAGTAAAAAAAAATTTTTTAGCTGTGACATATTTTATCGTGATAGTCGATTTGAATGACATATCGTTCGGACAGGGGGGTTATTATGACATATCTATGCAGTTCAGATTACGCTGTGAAGCTATATAACTGACATAGCTCTGTCCTTTTCAGCCAATATGGTTTAACACGTCAAAGTCAATATGGTTTTTAATGAGTTGAATAGAAGCCCAGGAATGATAACCAATCACCGGCTAATACCAATAGTTTATTTTATGGTAAATTAATGCATAATGAATGACTTAATATGATCGACTTTCTTACTCCGTTCCTGACTCTAACACCGAAAAATTGTAATATGATGAAAAAAATATGTAGCTCTAAATTCAACTTCCATAAAAACGATAAGAAGTGTTAATTAATTCTAGGCATACTAATAATATTAATAAAAAATATTAAGGCTGACCAACGCTGCGTGTGTTTTACGAGCCATCAAATAGAAAGTGAAAATTCAAATTCAAATTCAAATCATTTATTCTGTAAGTAGGCCCTGTAGGCACTTTTACAAGTCTGAGTCTACCAGCGCTTCCAAAGAGACCACTGTTGAGAAGAAGCGCCGCAAGAAACTCAACAGTAAGCAATTTTTTTAAAATAAATCACTTATTACAATACTAAACTTAAGCTACATAATTTAAATGTCACAGGGATGTACAGGTCCCAGTAGTAATAATAATTAAATAACTCAAATTGTCGGATTAAAATAAATAATACAATTTCGGAGATGTAAACAGGCTCCAAATGTCAAATTAAAATTAAGAATTAAATATAATTTAATTATATATAAATAAAAAAAGAAACACAGAAAATAAAATAAGGGAGATGTAGAAAGTCTCCACGGTCAATTTTGGAGATGTAAAGAGTCTCCAGATGTCATATTAAATAATAGGTAATCATACAGGGAGATGTATATAGTCTCCACGGTCATTAATAATTGTAATACAAAAAAATATATATATAAATCAGTCCCAAGCATTGTCATCATCAGGGAGCGTACTTTTGGTGCCGATGACAGGCCGATGACGCAATTTCAGACATAGGATGCTTGAAATTTACGTTATGTATAAATATCGTTGTTCACCAACTAATTTAACTGACTGTTTTCTTAGCTGACCCTTACCATTCGGCATTTTGTCATCCGTCAAAGCTCTAATCGTCCGTTTAACGTTTGGTGAAGCACTAAGTCAAATAATGATTTAAATTAACGTGATAGCTAATGTAAACGTTTAAATAACTTACAACACGATACACAAAACATATTTAATAGTGTAAAATGCACACAGTTTAATCTACCCATAAAAGGTCAATGATAAAACAAAACATGCAATTCCGACGCATTTCGAAGCACACCATTGCAGCACGTTTAAAATTCAGACAGAACTCTGTATCTTCACTGTCATTTGAGATATAAGATTCATATAAATATCTTTGCTGGCCTTTCTTTATTAAGTCGCACATCTGGATAACGGTTCCAATTTCCCGCTTAAATAAATAAAATAACACAGATCGACACATCTTGGTTCTTAGAAATAGGTAGGTAATTCTATATTCATTATACACGTTTTGTTATTGTTTATTTTTTATTTTTAATAAAGGTTTTTTTCTTATGTGCCAGTTAGGTACAACTTAAATAATGAAAAAAGGTTAATTATATGTAAAACGATATATTTTTGAAGACTAACTAATTTTTGCTTACCATTTGTAATTATATGTGTACAGTTCTATACAGCTAGTAATTTACGGATATGATATTTTATACAGTTTATATACAGTTAGTTATTACGGACATTATTAAACTTCGATTCATAATTAATAATTAGAATCTGTTCTATATTTCTCGGAGTCAAATTACACCGCGTGCTGGAAAAAATCCATTTTAAAATTGAAAATGACCTTTCAACTTCAACCGATGTAATTGGAGCATACTTTAAAAAAGGCCAAAGATCCATTTTTTCTGTGGTTTCATTCAGACAGATTTCCTTGTTATCATTTAAGGCGGCAATTTTTTCCATAGTTCGTAGTCCCTTGTTTTTCATTAATACTAATATATGTTTTCTATATATGTCTTTTCCTTTTTCATGTAAACAAATCTTGGACAGCTTTGCTGTTACAGTTTTAATCACATCCAATGACTCTGTCAGCAAAAGGTTAGAGTTCTGCATAGGTTGAGTGGATTCAACCAAAACGGTGCAATTTTCCGTTATGAAAAATATATTCTGTCTTAGATTTGGTTTCTTAATTGCTAATTTTGCACGCCTTACTTTAACCGCTGTTCTTTCGTTTAGAGCATTAATAACATTAGTGATCTCCTCCAAATATTTTCTGTAGTACATGCAGGCCTCAATCCACGTATTCCATCTTGTTATAATCGGTCGTGGTGGTTTTGGCATGTCAGGGTAAAGCTGTTTTAATACTCTCACTCTTGAGGGGGATTTTAAAAATACCGATTTTATACTTGATATTAATTCATTCACATCGTCGAATAAGCCTCGCACTGTCTCCGCGACACGGTTGAGACCATGGGCTACACAAGTTACGTGTGTCATGTTCGGGAAAAGGCTGTTTAGTGTCCGGCCTGCCTTTATCATATAAGCAGCTCTATCAGTAAGCAATAACGCCACTCTTTCGTGATAATTGTCATTTTGAAAGAGATTTTTTAATGAGTTAACTATCAAATCCTTAATAGTTTCATTATTCGTTCTTTCAAGAACTTGACAAGCGATTATATGAGGTCTGCTTGAATTGGTCCCCTTAAGTGCTCCAACGATAACATTAGCAACATTTCGTTGTGTTTGGTCTTTTGTTTCATCTACACTTACGTAAATATAGGAATTACCAATATCTTGCCGTATGGAAGTGAAAGTTTCGTCATACTTTTTTGGTAAATACCGTAATCTTAGGTTTGATTCTGACGGTATATTCACCGTATTTGCATAATTCCCACCAATGCATTTTTTAAGGAAATCGACAAAGTTCTTATTTTCTAGTTGTTTCCAAGGAATATTTGAAGCTATCATAAAATTAGTTAAATCCATGTTAAAAACATATTGTGTTTTTTTCTCTCCTTCTCGTTCTAAGTGGCTCTTTGTTTTCAAATGCTTTTCAATGTTACTTACTTTTGATGTTAAATTTTTCTCACAGCAGGAGCAATAAACTTGTTTACTATTTACTACCAGACAAGGAAACTCCTGACAATATGCATTTACAGATTCCATTGCGATTTAGGTAATTCAATAGCAATGCAATAATGATTGTTACGAATTAATTAATTAATTATTGGCTCTAACCATCTTCTTCTAATAAAAATGTCATGTGTCACTTAATTATGTTTTTAATATATGTCCTAAGTTTCAATATCAGTAAACCGAAGAGGTTGATAAGTAGGTAGTCAATACTCATTCAATACTAATATAAAATCATGCTATATGTAGTTTGACGTCACCGGCCCGTCATCGGCACCAAAAGTACGCTCCCTGGTCATCATTCATATAATCTTTAATACTATAATAAGCTTTAGAAATTAGTTTACGTTTAACGTATCTCTTAAATTTATTTACTGATAAATGAGTAACACTACTTGGGAGCTTATTATAGAACCTTATACAATTACCCATGAAAGAGTTTTTTATTTTGTGAAGCCGTGTAAAGGGCACTGCGAGCTTATGTTTATTTCTAGTATTAACATTATGTATGTCACAGTTCTTTCTAAAATTACTGATGTTCTTATGAACATGCATAATGTTCATTCAAGAAGAATGTTCATGTTTCATAAACATATTGACTGTATACGGTTAATATATTCGTTTCTTTGAACTTATCTCTAAGCGAGTCTCTATGACCCATCTTGTAAACAGCACGAATAGCCCTCTTCTGTAGAACAAAGATGCTGTTTACGTCAGCACCACTACCCCATAGTAAAATACCATATGACATAATACTATGGAAGTAACTAAAATAAACTAATCGAGCGGTTTTCAAGTCTATTAGATTCCGAATTTTACTAACTGCAAAAGCTGCAGAACTTAGTCTATTCGCTAATTTAGCCAGATGAGGACCCCATTGGAGTTTTGAGTCTAACGTTATACCAAGAAATACTGTATCATTAACTAAGTCTAATTTGTCATTTTTAATAGTTACAGTAGTTTGTCTATTTTTCACATTGGTAGTCATAAATTTAATACATTTAGTCTTTTTCTCATTTAGTAATAAATTATTAACACTAAACCAATCTACTACTTTTGATATAGCATTGTTTACATCCACATTAAACTCCTGTTGTCGTTTGACTTTAAATACGAGTGAGGTATCATCAGCAAACAATACTATATCATGGTTGTCCTTTATAAGGTATGGTAAATCATTTATGTAAATGAGGAATAGAAATGGACCCAAAATTGAGCCCTGTGGCACGCCCATTGAGACCAAAGACCCAGGTGATCGTTTTCCATTCACGTCTACCCTTTGTATTCTCCCGAATAAGTACGTTTTAATTAAGTTTAGCGCAGTACTTCTAACTCCATAATGGTGTAGCTTCCTGACCAATGTGTCATGGTTAACGCAATCGAAGGCCTTGGACAAATCACAGAAAATACCTAAAGCATCATGTGACCCCTCCCAGGCATCAAAAATATGTTTAATTAGCTCAACACCAGCTTCGGTTGTCGAGCGACCCCGAGTAAAACCAAATTGTTTATTATGTAATAAATTATTATCTTGAAAATGTTGCATTAACTGTGATAAAATTAGTTTCTCAAAGATTTTACTGAAAGTGGGTAGTATCGATATCGGTCTAAAGTTAGTGGGGTCAGAAGTACTACCCGTTTTAAATAATGGAATTATCTTGCTATGTTTCATAAGATCAGGAAACTCACCACAATCAACACAGTGATTAAATATGATCATTAAGTCAGATGCTATGACCTCCATTAAGGATTTAAGGACGTAAACCGAAACCCCCCAAAGATCATTGGTTTTCTTAATGTTAATTGATTTGAATGCTTTGATTACATCCAAGGCAGTAACGTGCTTGAATTCAAAGTGTATACTGCATTCAGATACGTTATCTTCTAATAATAAAATGGCAGACGCCGGCGAAGAGTTCAGACACTTAGTCGTGGACACTGGTATGTTGGTAAAATAATTTTCAAATTCAATTGCGACATCTAAATTAGACTCTAAGATTTTACCATCTACTTTTAAACGAAAGTCATTAAAAAAGAAAGAAATAAAAATAACACTTGGTAATTCCAATGTTGACAGTTTGTGATCATGAATAAAATAGTTTTGATTACGCCGTGTAAATGTTAGGCCGTTTACATAGAAAGTTACCGCAAAATACGTATAATTAAAAGTTTTGATTTCTTTGAGCGTTATAACTAGAGTTAGGACTTTTGGTGGCATATCGTGGTTCTAGAATCCATGGAGTCGCTATTTGCTATTTATTAAAAATACATACCACTTTGATTTTGACCTTCAGTATTTGAATATTTCAAATACATTTATTCATTAAACCGCGAAACTAATTGAAATGAATTTTAATATAGAGGATAGGTATCTCTGCTGTGAGAGCGTTACAAACAAGCAAATATGTAGATATTTAGTTCATTTTGAAATATGACCATACTGAAGGTCAAAATCAAAGTGTCATGTATGACAATAGTAAGGAAATAGTGACTCCAGGGATTCTAGAACCACGATATTCCACCAAAAATCCTAATCCTAGTTATAAAACTTGTAAGTATGACTCTTTCCATTCGATTTTTCTACAAATTGCTTTCATGGACATAATCAAGCGTTTCGATATCATTTAACTGATAATCGGTCAGAAAACGATCAGGCGTTATGGTTTTTTACATTACAAGTAAAGTCAGCCACAGAATGTACATTAAAAATGAACTGTAGAGTAATAGCAATAAAGGTTTAACGGTATCTTTTATGTGTTGAACGAGACGCCTACGCGAACTATTAAATTATCAATGCATAATAAAGGGTTTATA
The DNA here is from genome assembly GCA_963966035.1 of Acleris laterana. Classification (NCBI taxonomy): domain Eukaryota; kingdom Metazoa; phylum Arthropoda; class Insecta; order Lepidoptera; family Tortricidae; genus Acleris; species Acleris laterana. The sequence continues at coordinate 6,682,020 of OZ014459.1, read as the reverse complement.
AACTTTAACGCTGTTTAGCTTGTAATGTTTGTATCAAACTTAGGTCACTCGTAAATTGTATAAATTTAACTATTTTTATTTGTAACATTTTGTAGAGCCATTTAATTGGAAAATATCTTTACAAATACCATATTTAATTTATTAACTACTAGCGACCCGCCCCCGCTTCGCTTCGGTTTATGTTCGTTTTCTGTAACACCTGTACATAAACCAGAATCTATTATTATACATAATAATATAAACCTTCCTCTTGAATCACTATAAATTAATACGAAACCGCATCAAAATCCGTTGCGTAGTTTTAAAGATCTAACCATACCTACATAGGAACAGACAGACAGCGAGAAGCGACTTCTTTATACTATGTAGTGATAGAAAATATTCTATGATAGAATATTAAATCAGGTCATAGTGCGAGGATAACAAACTCAAAATATGCATATGTGCAAATTCTCGCGAATATTGGTAATGTTTGCAATTGCAATGCAACCTAGGTGATGCCGACACGGCCATCCTGGTAATCCACACGTCCCCGCGGGCTAGAGCAGTAATCGGGCTGCGGTGCGCGACTACGGCGGGCGCGGATACCATCCATCCGCCAGGTTTATTGACCGTAATTTTGTGGTCGAATGACGATGATACCAGACCCAGTCGTTTATAGTGTGCAATTGAAAGTAATTTCCCTTCGGTGGCCGTTACATGTGTAATTTAATTTGATATTGCACTGAAATGAGAGCTAGATTTCACACTACTAGTCTATTAATTATATAAAAGAGTGTTTATTCTTTATTTAAATTTTTAACCGTCCTTTTTCTAATCTTCGATACTTTTGACTTCCCAGTTTTTCGTTATCATACCCAAATCAAGTATGACGGTGTAAAAATTGTTACTATTACATAGACTGCAACAGATGACATGATTTGCTATTTCTCATCATGATTAATTGTTATAACGACTTCCACTCCTGATGTTTGCTGCTTAGGTGAGTTGTCATGTCCCAGATGCTAACACGCGTATTTTGTTCCGCGGGAAATTCTCGACTTCTATTTTTAAATCCGCGCGTGCTAACAAAGCCCTGCGGCGCTGCAGCCCTGCAATTTGTGTTTATGGCCCCATTCATGCCGCTACATCAATGGAGACGGCTCTCTGCGTCTCACCTTACCCCGCTCTCACCCCATAAAGCTTACCACAAATAAGGCTAAAGCTAAACTGCATATTTTTCCGCCTACACTACATAATTTGCGTCTCTTACGTGTGGGAAAATTTGTAACAGCTTGTAATTTCACTAAATACTGTAACGAGCTTGATTGGAGCTGTAAAGTAATATGGCTATGATTAAATTAGACATGGGAATTCATCTTGGCGTTAATGTGATAGGATCTTATTAGCCAGTAATATCTGTGAGAGAAATAGTAGTTTGTGGATTAAAATTTCAACATACGAGTAGATTCGTTAACCCTTTAAAAAGCTAACTGGATGTGATTGAAATCATTGAAGTTTTTAAAACTGCATTGTTCATTGGTTCTCAGCAGGGACCCGCGTGTTGTGTGTGACAATACGCGTTATTTGAATGCGAGCACGCTTGAGTTCTCACCGATCACGATCCCTTCATAATGACGTCAAATATTCCTGCGAAAGATTCATTTGGACATGAGGGTTGCAGTAATTGGGGAGGCATTTCCCGTGCCTAATTGCGAATTTGCTTGGCAACCCTGATTTGATCACAAAATGCAGGGGCGATCATATTGATTATTATTAATTTTTCATTTATGTTTTAAAACATATGAGTGGCGTCTTCAACCTAGAGATTAATTCGAATTTAATGGCAAAATAGCAATCTACAGAGATGAACAGCCGATGGTAAGGTTCATTCACCAAAAAAACCAGACAGTCATTCTAGTTGTGTCTGTCATAAAAGAAAACATATAAGTAAACATAAAATTAAAAGGCATTGAAATGCATTCACCGCTGATTGATGAACTTTTAACGAGCGATTCTCAGCATTCAGCCTCTGGTAGCTTTCGTTGACTATTGACCTGGATGGTTTTTTTTTACAAATTGGGGTCGAGATTGAAAATTATGCAGCATTAATCGTCAGCTAATTGTTTGACGGTACAATGAGCCTTAAAATTGACATTCCAAGAATAGCTACAAACGTTTTCTCAGCGAAATACAAGGTATTATACTGCAATGGAACTCATAAATGGTACCTATCTATCTGAATGCAGCGTCATCTATAAATTGGAAACCGAGAGGTGCTATTGTTAATTTTCATTCCTTTCTAAAATAGGCAATTTGTGTTTATAAGCCGAAATACATCGGAAAGGCACGCTCCGCCGCACGCACTAGAAAGGTTAAAATTAACGTCCATCAGAGCGTTGTTAGGGCACGAGCCGACAGGCGTCCGTCAAACAATTCTCCTTCGATACGCATCTTGACGGAAGTCAGCTATTACCTTTGGCAAATATCGTTTTAAATCACAGCCAGATCTGGCATTAATCAATGAAAGTACGCGGCTTCTTCCGTTCATTGTTTGGGGGTAATGCGAGCGCGCCATTGTCTCTACGACGCGCGTTGACTTTGACGTTAATTGAATGTATCTGTTCCATTTTCGAATTAGTCAATTTTATAGTTCGTTTTTTTTTTTAATCCCCGGTGTTTAACTGGGCTTGCCCATTGTCTAGCTGTTTATTATGACTTTTTATGTGCCTTTCACTAAATGTTTATAAAACACGGTACTCGTTCCGTAAAATAGTGATTACAAAATTAAAGGTACTTGTACTGCGAGCCCACCGGGTTTCTACATAACTGTCGTGTGACGTCAGTGCACTTTCTTTGATGGAATTTCTCCTAAATATTTTCATAATACCTTTGCCTACATAACACGCACGTATGTATGAATAAATTATATAATTGCTTAAATATGTAGGAGGGCTAAGAATCAAGACTTTTACTGACCTTTCCTAAAATAAATGCATACCTATGTAACGGGTCGTGACTTTTATGTCTATTTAAGTATTTATGTTCTGAGAACCTTTTACTACGTGAAAGTTGATCTTTTAACTTACTTTACTTAATTATTTTGTTTTGTTTCAGGTAAGGTGCTTTTATGTTTCACCCCTCCTTTTATAAAATGCAACTGTAAGTATGTGAGAATTATCGAACTAAAGACTGTCCACGATAAAATCGGGTCATGCATGCTCTCGTGTATCTTTGCGATGAATGCATATTTTCAAGCAGTTTTTTTTAATAACTTGCATAATTATATTACTATATAATGAAATAAAATCGTATCATAATGTATGGGTATGTGTGAGTTTTCGCCAAATATATTCTATCATACCTTTCATCTCCTGTACAGCGTTTTTTGACAATCTTCACTCGCTTCCTGCTTCTACGCCACAACTGTATTTATATTATTACAAGCAGTTTTACGCACATTAGAAAGTCGTCTTACGAAAAAAAAACTTTTTGAAACTCATTTCTATTTGTAGTACTCAGGAAGACTTTTTACTCCAAGCACTGAAAGTTGTTTTTGTATGGGAGGCATTTACTTGACAAAAAGTCAAATTCGCCAAAGTTAAAAAACCTCAGAACTATCTTAATCTGAATACAATTAGGAAAGTTTTAACTATTGTGGTAAGATAATTTAATAAGGTATAATTTGGCTTGTATAATTAAAAATAATAAAATGTTTTAAAACGGAGAATTTGGTAAAGACTGTCAGAAGATCGTGTACAAAAAAATAAAGGTACTGTGGATTATATAAGGGTCTAAGACACAGACGCTCTAACATTTTATTATGATTGTATTTTTATTATGTAGTTTCATAACCACTGACTATTAAAAAAGTGCTGCTTGAAAATTAGCATTCATTAGAAATATACACCAGATCATGCATGGCCCGATTTTATCGTGGACAGTCTTTATTATATAGTATAATATTTTAGATTTTATTGATAGTTACGTCAATTTGATTAATTTTGATAAAAATTGGAGTCAAATAACTTGTTTTTCATCTTTGTTTCTTCATTGGCGTATTTAGTAAGCATCCGCTAATCAAATTACATGACATCCACAATCAATTCAATCACTGGCAGCATACGACATCTGCATCAAGACCAGCCAGTGACATGTCATTCCTTTACAAACATGACGGTACAGATTCAAAATATTTTTATGCGTTTCACCTCTATGGTCGTCGCTATCTCTACATCGGTCCACACGCCGATGGTATCGAGGAGGATATTCCTACGCGCAATCCGTGTCGTACGCCTTGCGCCGTCTTAGCATTGGCTGATTGACGTGCGATCTGATACGAGAGGGTGGCGGTAGTGTTCCGCTGCCACAGAACATTATTTATTTTATTTTACTTTTCTTTATTAAGGAAAACAAACAGCATACAATAGTACATAAAGTTATGACAAAAATGGGTAGCTCATTAGCCAACGAAGTTTTCACTAATGTACACATACAGATTTGGAATCAGATTCACAAAGTCAGTCACACCTGCGCTTCGTGTCCAACGCAAGGTTCAAAACGAAGTAATAAAAAATTGAAAAACATGAAAATATGTACTTAATCCTATCACACGCTTTTTCTTATAGTGTTAACATAGTTGTCATTTATTTTGACGATTACTTTACATCGATAATGCCTTGGGTGTTACGACATGTCACAGGTATTGTTACAGGGGTCTTTTCTAATCAGTAAAACCGTATTTCTTTCGACATTTTATCGTATTGTTTTAAATTAGCCGCAATTACTGTAAAGTAAATAAAAGCTGTCACAACGTTGTCAATACGAAAAGATGACGAAAGCAATAGGTTTTTATCGTGTAGAATAGAGTCCTCAGGTTGATATAAAACAAACATAGTTCCTAACATGCAAGAGTCTCAAGCCAGACATCTGATATCCTTACGCATTTTAATAAAATACAAGGTTTTAGATAGCCACAATACACATTTAACGTAAGCCTCATAAACTGAAAAAATAATAATAGAAATAAATAATAATCCGACATTTAATAAATGCTCGACTGTGTTACCATAATCCAAGATGAGATGTTAAAATATTAAACGGTATAGCACTAATCGCTATTTGACGTTATTTAATCTTCCCAGTGCAATTCAAGTGAATCTCACGATTTTATAAAAACTCACTTTCGTTTCGATTTAAATGCTATCCGTTAGCAGTGTGATTGTACCGCGGTGAGTTCCATTCTACAGAATGTTTGGACTGCATTATTCATTCATATTCTCTTCTCGATCTTGATTATTTTTTACTTACGTTTCATTTGCGATTTACTTGGAGCACAATATTATCAGAGTAATAAGAACCTTATTGCCGTGTGGTGGCCGGCTTAGAATAGTACCACTCCAAGTCTTCCCGTGGAAGTCGTAAGAGACGACTAAGGGAATAAAGGCTTGAAGTATTGTTAGGCGATGGGCTTCCAACCTGTCACTAATACGCTGGTAAACATCTTAGCTTGTATGTACAAAATGTGGTTATAGAATTAGCAACAAGTTTTTAGAGTTGTTGGTAATTCTGTAGCTCTGCCTACCCCTGGGAGTGAAGGCGTGAAGGTATAATGATGATGATAAGAACCTTATTTGAAATAACATACAAAATACAAAACCCTTACAAAATTCAACGAGCTTTCCATATATTAAGTCAGTCATTTACAATTTTAAATTATACCACAGATACCAAAATAATATCACTGAGAAATACGAATAACCTGAGTATTTAAACATAACTATTTAGCTTTAAATGTTAAATCAATACAGGTACATTAAATTACCATCCACGCATCAAAGTGCCTGAAGTTAATGTTACATCAAGGTAATATAGCATTCGAGTTACGGCATACCTGGCAACATATTACCAGACTGAGTGCAGTGTACCAACCTAACTTGTTCATAAACCATGGAAGACGTTTCTCTCACCGGGCAGCAATCATTTATTTCACTAACAAGAAACCTCCTACTTCGAAACTAAACAGTATTTAAATCAGTTAGCCAAGTTTCCTCATGTATAAACACATAAATATCCTCGACTGGTATCCCGCCGAGTTTCTCGACGGGTTACGATCGACAATTAATTTTGATGTCACACACAATTAAATAAATAAACCTATTACGTATTAAATTGCGAACATTCATTCGTGTATCGGGAACCCTCGGAATCAGTCGGAGTCCGTCGGGGGTTCAACGTGCGCTGATTGGTCGGAAACTCGCTCAGTCGCAAAGTTAAACGGGTTGCTGTGGTCGAATGACACAGCATAGTCCCATATGAATCAGATACCTCTTCTCTCCTTTTCAAAGTGGACAATGCTGAGTGTAAGTCTTTTTCTTCGAATAAAATTTCAGCTCAGCATTTAATGTTTCCTCCTTTCTTTATGATATCCTCAGTTCATCTGCTAAAAATACGTTTCGGGGCGAGCGTAATATTTTGAGTTGTGTGTGAGTCGCATATCGCGACCAAATTTCGTGTAATTTCTGCTTCATACTCATTTTGCGTTGTCGTGTGAAACAAACAGTAGTTTTGTGTGAAGCCGAATACACCAGAAATTAGGCGATCACAAAATTACGCTCGTGTGACTTCACCCTTAACGTGTAGAATTTAGTGGTCCGAAATTGGTTAAAGGTTTTACCACATTCACATTATAATTCGGAAAGATGGTCTCTCCGTCGTTTCTCGTGATATTGAAAACAGAATTGATTGAAAGTTCCTGCTTATGAATATTAATCGAGTTTCAGAGAAAAGCGGTAGCAACTCATGAATACTAAAGATGACAATAACTATCTCTTCCTGGTTACACAAAGGACCACTATAGGTCTGCAGCGGACCTCCTATTGCTCAAGGGAGCCACCAGAAAACGCCTCAATTATACTAACAAAAGAAAGTGTCGTAACTTAGTATCACACTGTGTGCAGCGGCGCGACACGCCGGCACGTTCTGATGCATTTTATAACCCTCCTCTCTATGCAATGGCCATTCGAGTTTACGTTACGAATGGTTCTAATGGTACGGTTAGGTTTTGTCGTGCTCGGGCGTTAAAAATAGACCCCCAAGCAAAGATAAACTATTTCTAGGTAGAGGGTGAATTCTTACAAGAAATTATTAGGAATTCTCATTATTCAAACACCATATTGTGTTCTGCATTATAATTTGTTATTCGATGTTTAAATGACGGATTGTCTCTAGGAGCGTTATTTCCTGAAATTTGATTCCTTGTATTGTTAGGTTATGCTTATGATTTTTTATATTCCATCCAGGAGTGGAGTGGAGATAGAAGTCAGTCTCATAACAAAATATCACTACTCTAACCATTTAACTACAGTATGTTCTTTTTTAATTTATTATCCGTTGTAAAAGTTTTAAAGATAATTTTGCTACTGGATTGTTTTTCATCAGATGTTCTCTTCTTCACCATTTTCTAGTTTCCTCATGACTGAGCGTTGCGACAGCAATGGTCGGTTGGTTGGTTTACCATAAAACTCGGAGCCGTTCTATCGTTGGTTTTTTAAATAGACGTCTGCAAATTAGTTTAGCGGTTATTTTTCACTTTCTTTTTTTTGTTCAGCAAATGAAGTTCCTTGAAAGTTTGTATCCACAAAGTTTTATTTCTCAAACAGTAGCACTGTCCGTTAAGAAATCAAACCATATAATCGTGCTTAGCTTGGTAGACTAGGTCTCAAGTACCTACTTATGCTGATTACATGTTTACATAACACATTAGCCATCCAATCGGCGTCTCAATGCACCGTTGGAAATGCACTTTCGAACGGTTAAATAATAAAGGCCTATAGGGAATCGCTAAACGCATACGATAACGCCATTTCAATATCAATATCTGAGACTTGTCAATTCGATCACGTACGGATAGCATCCTTTATGTGAACTAACGGCTTGTTATATAGGTCGATAGTGGGCCCGTACTTTTGGGTCGATATTGGGCCACATTTTCAATTGTTCATCGTGCTCTATTAGACTGTTAATGCTTATCAGTAGGTCAAAGTATTTGGATTTATTTGCCTTCGATTTTATATTTAAATCTTACGCCTATTTACCTTTTGATAGGAAATACATTTACAACGCTTGATATTATCGCATCACCATTATATGTAAATGTTGGTGCATACGTTATAGGAATGAAACTACGTATGACACTATTGTTGATTAGTTAGATATGAAGTTATCATTTTTGAATTGTAATTTGACGATCGATCATTGAAACTCATCAATCAGAATACAGATAGTCCAGAACACGAGATGATGTATTACCTACTTGTTTATTCAATATATTTTTTTGTTTTCAAATAGTTTTCAAAAAGTCCTGACATTCATTGACGACACGCTGGCCTAGTGGGTAGTGACCCTGCCTACGAAGCTAGTGGTCCTGGGTTCGAATCCCGGTAAGGGCGGATATTTGTGTGATGAGCGCGAATATTTGTTCCTGAGTCATGGGTGTTTTCTATGTATTTAAGTATATATTTCTCTACATAAGTATTTATATCGTTGCCTAGTACCCATAGTACAAGCCTCGAGCTTAGTTTGGGACTAGTTCAATTGGTGTGAGATTGTCCCCTTAGGTATTTATTTATTTATTTATTTATTCGTAATTCCGTAACTCCATGTTTGTCGGGAAAGCGCCGAAAGAGTATCATTATTTAACAATAACAACGTCCTTCCTTATATAGCTATATTTATATTTCCTGTTTTGAATTTAAAGTGAAAACCTAAAGAGTATTTATATTTCATTGTGCCTACAGGGAGTTTCATAACCATGACAGCTGTATGACGTTAAATAATTTCAAATTGAAAAACGAATGGAATTTTTACCTAGTGTTAGACGCCAGTTCCGTTTCACGTAAACATTATATATCCACTACCAGTATTGACATTGACATTCGATGAATGATGTAAAGCGACTCCACACGTGGGTGCGTTAACCTGTAGCGTCATTGACGTCCATTGTTGCCACCCTTGTCTCTATTATCGGCTTTTCCCCGTTTCGTAATCGTGTGCTGACAGCTTTATATTTGTTTGGAATGTGTCATGGGCCTGCATCGCTGACAAAGAGATTGCTTTTAAGCGCATCGAGCGCTTAATGGTTTTCTATTGAATTTTTAGAATAACGCGTTTGAGGTTAATTGTCAGCTGGGTTAAGTAACGCTTTCATTTTTGGCTTGCATAGAGAAACTAAATAATGACTAAAAAAAGAACTGGTTAAATAATTACTTAAGACTTTATGTTGCTCAAACTCTTTGCGATATTACAAATGCTAAAGAGAAACTTTATCTGAATTAGAGTTGCAAACTGACCGTCACTTTCAATACCTGACCGTCATTTATGATAAATGTCTGGTCATTTTCGACATTTATTGTCACATTGGACATTTATTTTTTAATAGTATAAGTCACTTTTCAAAAAAATCTATGACCGCTATTCGATAAGTAAATTTAAAAAATATAATTGTATACATAATTTATAAAATCTATCTATCATTGTCATGATATAAGACACGCTTATTATGAAAGTAGGTTAGGTTAAGTTGTTAAGTATGTGTTAGTAATGTTTAGATCTGCAATCGTGTGTAGGTAAGGTGATCGCATTTTACGTATTACCCACTAACCTATCTAAACTCTATTTATAAAGTTGTAACTTAGCTTATGAGTGTTGGCTACTGTTTTATTTTATTTTCAAGAGTCTTTATTGACAGTTGTCAATCCATTTGCGTATTAATAAATAAAATGCCGCGGATGGTTGGTGATATTTGGCTGCATTATCAAATAATTGGTACTTCGGCAAACAAAAAACACGTAGTTTGCAATACTGCAATACCCCCCCCCCCCCTGCTGTTTGTATTGCAATACTGAGTGACACGGATTTAGAAAGAGGTCTGGTACGTAATATGTTAGATGATGAATTGTGGGATAAAGTAAATGGGATATTACAAGTTTTAGAACCAATTGCAACAGCTGTCATACAAGCAGAATCAGACAAAGGAAGAGCCTCTGATGTGCCCAATATATTTTTAAAACTTGCAGCATCACTGGAAGATGGTCTCTGGTCCTGATGGTCCTAAATGACGTTTTTTCAGAGTCGGAAAAAGATTTAGTTCGGGTAGCTATTTCAAATCACCGCAACTTCTGTATTCAAAAATTTCATTTGGCGGCCAATTTGTTGGATCCAAGGTACCTTGGCTCAGGTCTTACAAGCGATGAAATGGCTGAAGCTTCCAACTTTGTGCATTCTCAAGCAGAATACCTTTCTTTGAACAGTACAAAGGTTATGGTCAATGTCGCTGAATTTCGTACCAAAACAGGATTTTTTGGTAAATGTTATTCCGCATGGTCAACTGTTGAAGCCATTGCACTTCAACTATGGTGGCAGAGCTTTGCGTCAAAAGAAGATGCTTATCCCATAGCTCATAGGATTTTAAGTATCCCTCCAAGCTCGGCTGCTGCAGAACGCAATTGGAGTTTGTTTTCAATAACCCACACATAGTTACGAAATAGACTATCTAAAGACCGCCTGAACAAGCTTGTAACAATTTGACAGAATTTACGTTATAGTGACGAAATCGAAATTGAGGCATCGTCGGAATCTGCTGACCGCTCTGACGACTGCTACGAGTATTTTGATTCCTTAGAATTTAACCATAAGTTGATTTAAGCAGAGTTGATGTTTATGTATGAATGACTTTTAGTTTTTTGTCGTGTTATTGCAATAAATTTTAAATTTTATACATATTAAACCATGTTTTATTTATCAACTATGACAACTATGCCTCGTTGCTGCTATAGTTTATAAATGTCGTTAGTGACTATAAATGACTATTAATGACCGGTAAATGACGATTATGACCGACAACTTGATAAATGACGGACGGACATTTTGAACGTGACGGTCAGTTTGCAACTCTAATCTGAATATATTATTCAGTATCACGCGTTAGAAATAGGTTTATAAGACTATGAATATAGCTCGACACGTACAACTATTAAGAACAACTGTGGGTTAATTAACGACTCTACAATTGGTTCACTGTTAAAGATTGCTGCTTTTGTTTAAGTCCAATTCTCGATTATATCAAGACGTCACGCAATGTGCGACGAAGTAATCTGTAGTCTATTTTTAGCCTCGCTACTGATGTCAATGACCGCACGTCATGTCATATTTCGGTACGGGTTTACCTATTTGCACCCATGGGTGGTACCAACAGGGGTAATTTTAGCCTGCATCTGCCGGTTTTCCTGTCGTCCTCCCATTTGTGACCGCAGGGACACACGTTCATGTTATACGCGTGTTCCTGAACGTCTGCGGCAGCTAATTTCCTGTTTGGATCACTGTGTACCTTCTGTTTTTATACAGGGTGCGGCGAACAGATTGAAGGAAATGCTAGCAAAGTGTTTGGTGCAGGAGGAAAAACGTTTATAATACGTTAACTTTGTATTTATGGCGTTTATTTATAAAGATGTTGAAATAATAATAGACGCGTATGCTTGCAACTCGAAAGTGTTGAGACAATTATTTTTAGGTATAGAAACCGAAACAATTTTTTATTACCCGATTAATTGAGTTGGAATTATCAGTAAAGGATATTGACGGGGGGTAATTGAAACAAACTTACGTAGGGGAAATCGCTGTCGTGATTTGATCAGAATGTCCTAAAATCTGTTTCGTTCACCCTGACGGGACAGCTTGAACTCACCGGTTATCGCGTCCAGTTGAAAAGTGATACGCTTAAGAGAATAACATGGCAGTTTCCTGCAGATTAACGATTATTAATGCAGCACCCTGTATAGATGACTGGTTCGTAGTTACAGACCCTTCCTGTAGGTTGATTACATTTTTATCAGCAAGCCGGGGTTTAGATACTGCCTTATCTATTTTATTTAAATTATTGCGCATTTATGCAACTTTAACGGGTGCTAAATTAAAACTAGTATTTTAATAGATATCCAAAAGGGCTTATGTTGTTAAGAACCCATCAGGAAATGAAGTGCGTGAATAAATAACATGACAGGTACTTAAAAAGTTGTCGATTTTAACTAAATTTATATTTATGTAACAATAGGTGGTGGAATTTGTTGTTCATTAAAAGAAAAAATAAACAATTTACCTCATCAGTGAGGACAATGCAATAAATTAAAGTAACTATTTTATATGCGGTGAAAAAAACCAATTAATACGCTTATTTCCTTATTTTGATTTAAATTATACCTTAATAGAACATACATAATCAGCATAAGTATAAGGCAAGATTTACCCGCGACTTTATCTGCGTAGAACTGTTTAATATCGGCATGGAGAAAAAACGGGCACATATGTCAACTGGGCCTCTATTCCACATAAGGTTCACCCATATTGCATCGAGATCGTAATCAATATTCAGGTTTACTTTATGAGTGTTATGACATCTCTTATTCTCTTGACAGTAAGACCTGTCATAACGTCCACAGTGCGATTAATTGTGGTTAATTGTAAGCTACAGTGCGACAGCTCTTAGAAGGTGCTTCGGGTTTGTACTTGTCTCTCACTCGCTCTCAACGCTCTTATTAAGAGCGAATGAGTGAGAAATACAAACCCGAAGTATCTTCTTCTTTCTCCGAAGTTTCTTCTCAGCAGTGTTTCCTCTTGGGAAGCGCTGGTAGATTCTTGACGTGTAAAAGTGCCCGTACGGCCTACTTACTGAATAAATGTATTTTATCTTTATTTTTATTTTTATATGGCGCTAAATGATGGTAATTTTACCCGTTGTCTTGCTTCCACTCCAAAACAGAACAAATCCGTCATAAACCACCGCACTAAGGCCCGTATTAATAAACTAATCTCAACTCTAATGCTCGTCTCGAGATGTGTCAAAAATGACAGTGTTCTATGGTTTGACGTTTACTTTGACGTATCTTGACACGCGCATCTCAGCCAAGATGAGTTTATTAATACGGGCCTAAGAGTCAGTTATTATTTTTAGTGGATTATTGTAGTCTCCGTTAACATGTCGTGACATATTACATACCTGTCACTTCAAAAAACTGAACTGGAATACGTTGTTCTAAGAAGTGGATCTGTCGGTCCTGTATATTAGAGCTTCTATTTCTGCTGAAGGTATCTTGGAATCACATTAAGATTAAATCATTCTTTACTAACAATTTTTCATATAATAGTTTGAAAAAGGACCGAGTTAATTCTAGAGTTTCTAAAATTACTATCTTTGATTACGATGGCAAGAGACATATCTACAGAGACATATTTTTTAAGTTCATACATATCTACTTGGATTAGTAATTGAGTAAACATCTTTACTTACTCATTATCACCTGCTGCGGGCCGAATATGGCTGCGTCTATATCGCGTGTCAACTGTGTATAAAGCATCCGTCACTTTTTGACACGTGTATTTATTTATAGCGCAATAAACGCCAATATTAATAAGATAATTTATCCTAACCACTCAAGTTTCGATACCCTCACCCAACGCGATTATACTGACAAGAAGCTCAGAATGCACCGTTTGTTTTAATCTCGCGCGATTACAAGATTATCTTCAATTACAACGTAAGTTACACCGGGCCCTTAACACATCCGGTGCCACCAACTACAAGTTATATCCAATTTGACAAGGCAAAGTGCGTCGTTGGCATAGAACGCGTGTACTCCGCACAGCAAACGCTACGCGTACGGCGTACGCAGGCGCCTCTTGACATCGATACATAAATCGATCTCACGATTCGATTCGATCGCTGTAATTACTGGCAACATCGTATACTTAATACAGCGACTTCCGACGATTATCCATACGGCTCGTTATTATGGGAATTGATTTTATTGAGAAACGGCAGTGCATGGCAATTTTAAGACGATTGCGCTTTACTTGCTCCCCGGGTGGATTAGCAGTTGCCTATTTTCTATGGAGCTAACAAGATGTTTTGTAATTGTGTTCTGGAAAAGGAAGAATAAATTGTGGTCTCATTTTTCTATTAAATTGTACAAAGCTTAGTGGAGCTAGACAAGATGCGTAAGTATATAGCGGGGATGGTATGACCACTATTTAAATAATATGCGACGTGAGTTGATAATATTAATATAATTCAATGATACGGTCGCGACATGAAAAATTCAATTGCCCAAGACAGCCGTGTTTTTCGCGTTGATAATAGCGACGCTAGTGAAGCGCGCTGCTCGTAGTGAGGTGCCATACGTAACGCTAACAAAACGATTTTCGAAAACTGAATGTATTAAATTGACGTAAGCGCTCGACCGGCCGGCATCTTACTTCATCGTGTATAATCTTGTCTAGGACCAGTGCAGTGATGCGCCTATGGTCCGACTTTTAATTCACTGCAGTAAAATGACACAGCCAAATGTCATTCTGAGAAATAATGATACCACATTTATTTAAATAGTGCTTGACACGTTCACCTAACGAATGATTTGATCAAAGAACGAACTAAATATTTTATGAGCATTATATAGGTACTTAGCTAAGTAGATTATTTTATTACATTAAGCTGATCAAATTGCTTGCAACAGATTGTTAATAAAAAAATATGAGACACGAGTAAGCCACAGACTAAACAAAAAAATATCGCATTTAAGTAACATTAAAAAAACAAACCTGCTCAATTCATAAAGACAGTGTCATACTTAAATCAAGGGAGCTGTAATAATTATATAAACCAAAAACGTCAGATCACTTATTCATGCAACAGTAATTATTTGGTTTAGGCGTTTTGTTTATTTGTCAAAATTGACATCCTTAGCGAAAATATTAACGTAATGTTTGTTTTGTTATTTTCTTAATTACTAAAGTCATTTTGAAACCCTCCTAAATATTAATAGTATTAATGTAGTGCAAATAACTCGAATGAACTACAATACATTGTTCATTTTTTCATTCATTCATTAGGCAACATCACTATTTATTATACACCAAAAACTGACAACACTGAAGCTGTCATTCTACTGCACTGAATTAAAAGTCGGACCATATATAAACCATTTCCCCCCCCATCGGTTGCGTATATATGCGTATATGCTTTATAGTAAAGCTAACTGACACATGTCGCAATGATTTTATATGAACCTAAATATTGCGGCATGTTTCATTGCTTTTTTCTAAAGTTAAATACAGCAGCATGTCTCAATGCTTCTTTCTACCGTCACCGTGTTACTGGAAAATGAAACGGTCTCAATTTTCGTATTGGCTCTGTCAGATCGTTTGTGTCTTACGCTGTTGGTTTCTATGATGCTCACGTGCATTTTTATACTAACAATGACCTGCGGTTCACAAAGATTATTAACAGACAGATTTGCTTCAAAAGCATTAACCATTTCATTACTTTGTTTGCACTATACTACGCTCACAAATATATCCACTACTCAGTTGTCTGTATTAGATTTGTATCAGATCATTGTTACATTAATTTGCAATGCACCATGTAACATGATGAGCAAGTCATCTTTCATCTAACTAGCTAGCTTTGCCCGATACTTGTCAGTCGGTACGTCCCACTCTGAATAGTATATACCGAAAGAGATGCTCTGAGGGACAAGTAAAAAAAAAGTTATGAGGTTTGAGTTGGAGATAGGGATCAAGACTTACCGCAACCATTTCGGCTGTCAGAAGTAATTAGTGTCGTCTGCGCAAGTTATCACACGCTTCGACGCACACGTGTGCGATACCCCCAGAATACTAATATATTTATAAAGTGCCCAGGCCTCCGGGCGAATAGGACACCTGGAAAGAGCTACAGTTTATGCTTGGATAAGGAAAATCTTCTTCAACCGTAAATGATGCTAATTTTCTTAATTGCCCGAAGCACGTCTTTGGTATGACACGAAAAAAAACCTTATGACGGTCAATTTTTTTCAGAGACATACATAGGTACGTAATTAAAACTGTCGCTTCAGACGGAACAAACAATTGATAAACTACTGATTATATCCCGCTGCTTCACTAGTAAAGGTACAATCACACCAGGTGTCCAATTAGAGGTATCCCTTCGACGCAACTACGCAATCTCGCTCATCTGCCGCTGAGTCTCACAACTCATTACTCGACCCGTTGCGATTGCACGCTTTCCAACGAAGATAAATAAGCCCGGAATCATGGAAAGGCTAGTATATACCCGTCGATGCAATCCGTTGACAACGAACGTGACGTTCGAAGCTAGATATCGCAATATAGATGGGTAACATTCGAAGCGTTTCCAACAAGAATAGCGCAATGATTCCAATTACGTTACGAGAAATTAACAAAAGGTATAATATAGTTTGTTCCTAATATCAGTAAAGTGATGAGTAATTTGTATAACAAAGAATGGGACATGTCGTGGGAATGTTGACAAAAAAATATCTTTAAATGCTCTATAATTTCCTCCGGCCTGCCTGTACACTTTTAACATTAAACGGTTAGTGTTTTTCTTTTATTTCCCGTTATGCTTGCCGAACATAGGCAGTTGAATGGTTGGTAGCCATGCTTTCTGGTAGATATACAATCACATAATTATCCTAGAGTACGAGATATTTCATAGGCCGGTAGTTTCAACCACGTTTCAACCACGGCGGTGCAGCAGTCCCTGAGTTGCTTGCAAGCGGCCTTTGCGATGTCTCCGGCTCGACTATCGTGATCGGTCGCCGCTCTGTTTATTGGCAATCACGCTCCACCATTAGTAAGCCATCTAATAAAGATATAAATTACGAAAAGTTAATTAAAACGCTTATCTCCCGCGACACACCCGCGATCTGGGCCGCTCGCTGCTTATTTAGAAAATTGAATGATTTATTAGGGAAAGGGAAGGAATCAGTTAACTAAGACATCATGTTATGACGTTGATGAATGCCGCGGCGGGGACTATCAATCTGTAGTTAAATACTTTGACGTGAAGTGTGTGTTTTAGCAAGTCGTCTAGACGTGACGAGCTTGCGTTTTTTTCACAGACTTTCTCTTACAAAAAGTCACGTTCAAAAATCGTGCTTATCGCAGGCCGTAGAAACAGAGGTTTTTATTTTTGTTTTTTGAGCTCATGCTTAGTCTGAGTTGATTTATCGTTTAAGGAAAACTTGCAGTAGTTTTTCTTTTTAAATGTTAATTAAGTCATCTAATCTGAAGGTGAAGTGACCATTGCGACACATGAACATCGGAACATCAGAGAAATCGCAAGGGCGCTACCGGCCTATGAGAAAAGAGTAGTTAGGTAAATTTTTTGAAGGCTTCTAAGTCATATTGGTTCAGAAATTCAGACGTGAAGAGCCGATTCCACATAGATAAGGTTAAGTATAAAGTTTATAAACACAAGAAATCAAGATTTCCGTAAAGCCAATATCTCATCCGCCGTCAGGTTGGAGCACGCTTGGGAAACAGCAATTAATTAAACTATTGGCTTGATTGAAGATAATAAATGGATACGTATTTAATCAAAGAGTTAGAGAGGCGATGGAATGTTCACACTCTATTACATACTCGTTTCTATTTCTCGTGGTATGGGAAGTATGCTCGGAATTCGCTTGTCGTGCTGGCGCTGTGCACAACTCGCGAATTATCGATAAGTACACGCAACTTAACATGTTTTTTTTTTATAATTATGCTATTAGATTACTAATGCTATGCGTCTTTGCTTGTTATACAAATCGAATTCCATATGAATCATTGTCAAGGCTGTTTCAGCCGTGCGTTTGTAAACGCGCAATGCAACGCACCAGCACGCAATGGACAAGGACTAACGATGGACACTTGATTCTTCTTTTAAAGACGAAAAGGGTTATTTTTTTATTTTGCAACAATTATTATTTTATCATTTAATTAAAAGCAATGGTAAAAATGGCAGTTTTGTCTATCAGTCTAGGATAAAGGACAAATGTTGCTGTTTTGAGTCTTTAAGAAATGGTTTCAGTTAGGTAACCAACAATCTGCTATATTGATTTCTCGAACACTTACCACTTAAAAGACCCAGAAAAGAGATGAAAAATTGTCGCATTATACGGTTTTTGTAGCGGTAGCGGTTGTTTTTCGAATTGCTAAATTGTTCAATTAACTGGTTCATAGATTCATAATTTTGGTTCAAAATAGGCTCTATATCGTGTTCTTGGCACTGTTTATCCTCTTGGCACTGTTTAGTTACTAACCCAAATCCATTTTTTTGTAATTAAAAAATACTTAACCCGTGTACAATGCACTGTATCGATGTTATTGTCATAAATCTATCTGTCGCACTAATGACGGCCGTCGGCGCCCGGCCCATCACTCATACCGCTGTCGGCGACGACTTATCTGATCTCGTTCAGAGCGCTCAATTTCTGTACAGAAATTGAAAATTTGCTAGTTTTAATTGAATTTGATGCCATAAACGCGTGGGAAAAGTTTGAGTCTATTGAATAACGATACAAGCTTACTACCTTCTTGTATAAGTTTTACGTTGACCGACATGTGATAGAGATCGAAGGTGATGAGGAACCGGCAAGGGAAAATATTTGAGTAAAGTTATCTGATTAATGTTTTTTTTTTAATAACTAAATCTAACCTACCTTACCTATGTAAAGCACCTAAATGATGCACGTAATTTATAATAGCTCGGTATAACATGGCTCAAGGAAAAAAAAAAGGTTACCATACCCCATACTAATTATATTGTAATAACAGGAGTTTGCGAGTTATAATAATAATGAATGATAGGTTCATCTTTGGGATGGAGCTTTCGCAGGTAGCTGTATAGTCAACACACAAGGATTCAGCAAAAAAAAAAAAGCGCTCATTTACTGTACTCTTGTAAAATAAAATGTCAAAGCCTTAGATTTGTATGTAAACTGATGAAATAAACCTTAAAAACCTACGAGAATGCCAGCGAGGGAGAACGGAGGAGAATACCAACTCTAACCTCTTTGCCAATCCTGAAATTTATTGTGAAAACACACGGAAACTGTTAACAACGTTGCAATGCAAGCTCACGCTCTCGACGGCATTAATCAGTGCTCGGATTGTGCAAACCCCTTGCCCCTTTCACCTCTGCTTCGGTGATGTAAATATTCTTTCATGCGATGCGAAGGGAAAGCTCAGTGATACTTCCTTGACTGGTCGTCAGAATCATCGTGATCAGTGTTTAGAAGCCGTTGAAGAGCGCTATATTGATGCGTATCCAAACAACCTCGTATGCTTACTCAGTGACTTGCTTCTTTCATCGGTTATTCAGATTCAATGTATAACATTTTCATTGTGCTCTCGTAGTCTGCCTTTTGTAAGTATGTTTATGAATAATTTACGAGTATAGAGTATATATTCAGACCGTATGTAGACATACGAGTATGTACACTCACAAAATGATAAATGATCAACCCTGCGTTGCTAGCTAGACTTACAAAATTACTCTTTACGAAATGAAAATGAAAGTTGCAATTTTTTAAACTAGGAGTGAAAAGGCATGTCAAGTTAGGGGATCCCATTGAAACGTCTGAAAGAGTTTTAAAGAATGTTTTAATTAACTCCAAAAGGAATTTCTTGCTGGGGTCGTGCTGTTTTCGGAACATTTTTAACATTAATTAGGTACTCAGTCTGACATAACCGCTCGCCCCCTAGGCAGTTTTGTATTCATAAAGGATTTCCCCCGGGTAAAAATAGGTTAGCCTGTCACAAAACTTAAATCCTGTCGTGCGAGTGACACATTGTATTAAAAGTTTTTCAACTAAGAACAAATTCAAAATATGTCGTGCTGTTAGTTTTTATCAAAACGGTACCTGTACCTTTCAATGGCTCTATTCTACTCAGTAACCATATTTGACCACTACAAAAGTAATATGGTTTTAATGAGTAGATCGCAGATTGCACGTCATACAATAAAGTGCTAGAATACACCGATCGCCTGTTATTTTTAATCGTAAGGCAGGAGTTCTCGCCACCCCTTTGATAATCCTACGTTCTACAGCAGGTATTTAGACAAAAAAATCGGCCACACCGACGCGTAAAATGGGTCATAGTAATTACATGATGTCAATTTTGACGGACCTTAATTTACGCACTGTTAAGCTCTGGTGTGGTAGCTTCCTTATTTCAGCCACCATTATATGTTGATAGCTGCTTTCAGGGGCTGTTTGAAATCATACCGAACATCATTTTAGTCATTATAAAGCCGCCATACACGAGCCGGCCCGTGAGAAGCGCGACCAACGGCGCGGGCGCACCACGCCGTGTCCATCAACTTGCCTAACGGAAGAGTGTGACAGTTATTGTGCTAATGCATTTCCGCATCTGTGGAATCTGTGATAGCGGGGAATTAAATATCATGTAATAAATGGGATAAGTGTAATGATAAGACAGCTATCACAGGGAGTAGAGAAAATAGCGAAGCAACAGAACGATTTTGTCGCGTTTCAAACGGGCAGACAAGATGATAATCGTAATTAACTTGATCTAATGGTTTTCAAATTACGATTATTAAACATAAAATGAATCTGCTGAAGTTATACAGGACTCATTAAAATGACGTACTTTAAAGGAAACTTAAACTAATGAGTTTAGTTAGAAGTTTTGGATGGTGTAAAAAAATCGGAGCGAATTTGGCAACATGATCCAATTCTAAACTACTGCTTAATTTGGTAGCATTTTGAGAATATTTTACCTATAGTTCCACCTGTCAGCGTCCAAACTCTTGTTTTTTATCATGCTAAGACAGATTTTTCAACGTGGCTTGACCTATGGAACTGATTGCTCTTTAAAGTTCGTCTTCGCGTCGGTACCTTCTTGACGCGCCTGCGCCGGTCAAAAGTCAACTCCGTGATTTCGCGTGGATAAGCCTTAATCGCTTGAAAGAAGTGGCTCAGAGATGTCCGCGTCTGTGACGGGACAGATCTTAATGGATGGATAGCTTAGGATCCGATGATTGAGACGTGATGGTGCTTTTACTGTTAAGTTATAAGAGGCAACGGGAAGAAACGGTCGCAGACAAATTGTTTTACAATATCTATAGCAAGGTTTATAGGATCGAATAGGAGTAGGATCCTTAAACAACACGAGGCGCATGTCTTCTTGATAATTAATTTTAGCCACTTTGTATGAATTGTACGGATCCGGTACCCACCTCAAACCTGAAACCCTGATCTATGGACACAACAAATTACGGACTTTATGAGGCAGTGCAGCTTTCCATTTAAACACGACTGTTTAAAGCGACATTTAAGGTACTAATTCTAGTAATTATGATGTATATAATGCTGGTTGCTCGCACTTCTAATTATAGGTGGTACAGCGCGAATTTCAAACTTACTACTTACTTAAATACTAACTCTCTTACACTGTGTAATGACAAATATAATTATTAAATTGAGTCCTAAAACCTTCCTTATGCCTTTGCCCCTGTTATTATTATTTGCCTTCTCTATGCCATAAAATAGTGAATGGTCTCTTTCAGTTGGTTTTCCATTTCCAATGAACGTGAATAAACCATAACTGCGTACGTGCGCCGTAATCCGAAGGACCCTTTGCACGTTCGCGATTCGCTAATCCCAAGTAGTGTACGAATCTATGAACATCACACGGCTCCACGCCTTTCATAGAATATTCATAAGCCACTCGGCATCCACTCACGAGTTTTGCAGTGAAAAGCCTAATTCAGTGTACCATTGTGAGCCCGTCAAATGTGAAAGTAACCTTGAGGTCTGCAGGTTACCTGTCAGTAACATTTGAGTTTTTTTCCTTTGCGGTTTACTTCCATCTTCCGTTTTTTTTGTCGGTTGATGAATCGACGTTTTGTTCGGATTAGCGGTGCTGTAGAAAGTCTCGAGAGTGCTCTGACAATTAGGTGCTGCAGTCATGTTTTTAATGGCTGTCTATGGTTGCTATTTGATTTTTGTTGCTCCTTGGAAACCTTAATAATGTTTGTTCTAACGTGTCGTTTGTCCGAATTATCGTATGTCCTAAACTTGTTTTCAGTTGAGTAAAACAATGACAATTAGGTGCTGCAGTCATGTTTTCAAAAAATACCTACAGTCAGGTAAGGTTAGACTTGCATTACAATAATAGTAAAAAGTTTTAAAATTCAGTCGGAAATTACTGTAGGATTAACAAAAAATCTGACTAACGATGTATTGAGATAAATAACGATTAGGGATTCCAATATATGTAGAAAATATGTTGTCGACATTTCATCTCCAGTGGCACAAGAATAGCGGACCTGACACACAACACAATCACGTATCCTAGGTGTTCACGATGTTGTTTTATAATTATAACGTTCTTTAATGTGATGTGATGACTATTTTACCAGCGTATGTATGTCAATAAAGGTGTCTGGTGAAATGTAAAGGAAGGGATAATGATAGGGGAAAAACCATTAACCTTCGTTTGACCCAAATTTTGGTTCTAGGTGTGCGGCTACCATTGTTATCCTAAACAAATGTAAAAAAAACAGTGGATAGCTAACGGTGTTCTGTTAAACAGGGTTAATTTAAATTAATTAATAGTTAACCTATTAAAAAAAACGCTAAGCTCAGCTTGTTCATCACTACATATTATAAAACAAAGTCTTCCGCCACGTCTGTGCTGTGAATGCTGTGATGTTCGCGATGATCAGCAACCATACAGCAGACCTCGCAGTATTCTTATAGAGTGCGAGGGACAGAGCAGTCGACTCGCTAGCGAGTACGGTAATTGTAACTCATTGCCTGTACCCTTACCATGAGTTACAATTAATGTACTCGCTAGCGAGTCGAAGCTCTGTCCCTCACAGAACTCGCAAGTATTCTTACAGAGTGCAAGGGACAGAGCATTCGACTCGCTAGCGAGTACAGTAATTGTAACTCATGGTAAGGGTACTGTTAGTTAGATAGTTTTTCACGGATGGTTTTTATGTATACCTAATCATGATCAATTCTGGTTTATGTACGGGTGTTACAGAAAACTCACATAAACTTTCACTAGTTAGTTCTGTAATAAAGTAGTAGTAAGAGTACAGATATATAGTCCTCGAGAGTCATCGATTTCGATGACGGCTACCCTGACAATTTTTTTGTATTTTAAAATACGTAATAAATTATATTTTTACAATTTATTTCCTAGCGTGAGTACTAAGAGTACGTAGGTAATGGAACCCCTACTCACCATAGAACGGTGTCACAGTGACATTATAAAATAATTTATTGACATTACCACTTGAATTATAACGTCACTGTGACACAAATCTATGGTTGGTCAGGGTTCCATTGGGCTGATAAATACATAATAAAATATCGTATAAAATAAGATTAAGAATAATATTTATTGCCTTAACCTTAAAGCTAACAATTATAAATGAAAGAAATAAATAAAGTTTAAGAGAAAAAAAAACTTACCGTAGCTAAGAATTATAATGACCAGCTAGGTAAGTCAAACCTACCTAACGTACTCAGTTTTTTTTCTAGACTGCACGTTAATTGCCTTCAGTGTTAGATTGCCAGGAACTTGTAAATATATTTTATCCGTAAAAGGTATTTGTGTAGCAAGGCAGATGCGCGGGAGCAGGGGTCGTCAACACGAACCAGAAATAGACGAGCTTCGATGTTATAGGCATCTAATTTTATAGTGACAACACGTCCGCCTGCAAAGCTGGGGTCGGTAACGTGTCAAATGTTTACAACTTCTGGAATACAGATGTGTGATAGAGATAGCAGAGAATTTAGATTTATTTTAATATAGGTACTAAAGTTAACGAAGTATAAGTGTAACGTCCGTCGAGGAGTTAGTTTTATGCCAACAAAATGTTTGCCAGATGGTGTAAGGTACATTATTTAGCAGGTTCCGCAGACTACCATATAAAGTTATTTTAGGGTTTTATTGTTCGAATAGAGCAAAACCTTCGTGACAAAACCTTTTTCGGTGAGAATAGTAACATATCGTGACTATGTACATATGTGGCTGACGTCATTGTGGGTGAAATAGGAACTAGTGATGTTTCGTGTAAGTAGAAATATGATGTTTTAGGATTCCCTTTTTCTGCACGACTTATATTCAAAACATGTTTCGCTCGAATGACTCATAGAATAATCGTAGAGTCGTGAGCATTCGTTTTCGTAACTCAATAGCTATGGCAATAAAATGATTCGTGTCCATTTTTTGCAATCACTCAATCTTGGGGCAAAAAAGTGAATTGGTGATTTTATTTATTTACTATTCGCGGCACTTTCTACAATAAACATAATACGTTACGTAAGATATCGCAAAAAAGTGTTACGGCGACGTTTGGAACGAAAGCAAGAGTGTCGGGAAATTATTTTGTTACGATTCGGACTTTGTTGCGGCTTGAGCCGTCTGTCATTGTGATGCTATAATAACTGAGTTTATGTAATACTTGCTGGGTTTCTGGGTGTTTTTGTAAAGTAAGCTCTTCTTTGTAGTTATATTTACTAAATTGTGACGTAACATACAATTTTAACATTAACTTACATTAATGCAGCGTATTACCAAACGGTTTTTGATATTGATATCAATTAGCTGCAGTTGCAAATGTATGTACTCACATTGCGATACGCTTTTCGTCGTATGCATGTGGTGAGCACTCAAAATGCGACTATAAAATTTGATAGGCCCGAATATCGACTAAACGCCAGTCGCCAAGTACACCGTACCTGCCTCCACAATCGCCAACTGAAAAATCCTGTAAAAATCACGAACCCTATCAGTTTTTTATGATAAGTAATGCTAATAGGGTAAGAAATGTTTGCGACCTCTGTCAGGGTTAAATATATTTTTGCGGTTTGATATACGAGTAGTAGGAGTTCTAATGACAGGTACGCACGTTTAGTTTTTCGTCATATTTTGATAGTGTATTAGTAGAGCTTTAGATACGGTGTGTTGTGTGCACAGATGTGCTACGAATTTCCGTAGCAAAGAAAATACGTACCTAGAGGACATTTCGAGGATATACGTGTTCTACTTTTAAAATTAGTATGAAAACTTACAATAGCCCCTCAGACGCAATACCAGCCATACCTTATCGTCATTTTTTGTCAGCTTATTAGGTACCTTTGACTTAATTCTTATAAGGGTAATCGTTTGTAATTGAAGTACTTAGGAGGTATCGTATGTGTCACAGTCACCATCTTAATGCTGACCCTAAGCCAATAAAAAGTAGTAGCCTCTTTGAAAACATTTGGTGTTATAATTTATTCCGGTAATACCAGACTGTGGCCTCGATTATTCTTTCAACATCATCCTTTTGTTTTCTATTTACTTCTGTTTTAACACACTTGTACATATTTACCGACAGTTGTATTGAAATGTTAAAACTTCATTTCCAATACTCTAATAGATGTATCAGATGAAAGCCCAGCTGGGTTGCCAATAAAAAATGTGGTGGTGAGTGGTGGTGTGGTGATTCTCTCAACAATGACGGCCGGACGGACGTACGAGTGAATGTCCAAGCGGCGAGTTTAAGTAGTCCCGTCAGTGCAAACAAAACTTATTTTAGCACGTGCATTTTCAATTTAGCAGCATGGTTTCTGCCGATGGATCGATCGTATAACGCTGCTTAATTGAAAATGCACGCGCTAAAACGTGTTTTGTTCGCTCTGACAGGACTACTTAAACTCGCCGCTGCGGTTTCGCTCGTTTGTCTGACCGTCCGATGTTTTTGAGAGAATAACACCCCTGATGGAGGTTTTTCTGGGGGCCGTTCATTTGACCAAACGAATTATTTCGTCAAATATTATTATCTATTACGGACATATCACACAGGTTACACGGGCTTATTGTATAGTTATGTTAGGTTAGGTTAGCCCACGCTTTTAATATATCAAGGACTTTCAATGTTGATCCACCACAGAACCTTGTCACAATGACAGCGTCAAGTGACAAGATAGAAATTACATAGGAATTAACTGTCGGTTTTATGCGACAAGGCTCTACAGCGGTTCATCAATTAAAGTCCGTGACCGTACCTCTTTGCGAAATGAAAGTTTGTTTGATATCGTATCCCAAATGATGACTTGATTCATTATTGAACCCTTTTTTCTTCATCTTTAATTAAGATCTTGCTTTCCGCTGGTATCCACCACATCTATTTAAAAACTTCTCCTCGCGCTATCCTTATTTCTATCATCATTAATAACCAGCTAACTATGTCTTCACCATAAGGGTAACTTAAAAGAAAGTACCTAATTAAAAACTAATAGCGAACGTTCAAGTGATTAATCCGTCAGTGTTAGTGGCACGATGTTACAGCGATAGATCTGCCACTGACCGGGCTGCTCGATGCCATCCGCGAGGGTGGCCTAGAAATGTTTTATAGTTAAGATGGTATCTGACTGGAAGTCTCAATGACCATAGAATGATAGATCCACTCTCAGGATTTTGTGGAGCATCATTGTCACCATGGCCAGTGGAAAGTATTTGACAGTAAGATCTTCTAATGGCCTTTTCCTATATTCCAACCGCGGACAGATAAGCTTACTTCGGATTTTGTGTCAAATTTTACCCTTATCTATTCTCGGTTTGATTAAACGAACCCGATATAGATGATCACCATAACAGTTTTCAAATTTGATAGATAAAATAATCGAAACGCGGAAATAATTTATATATGACACTAAGTTAAAGCAATGTTACTTACATAGGTACAGTCAAAGACATAAGTCGCTAAACAAAATAAAGCTACGAAATGAACTGTACACGAGAACTCTCCATGTGTTAATATACAAAGGTATGTTCAAAACTCCTTGCTCGTCATGAACGTTCAAAAGTCCCTAAACACTACCATAACTTAATTAACGCCAAAAGTCGCTGGACACTTAAACTCGATGCAATAATCCAAAAGTCACTATAAGCTAAAAATTCCACGAAGAAGTCCAAAATTATATTTATATTAAATATCGATCCCTAAGTGCACAATCGTACTAAATGATTTCTTTTTGCCTGTAAAGTATGTGTTAATGGACTTTCGTAGCCATCAATGATAATCTTATTCTGTAGATTTATAAAGTCCAGCAACTTTTGATAAAATATTGTTTACTAACATTTGACATTCTGCAATGTTTACATAGATTTGATCAACAATTTGTTCAGTGACATATGGAACTTTACATTGTGCAGATGTTTTGAAAATTTGGATCTGTTCATCAATTTATGTCTTCGACTGTACGACACGTGACACGATAAATGCAACAGTGACACTATGCAAAAAAGGGATATTTAGTTTCACTGTTAGATTTAACGTGCGTACGTACATACCATATTTTTAAAAGAACTTAGGGCATATTTCTTATACCTACCGCTTAAAAAAAATGTTGTTCACATCAGGTATTTCGAAAATTTGGATTTAAGCTGTTTATCAGCTTCTGGTTTCGTTCTATAGATATTTCATTGACTAAATAGCAACCTGTAAAGCATAGTTCACTTAGAACTGGCACGCGTTTATCATAAAATAAAAAATAAAAATGGTTCAAAAAATTAAAAACTGACAATCACAACTCAATGTCAATATGTTGAAGAGTCAATGCTAGAAATTCCGTTGATCTGACTTTTTGCGTTTATATATTATTGGTGATGGAAGTTGAACGGCGAAAATGTATTGTGAACAAATACGTGGAAAATCCCTCTTGGTCTGGGTCAATGATTGCTAAATCATTAAATTTCCCGAAAACTACTGTTGGTAGGGTCATAAAAAAATATAAGGACTCTCTGGCCTTCGATAGGAAGCCTCAAATCAACCGACGGTCTGGTACAACGGATAAAACTTTGGAGAAGAAAGTTTTAAGGTCAGTGGCACAGAATCCAGGGCTGTCGGATTATGATTTAGCTCGAAAATTAAAAAAAAACCGCAGCACTATAAGACGGATTCGCCTTCGAGCAGGGTATAAGAGCTATAGAGCCATTAAGCAGCCAAATCGAACCGTCAAACAAAACAAAACAGCTAAAACACGAGCTCGTCTGCTGTATGACCAAGTTCTGACTAAATTCAAAGGCTGCCTCTTGTTGGATGATGAGACATACGTAAAGCTCGACTTTAACCAACTACCAGGTTCAAAATTTTACAAGGCCGACGCTAGAGGGAATGTTGACGAAAAATACAAGTTTCACAAACTCGAGAAATTTGCAAAAAAACATATGATTTGGCAGGGTATATGTAGTTGCGGTCTTAAGACTAAAGTTTTCGTCACTACGGCAACAATGACATCAGATGTTTATACGAAAGAGTGTCTGCAGAAACGAATTTTGCCTTTCATTCGAAGCCACAATGGTCCTGTCAAATTTTGGCCCGATTTGGCTAGCTGCCATTATTCAAAAAAGGTTTTGGAGTGGTATGCTGCAAATCACATTGATTTCATACCAAAAGAGATGAACCCACCTAATTGTCCCCAGTTTCGGCCAATTGAAAACTACTGGGCAATAATGAAAGGAAAATTAAATAAAACTGGCAAAATAGTCCAAGACATCAACTCGTTGCGGTCCACATGGAATCAACAGGCAAAAAAGGTGGACGGAGGTCTTGTTCAGAGGATGATGAATACTATTTCCAGAAGAGTCCGTAATTTTGTGCATAACCGTAGTGAATGATTGAAATTTATGTGACACGCCATAAATAAAGAAGTAATCTTTTATATTGTTTAATTTAAAACATTGTTTTTCATTTCATTTAAAAATTATATGCCTTTCATCGCGTTCCAATTCTATATGAACTATGCTTTATTCATGCTAAAGCTGTTCAAATGGGTCACCAGCTCACCGCGTCTGCGCGCGCGGACCAGCCATAAACCAGAACGACAAACGTTTAACAGTCTCCGGCGCATCTTCCTGTAGTAATTATATACGTAATTGGATAGTTCCCAGCACGCGCACGCGGCACACATGCGCGACACGGACGCGGCATCCTTTGATCTGCGAACTCGTAATTTCACTGCGTTTTTTCCCTAACACCTAATCTATTGACTCCGGCTAATGCCAAGTGTGTGTTGAGCCCCAGTTTCACAGGAACTAGGGTGCTCTCGATTTCGTACTGGCCGTTTTTTCTTGGCAACGGTGGTTGATGTGAACAGTGTTTGATGCTGGCGATTTCCTAACGTAAAGGTGCTAATTTTAAATTACGTCCGAATTCTTTCATCGTGATTCTATTGTAGCTCTTTTATCTTAAGAACCAGTTTTGTTATATTTGCGAACTTTATGAAATTAAATGGAATTTATGCCGCGAAACATGCAGACGCATTGAGCCCCTAGTAATAGGTAAGGACACAACACGACAGTGCGTCACTGATAAGGTTTCCGCTCAGCACAATGTTGCACCAGAGTACCAGACAGCCACAACGCTATTATTCTGGGTAAAATCATGTTGCCTTTGACATGTTATCGTATTTTCAAAGATACGAGTATGATAGCTCTTATGTATTTATACTCCATACCAATTGACTTGTCTTATTTAGTAAGCACTTTTATAACCTCAAAATGGCCCCTTTTCCAAAAAACCATCCTTGACGTACAATCAGGAAAATAGTGGTGCTAAATGTGTCTCTAGTTGCTTTATTCACGGGAAAACGGCCGTTTTAGGCAAAAGCGATGCATTTTGAGGTTATAAAAGTGTTTACCAAGTATGAAAATTCTGTTGGTGTGGAGTATACTTAACAGTAATGGCGGTCGAGTTAAAAACAATACCACAACCACGTCAAAGACAATATAGTTTTACCCAGTAGAATAGGGTCCTAGTTGTTTTCGACAACCATTATGCTTTGTCCATACAAGTGCAAAAAAGCAAGCGCTGTTGCTCAACATCCAATTTCACACTTTCCCATTAAAATAAGAGCGTCACAATCGATGATTGTCTTGTTCGCTTCCGTGCGATCGCTTTATTCTTGGCGATCTGTTCCGCTGGACTTGGTTTTTGCAAAGTTGACTTTAAGGTAAAGAATTGAGCAATTCAATGCGCCGTCTCTTTAACAAACAATGGGGAGTGTATCATACAATCGGCGATTACATTTGCATCCTACATTGTGTGATAGCTTGCCGCAGATTTGAATGACGGCATGTGTGCTATTCCTTTCTGTTTTAATCCATCTTGCTTTCGAAAACATATTGCTTATTTCATTTTTCATTACATATTGGTATGACAAACTGAAATAGACGCAGGGCAGTGTGTATAATGTAGGTGACATTGTTTTGTTAAGTCTGTGAACCTTATTTGAATTAAACAATAAAATCAACCAATCACGCGACTATGCTAGTTATTAAAGCGTATTTTTGGTGTTTTCATCACACATGTCAATGATAAGATTGATAAGGCTCAAAATAGGGTGGAATGGAAATTACTCTACCAACAAGAGCATTGCTTTTTAATGAATGATGATGTAATATGACGGGACTCTAACCGGCCAAATTAATTATTATCGTATTTTCATTATTACTTTCACAGTGGTTGTAGCGTCTGTCATTCCCTAATTGATATATCGACATATTCGACATCTCTTTGCTCTGCCCCACAGATTGATTTATCTAACATGTAACCACGTTCGAAAAGACTAATTTGAATGTCAACACATTCACACATAAGTCGCTGTCAAATGTTAATCTATTCGTCAAATCGAAAGGATTAGCATACTCTTGAGTTCTCGACGTCTGTCAGTTTCCATGAATCATCGCAGTGAACGGTTGTAGACGGCAACTTTCAATTTTTATTCAGTCAAGTGACCACTCTTTTTAGTCTATTGCGGTCCATGAATTTGAAGTTCCGTAAAGTATCCTCAGAAGATGTTACTGAAAATGGGTCTCTATTGACTGCCATAATTATTTTTAGTCATAATGTTTTTTAAGTCATAATTTTCGCAAGTCATAATGCATTTTTCTCAGGACACGGTTATTTTTTCAGGATTTTTATAATACTAACCTAACCTAACCTAACTAATCTACACTATAAACATTTATTAAAAACTGTAACTTCAGCCTGAAAGAAGTTATGACAAAAAAAAGTATGACTATCAATACATTATGACCAACGATATGTATGGCAGTCAAAGGGATTTGAGACTCTTTGATTTACATTGTGCGCTAAAATGCTGATGTTGACTGGGTATTATTTTCAAAGAACCCTTGCTTTTGGTTTTGGTAGCGTACTTTACAGTTTTTTTTTGCGCGGCTCTTTGTCCAAAGCGATTCAGAGCGCGACCGGTACGGTACCGTTTCTTGCGCTGGCGCAGCTGGTGCTCAGTCAATGCTCGGTGCTGATTAGCCGATGCCAAGTGACCGGAACAATGTAATGAGTTCATTATATGCCACTTTGCTATATTTTCGATATTTTCCAGTGCGATAATTACTGGCCTAGCAACTGGTAATGGTTTAGTTGGTAATTTTCTTTAATTATGAGTTTGTAGTTACTTAAGTTTGTTAAGTACGTAGTGTTTTTATTTATGTATTTTATAACTTGACTTCTATATCAATTGCCTATTATAGATCCTCCCTAAATAAATACCTAGTATAAATTATAGACACAACAGCGGTCTCAAAATACAAACCCATTTTTGAGATTATCTTACAACACAAATGCTGTTAGATATTGCGGGACTTTAATTTATAATAATTAACGAACTACCAAATGTGAAAAAAAAAATCCTACCTATTATAAACCGTTGTCGTAGAAAATCGACGACAAAACGTGGAAGCGGTTCGTTTCTTGTTACTTGACATTAATTCACTATGACAGAGTCCCATGTTGACTTGACTCAACAATTAAACTTACTGTGTTGGTGGGGTTACCTGTAATGTTGAATTTGTTCTTAATAGTTTTTTTTCTTTGCAGGTACGTTATAAAACCTCATGATATCGCCACAACTGTCTTTGCTCCCAGATTGGTATGTATTTATAGATGACGGTCGATACCAGGTCGATGCCATAATGACTAATGATTGGAGTGTAACGTGGGAACCTGTGCAATTTCAACGAGGCCTCAATGGTTTCACCAGAGGAATAGAATTAGATATTTAATTTCTGCACGCTTTGGCTGTTTGTAATTAAAATTTTTATGGCAATTAGTAACCGTGTTTAAGGGCTAATTTGGAAATCGAAAGCTAAAAAAAAGTAGTGAACACGGTAAACCCTTATTGCTTTTGTCGGGTTATCGTATTGTCAACGTTTTGATAGCTCATTTTCTTGACAACAATAGTGGCTGAGTTAAAACAATACCAAAACAGATCAAAGCCTAGAAACAAAAAAGATAAATGACATTTATTCAGTAAGTAGGCCGTACGGGCACTTTTACACGTCAAGAATCTACCAGCGCTTCCCAAGACGAGACACTGCTGAGAAGAAACGCCGCGCCGCCGCAAGAAACTCAGCAGTCAGTCATTTTTTAAACATATTACAATGGTACTACTACAAATCTACAAAAAATCTAATCTAATCTAATCTAGTTACAAATCTTACCTAAAATTATCTCTAGACTTAATAAAACATCAAAATGTTTCAATGGTTATTAAAAGCCTCTATTGTCCTTAAAAGTCACAACGGTACAATAAAAGGGTAATGATCCAATAAGTCGAGGATTTAATTGACACGTATTGGATGGTGGGCGCTTATAAGGAGCAGTTGTGTTCCAATACTTCCAATCTAACACAAATTGCTTTAAATGAACATTTCTCACGTGGGATACGGCGATTGCTCTATAATAAATAACAGTTTGGCGTTTAATTTGCTATTACACAGCAGTAGGTCTCACACGGAGCCGTAAAACAACGCTTATATGACCACAGACCTATACGGAATATACAGATCTTTTTCATACTGAGATAAAGAATCAGTATAACTGAGATACGATCTTAGGCTATAAATAGTTGAATACTTCAATCGGTAACATTACTAAAGTGCAGTCGAAAGTAGTTAAAAGTGGTACGGTGCGACATTAGCAATTTTAGAGACTGCAACTTTATAGTCAATTAAGTTGCCTATAGCATACGTACAATAATTTGTAAATGTACTCGTGAATAAGGTACAAAGCTAATGGGTGTTTAATATGGTTTTACAAGTCAGTTCGAGAAGCCATAAAGTCACTACTAGTACTATTTGTTAGTAGCCATTCAGTGCTCGATACACAGAGGCTTCTAAGAGAAAATCGTTTTTAAAGCCTCGTAAAACTGTCTTTAGAAGGTAACACGAATTATACTCAAGAGTTACAGCTTTGACACGGAACCTTGGGAACACTGTGGTTTTTAAATAAGGAACGTTTAGTGTAGCGTCCTATTCACATCGAAGAAATAGGGTCCGTGGATTTTGGACCCATATTTTTGGGTCATCAATTGGCACAGACTGTATTACATAGGTAATAGCGCTATACTTTTTTATTTGCAAAATTACTAGAAATTTGAAGCCACAGCAGTCACTATTCACTTAATGCCACGAGGTTCAACGACCGAAAATATTCAGGTATATTTCGTGAACGTAATGCCCACGAGTTGTTTTTTATGTCATGCGATAACCTGCATGCGAAATTAGATGGGAAAAGTTTTGCGTGTTGGTATTAATATATCAGAGCCCCTATCGTGTTCGTTTTGGTATGCTACAGCAAGTGAGCACAAATTAAATTATAAATTGTCTTTTTGAAACGGCTGCCTAATCCTGGAAATTCTGAAGCTGATTTAGGAGGCGTTTCCATGAAAGCTGTGTAAGAAAGCTGGACGTTCAGCGAGTAAAAAATCCACCTATAAGAAAACTCCGCTGGCAGAAGCAACAACAATGAAGTAATCCCATTGGTGGATTGTTTCATGCAGCATAGAGGTGAAAACGCAGCCCTAGGCTGATCAAAACTGAGCGCTATGCGATGAATTACATCTTCTCCTTACACGACAATCTCTAAAAAAATCCTCATGAAGCTGCCGCTTAAATGGTTAGGTTTCGACAGCTTTTAGTTGCTCGTGTATTGCCAGCCTAATAAGCAAAGAAATTAAAGTATTGGTAATGCAATTGCAGACTAAGATAAGATAAAATAGCAAGTAACTTGATAGGTTAAACATTTAGGTTAAAGTAATAAAGTTTTGCCAAAGCTGTTGTAGACTATTGACCGATACGTTATCATGGCAAGTCGTTTAATTGGCGAATAACGACAGAAATGGGGAAGCCCTACCCTACCAAGTAAACAGACAGACGGAACCACTTAACAGACTAATAGCCACACTCAGAGTCAGTTAATGAAGATTTTTAGTGCACAAGTTTGAAATCGGAACAAGTTAATTTAACTGTCTCTAAAATATCTCTTAGAACAGTCGGCGGTAAGTCAAGTCCACGGAGGAATCACCTACCAATTTAAATGGGGAATTTTTGTTACCGCGGAAAATCATGTAAACGGTGAAATAACAAATGACGGTAAAAAAATGTGTTTAATATTGCCTCGAAGGTCAGAGGGTCTGCGTAATACCACGCCTCAGGGAAAAATCGGATAATTACAACGTTGCGTAGAATTAATATAACAATTTGTTAGCGATGCTAAAAATAAAACGTGAGGTCATATTAATTGTTTACCTCTATGAATAAAGCAACTGAAATACTTTGATGGATAGTTTTTTTTTTTATATATATTGTTTGCGAAAGTATCATTAAAAGTTTTTGACTACACGGCATAATGATTATGCTGTAAAATACTAATTGGACATTGATTCGGCGATTATAATGTTCATGACGAGACAGCACGAAGAATTACGTGAATAATTCACGGAAATCATAAACTCTTCGCACCTGTCTAGACGCTAGAACTTTCGATGGCGCCGCGCGGTGTCAAAAATTGCAAATGCCTCTCACATCTCGACTGTGGTGTTATTTTACGCGCGCACGATCGAGGTAGGTACCTAATGATCCAGACAAGAACAAAGTGCCTGTGCGCACGTAAGGATTACACAGCAGTGGACTCATGACGAGCGTATTTTTTAGAGTTACTTTAGGTCAAGTTGGACTTGTCGGATAGAGTAAACTCGTCTTTGCTGTGTAACGATACAGGTCACGAGATTAGGTGACGGTGGCATATAAACATGGACGACATGAAGGTAAGTGGGATCTGAGACCCATGTACAATCTCAAGACTGCAATCCTAAGTCTACAAATGTGTAGTCGATCTTGAAGACTAAGAGATAGAGATGTATAAAGCATGACTCGAGTCGCCGCGGTGGCTTTGAGGCGATTTCTATCCATTTGTTTGTTCCCGCTCTCTGCTATTTGCCGTCGCGCAAAGTCATGGCTAGGCCTTTACAGAATAACACCCCTGATTATTCGCAAGGCAGTTAAAGCGCAATTTGTTAGCAATTCAGCGGGTCTTAGATAATTCCCACGTTGGCAACACCGCAACATGTTCATCAGAAGGCCACGCGCTGACCCCTACACGCATCAAGACTTTACATGCTCATGTATTTTGTCAGAATTTCATTTGAGTATAATGATGGATCGGAGAGGTACCCCTACCCTATACTACATTTTATACAGGCGCTTCATTTTGACATTGTACGATTTTCAATATAACATTTTTGGTCAATAGACGTGCCTGTCGAAGTATCGATTTGATCGATGATAGTTAAGTACATAGCTCCAACAAAAATTCTGACACCTGATTTAAAATTTACAACTTTTGACTTGGCTACATCATTTTAGCCATTTAGAAAAAGAAGTTGCAAATCCAGTTGTTACATTTATTTATTGAAGAGTGGTTGTGCATTGATACTCGTCACCCATAAAACCAACAGCATCGTTAAAATTCTTTCCGATTTACTTTCCAATTTTGATTTAATAAGTGTATTAATGACATTTATGACGTCCGAAAAAGTGTCTCGAATTTCCGAAACAACAACTTTACTCTTGTTTTCGTGTGACATTAATAGTTCATAAAATTTTAACGCTACATTTCGCACCTGGTTTGTGAGGAATTTAAATTAAATTCTTGCTTTTTTCGATATTCATTACACATCCGTTTCAAAAGCATTAAGAGTAGTCAGGAAGCAGATAAATTAACATTAACTTGGTTAGATTGCGAGCAAACACAAAGACGTGGTGGGTAACTCCGAAGCATTTAACATGAAAACTTCGGTATCTATCCCTTTCACTCTACAGATATTACCCGATAAAGAGAAAGGGACATGGCTTACGTGACTTGGAACCTCTATTTTATACAGGGCGTTAATCGTCTTCGTTACTACCAGCCACGAGCAGTGTAAATCATAAATCTTGTACCGTTGTTATCACGATCGAAATACTTCTCCGACACCAGGAGCAGAGCACCTCGCAGATTGTCAGCGGAAGCCATTGATAAAATATCACCTAATTAAACCAGACGTGAGCGAGCGCAGCCTTTCTATTAAATTATTAGTTTTGACACTCGACAAGAGCCTGTCACTTTTTATGGCCGCGGACGTCCGAACAAGCGTTTAAATTAATTAAGACCGTTTAAATAAACTGCCTTATCAATTAAAGTCACAATCGAGGCACGATCGAATAAAATCGATGGTATATCATCCTGTAGCTACACCGGAATCGGTTGGCGACACGACAATTTATAACGAAGCTTAGTGTAATAAAATAATTTAATTACTTGTTGCAATTATTCTAATTAATCGCAGCAAACTTGATTACGTAAATCTAATAAACATCTGCTTTTACTTTAGTAAGGTTAAAGATTTGAGAAGTAAGTATCTGCATGTTGTTTGAAGCCGTGCCAAGAACATTGTGCATTCACTTACCGTATTTTCCAATTTTAAAATTCAGCTTTTCAGTCTTTTGTTCGTATATTTTCTAGTCCTAGATAAAGATGCATGCAATTTGAATTTTCAACACGTGACGCTGGCCAGATGGGTTATTCACTTTTAACTTCGTCGACGAGTTATTAACGGGCTAGCCTTGGTTATCCCATCAGAGCATTATTTATATTTTAGTACGTGTAGTTGGTATCTTTAATTCGGTTGTAGGGTCGTAGGTTTCCTCGACAAAGCAGTTTAGTCTATGTCACAGTGACGTAATGATTCAAACCGTAAGAGACCCTTAAGAATTAAATTAAAACGTCACTTTGACATAATTCGATAGTGGCTTAAGAATCAATTTGGTTGTGTACCTTATTTTGGCTAACATACGCACGACTACGCGGGGCCTACTATATAACTTCGCTGAAGAATTAAAGCGAGTTGCTTAAAGAAAATAAGACCCTAGAATTGTACCACGACATGATTGTGTTTTGTAGCATGCTGTACGTGTTCTACTTAGGCATTCTGTGGGCTTGCATCTGGCTGTCGGCCAACGGTTCAGTGCGGAGGAATACTTACTTATTGATTGATTATTGTAGATACGGGATCACGGGAAATGCTGACACGCCATAATGTACGAGTAACTCGGCCCATTCGCCTATCACAACCATTACAACTTTAATTTTCGATGGCAAGCTGTGAAATAAAACACGGTATTACCCTGGCATTTGGTTTTTGCACTAGTTTCGATGGATGTTTTTAGTACTTTATCGATGTTCCCAAGTTTTTTATTGGTTTATTGGTTGATAACTTGGGAACCGTGAGTTGTTATTATTTATTATTAACTTGCTTTTTTTGCGACATCCGCAAAGAACCCGTTTTTAGTAACTCTTGCCTAATTCTCCTATTTATCCCTATGGGGAGTTGAATCTCCCCCTTAGTGGAGTTTAATGAATGTCTGAGGTTTTAGATTATCTTTATTCAGTAGTTTTGGCCCGTGAGCTAAGTTTATATCATAAAGCAATATTACCTACATGTTTAATTTATTTTTTTGCCATAATTATTTCTACCTCATTTTTGCGAGTGGGTAAAGTTCAATACAGCCAAATAAAAAAATTGATAATTTTTACCTTAAAAAGTACCTATTTCATGTGTAAATTACAAATTATTTAGTAAGAATTTTCCCGTCAGTATTTTTTTCTATTTCGCGGTTTAACCGTGAATCTATTATAATTATATAATACTAGCTGACCCGGCAAACGTTGTTTTGCCATATAAATAGTTTTTAAAGAAAAATATTAAGGGTGGACAACCCTTATCACTAAGGGGTATGAAAAATAGATGTTAGCCGATTCTCAGACCTACTCAATATGCTCACAAAATTTCATGAGAATCGGTCAAGCCGTTTCGGAGGAGTACGGGAACGAACATTGTGACATGAGAATTTTATATATAAGATTACGTCGGTATTTTTTTATGATATTAAATAATAAAATAAAGCGGTATTAGGGTCACAATCTCGCTAACATCGTGCCTAATTACATTCTCAACAATCGGTTGCCCTCATCCGTCGCGGGTCACACATTAACCATTAACCTTCTGCCCATTTCAGACACTTACCGCACGTCGGTTAATAACGATTAAGTCGTTCCTTTGTGATGATTTTTAATACAAAACTTTGAATAAAAGGTTTTTAAAAACAACCAATGCTGGTATGTTATAAGTCATAGTCATATATTTAAACAATTTAAATGTTCTTCGTCATAGTCGCCCAACTATCTCGGAATAAATATAATAGGTACCTACCATTGAGGAGTTCCGGTGGTCATCTGTGATTTTCACACTAACTTCCACTTAAATAATACTTTCTGAATACAAATGCTGTAAACTCGGATGTTTATGATGAATTGACGATATTTAAAATATCTTGAAACGTAAATTGCCTTATATTAATCATCCAAGATACTAATTATTTTACTATTTAATTTTAAATTCCAAATCATTTATACATCGTGACTCGCCTATCTAGAGAAATACCTACTCATTAATTTTTGTTAATATTACCGTATTTTAGATTTACAAAACAATTTTCTGGTCACTTAAATATAGTTCAAACAGGACACCCTGTATATTCTAAAGCGGATTTTTGCAACACGGAGATGTCAAACCTGAATCAAATTATTAATATAAAATAACTTACTTACGAGAGCGCTCTACATCTGTGATTGACGTTGATTGATTCGGCTCACTTGTGGTCGCATTTAATTTAGCGTATGCTGCCGTGCAAAATAAAAAAGCAGTAAGTGGCCAAATCTACCACCATATCTTGGACGCCAACTCCACACAGCTCCTCAAAGTTGGAGACCATGTTACGGTGGTGTGAGTGTTCACTTGAGTTTAAATTTGGTTCGGCAGTATGCAGATTTTAACGCCAGCTTACAAGTCACCTAATCTTGTACCTAGCTTATTAAGCTTAATGTTGTCACTGTTGTAAGCATATCAGCATGTCAAAAGATTAAAAGTTAGCTGGGTTTCAAAGTCTGCGGAATCAGCAGCGAAAACTAACTTTCAGCAAATATATTTTGAGCACAACGTCATACAAATCTTTTTTTTTGTTTGTTTGTGGCTCATATCATAACTCATAAAACAAGTTGCTAATATTGTGATAAAAGAGATAGATCTACACTATCGCTCGTATTTATTGTCAAGAAAAGTAATGACTTAAGTAACGCTTTTAATATGACTTTTGACTTTACTATTACAGTACTGAAGTAATTACTTTTCTTGTCTATGTGTTAAAACTCTTGAAAACACACGTTCACAAAATAATTATATCTGATACAAAGTCAAAAATTCATTTATTGTATTTGGTATGTTCGTTTACAGAAACAACATTATAATATTTATTATTATATATTATAGGGAAAATAGAGAATATAGGCTTGTAGTACTGTTAGGCGATGGGCTTGCAACATGCACATAGTACACGTTGTAGCCTGTTTGTGCAAAATGTGGTCATATAATTAACATCAAGTTGTTAGAGTTGTTGGTAATTCTAGTTGGAGCTCTGCCTACCACACTCTGGGATGAAGGCATTCTGGTATGTGTGTGTGTGTGTGTTTGTGTGTGTGTGTGTGTGTGTGTGTGTGTGTGTGTGTGTGTGTGTGTGTGTGTGTGTGTGTGTGTGTGTGTGTGTGTGTGTGTGTGTGTGTGTGTGTGTGTGTGTGTGTATTTCATGCATCTGGTACAAATTAATAGATTATTAAAAAGCTATAAAGGGGTGCCTTTATAGACAGTTAATGAACTCATTCATACCAATAATGACCAGTTAAAGTTAATATAGGGCTCAATTAAGTAAATTAATACTATTATATTTGAGATGAGGATCACTCACGGTACTACGTTTCGTAATGAAACAAAAAAACCTACTGAATATAATCACTTAATATTAAAAAGGTAAACATATCGATTGGAAGCACAACACCCGCATCAATAATATTATCTGATCGAAATAACACGGTATGATCGCAAAGACATCTTACCCATTACGCGTTTACCATGAAATGTTCTAATAGTGATCATGTAACACCGTCGATGGATAAGCCACATAGCGACACGGCGTTTTTTCGGGTTTAGTAATGAAAGCGATTCACTAGACTCTTGCCAGACGGTTGGGCACGGGGTCAACGACTCCGTTTCGTGCCTATAGATCTTTTAAGTAATGTCGAAAGTTAATCCTAACCTGACACGCCTCTTATTCTAGAAAAAATAGTCGTGATTTAGCACATTATAAAATCTAGATGCACATTACTCTTATTGGGTTGGTAATATGTTTATCTAAATTATATGATAATTAGTGAAATTCAATTCGACGATTCGGATTTGGGCGTTTCTTAGAAAGTTTGTACCTAGTTAAGTTCAAAAATTAAGTTTTGTCTGAGATGACCACCATTTGTCTTATAACAATACAGCTAATTTTCGTAACTCAGCGGAAAAATTAACGTTTCTTAATTTTAGTCCTTAACTAGGTACAAACTTTCTAAGAAATGCCCATTTGTGATTTGGGTACTTTATTTTCATTTTAACCTCTTTGCCAGCGTGTATACTTATACATATCAACAAATTTCCTTAGAATTCTTCAAAGGAAATCCCTTCAGAGAATTTTCAAGAGAGGAAAAGTATGTCAGACAGCACTCTTGCAAAATGGTTCACATTTCCTTTTCCCCTTTTATGTATATTCTAATTTAGTTTTAAGGTTTTTATTTTCCTTTACAAGAATTTTTTTTTTTCCTTTTTTCCTTTTCGCTATTTGCGCTGCCTTATATAAAGTTTTTAGTTTTCAAAATCAAGCATAATCTAAAAACATATACTAATGTTTTTTTTAGAGATTGTTCAAATATATTTTTTATGTAAATCGATTTGTTATTTAAATAAAGTAATAATAATAATAGAGATACCTTATAATCTCACGCGAAAAACAACAGGGGGGCTAGCACATGTTGTCTGCGACTTGTTTGTCGCTTGGACCTCCTTTTCAATCTAGTCTGTAACGATAGAGACGCACTGAGCGACCAACGAGAAAATACAACTTGTGCTACCCGTGCTGGTAGAGTACTTTCCCTGGACAAATTAAAATAAAATTACGTCGTTCGTTCGTTTACGCTTTTTGATTTTGTGTCACATAACAGAGTACCGCGAAGAATATATGTTAATGGTAGTATTTATTTAGCTAGATGCTGAGATTGTTTTAATAAATTATTGCCAAATGTGGGTAACCATATACAGCTGTAGTAAACAATTACATGACATCGTATTTTGCCGGATAATAATTTAATCTTGCTTACTCAGCTTATCGATGGTTGCTAAAGCTAACTGAGAAAGCAAGATAAATACAAACTTATCCGGCAAAATACGACGTCGTCTTACTCACTACATCAGTACCCTTACCATGAGTTACAATTACCGTGTTCGCTGGCGATTTGAATGCTCTGTCCCTCGCACTCTATAAGAAAACTGCGAGGACTGCGAGGGACAGAGCTTCGACTCGCTGACGAGGACGCAAATTGTAACTCATGGTAAGAGTACACATGGTATGGTGGTGATGGTGGTCGTGGTGGCTTTAGTGTAAGTAGCTAATAAAAACCGTCTCGCACGTTTTTGCGTTTTTCGTATTAACATGGACGCAAACGCGTTTTAGACAGTTTGCCGCGTAAACAGCAACTTACATTCAAGGCTCTGGACAAAACAAATGGATGACATTCGCAAGTGACATTCTTTCTCACACAAGCACAGTGACTTGTCAATTTGGTTTTGAATCAGGGTCTTGTTGACTGCACTCATAAACGCGCTTAGCTAAAGTGTGCTTAAATAAACTATGTATTGTCCTTATCTCACATTATGACGTTTAAAGTTGACAGAAAGTGATAAAGAATACTTTAACTAAAATTGGTTTATTGTACATTTACACATAGGAGGTTAAGCCTTTTGTACGCTAAGACTTTTACGTCTAGTACTCAGAGAAGAAGTGTTTTACTACTCAACTTTATAGTTATAACTTATAAACCAGTTATATTATAACTTACTAAGTATCTGTTTCCCGCGATTCCGTCCGCTTAGCAGGCGTTTATCACGATTCCTTCAGAAACTGTCCTATTTTCCGAGTTAAAAAGGAGCATATGTGCTATTGCAGACCATAATCTAACTCTGTGCTCAATTTCATCCACGTCCTAGCGAATGAATGAGTAACAAACATCCATGAAACTTTCGCATTTAGAATAGTAGAGTAAGATAAGGTAGTATAATCAACCTTTTGTCCGTAAAGTAGCCGAGAACTTCTACCTAGACTGGAACAATGCCTAGTG
The DNA here is from genome assembly GCA_963966035.1 of Acleris laterana. Taxonomy (NCBI): domain Eukaryota; kingdom Metazoa; phylum Arthropoda; class Insecta; order Lepidoptera; family Tortricidae; genus Acleris; species Acleris laterana. The sequence continues at coordinate 6,639,506 of OZ014459.1, read as the reverse complement.
TACTTAGTCGTTTCTGTTAGCACCTGTCTTCTCCTTACAACTGTACAGCTTCGCTTTGTTTCACTGAAGGCTTAGTAAAGGTCTTTATCCTTTAACTGCTAACGTTTGAAAGCAGGTGCTAAACTGGATGCATTAACATTTTTATTTCATTGCGGCATATTAACGGTTATTTGTTAATTCATCTAATTATAGTACAGAAGTTTTTAATTTGTATGCTTAAGGAACTGTAGAAGGTACATTAGAGTAGGCTCGATGCTAAATTAATTTTGAAAATCAAAGGTAGGCTGTTGTCTTCTCAAGTTTTTGATGAAGCAGTGAGCCTTTTTTATAGTGACTGTTGCCTACGAATCTAGCATTTCTGGGTGGTTGTGTGACGAGCATGACTTTTGTTCCTGAGTGTTGAATGTTTTTAATGTGTTGAAGTATTTATTTCTCTACATATCGTTGCTTAAATACAAAAGGGCCACAAATCAAAATGTGTTTGTGTTGCATTTAAATTCCGAATGCTATATACTTTAAGTTTTAAATCAAACTACTTATATCTGTTTTTGTTTTGTGGCGCTGTACAATGTTTAGAATGTCTAGTTTCCATAGGTCAATCGTGCTTTGGACTATGTCAATTTGTGTGAGATAGTCTCCTTAATGTTTATTTATTTATTTTATTTAGTTTACATTTAAAGGTCACGCAATATCACGTATCTTTTCAAATTGTGGCGAAGTTCGTGCGACGAGGAGAAAGTTTAATTTAATGACAGGATGTCCAAAACAGCGATGCCGAATTCAAATCATTTTTGAGCTCTGATTCATAATTTAATGATTTATTACTGTCACGAAACAAACTACCTAATGGTTCGTACACTTCGAGCAAAAGTTCCACTTACTCTGTTTAAATTTCGAGCTTGTATAGCCACTTGTTTTCTCCAACAACGAGGTTACTGTGGTGTTATTGTATGATTATTTGAAATGGAAATGCCGGTGAAAGAACATAGGAAGCCGTAATTTGAGTCCCGCTGGACAGAGAATGTGTAATTTGATCCAAATTCTCTTTTTTTTACTAACACGGAGCGTGCAGCTATTCGGGCCGCTCACAATCGAAAGGTGAGACTGTGGAGATTGGTCAATTATAACATTACCTAGTACCTTCTCTAGTTCACGACTCGGATTTCTATGTTTCCGATTAGGTGTTGAGAAATTCCTCGGTGGAAATGAACGTAGCGGGCGAGAGACGTGAAATAATGCGGCTTTCACGTTGCCGACGGATTTAGTTATAAAAGTAAAACTACATTGAATACGAGAAACAGTATTTAAATTATACGCGTTGGTCGGCTTGTTGATTTAAAATAAAATAATGGAGCATTCCTGTTTCACCACCTCTAGGGTGATATTCGTTTGCGCGTTTGACGCGTAACGATCTAAACACTCTAGGATTAGCTAGCTACGATGAACAGGCCAAAATATTCTTAAGTGGAGGGCCGCGAATGTCCTTGACTGTACACTATAGGTCGTTGGTTTTATAAGACGCTCAATAAAGGCTTTTAGGCTGCCGATTGTCGACTGCTGACTCGTGGGTCGTACGCGAGCCTGGCTAGCGTTAAGTGTGCATGCTCTGAAATCATCAGAATAAAACTGTGCTACTAGACACCGTTTATGGAATAACAAACTGGGAAATCGCCGAATCTTAAGTACCCGAAACCGACGTGCGTGCATGACTCGATGTATGAATGTGGAAGAAGCGAAAGAAATTTGTCAAGATCGTAGCAAGTGGAAAGAAGTGGTCTCTACCTACCCCTCTGGGAACAGGCGTGATTTAATGTATGTATGTATGTAAACAATTTTGTTATCGTGTAACATAATCGTATAAAGAGGCCTCCGAAGAGCCTAATTATTAATCAAAGTGATAATAAACCTCATTTTCCCGTCAACAAAAATGTCTAACAATTAAGTATAGATCTCTAACAGCAATTTGTCATTGTAATTGAATATGAAAAACTGAACAACTTCATATCTACGGAGAGATCATTGTAAAATTGCAAATTGAATACGAGTAAACGTGCCAATGTCATCTAGCTGCATATTACTGTGTAATAAAGTGCTAATCGCTGGTAGATTCACAGCCGACTGGTTTTTGCATAAGTTGGTAATGAAACGGTGGATGCGTCGCAGGCGGCCATGCGAGCGACAGGCTGCGCTATCAAACGGAACGAACCCGTTTCTACGTCAAGTCGATGGAAAAAGTGATAAGTGAAGAGATTGCATTAAAAGTTTGCTTCACTCCTTTATTTATAAAGGAGTTATCTAAGAATGCTTAGGTTTAGAACACATTTTCGCCTTAACACAGCAAGAAGTAGTAGTATTAGTTTCAAGTAAAGTAAATGTCAAGCCATGGAATTTGCTACCTAATACGGCCCTTAAACTTGCCAAAATAAGCGCCAAATTGAAGCATGTTCACGACTGCAAATTATCATAACATGTATTATTAATGTGACTTTTACTTGTGGAATAGAAGTTAATTATAAAGGAAAAAGCCAAATGGCTGAGTATTTTTATTAGTGATTTTAATCAACGTTGTAACTGTTTTACTAGTAGTTTCTTACATTTTTTATAGCGGAAATAAAAGTAAATATACAGAACCAGAGCCTAAGAGCATCCCACGTACCCAAGCGGAACACATATAGGTTTTTCATCGTCTTACGTTGGTGATATCGTGCTATGTCTTAAGAATACGATGCAATCGATAACGCAGATGGTGTAAATCTTACGTTTGCGTGTTTGCTGCGGATCTTATCAGAACAATTCGGACATTCTAGATAAGCCGACTTCTAGTATTTATACGTGTGCCTGAGCAGTTGATCAATACGGCCTCGAACTGACTTAACGATGCTTTGTCCAGCTAGCTTCCAAAATTAGCTATGCAAATTGAGTTATTTGTTATTAATGGCTAAGATATACGAAGAAAGTTCGTTGTTATTTTCGTATAAACCTTCCGAAGGTTGAGCTTATATCGTCACCCACGTAGAAAGAAACGTTCTCAGTTAATTAGCGGTCCCGGTTGTAAACTTAATTGATCGCTAAACGCGTAGAAAGTAGATCAAATTTTATTGCATTAAGAGATAAAGTCTTAACTACTCGCTACAGTTTGTCGCTGACATTATTAAATCAAAATCGCCGGGAAAGTGCACAATCGTTTGCTCAGTGAGATAGTAATGTATTGCCTTTCATTTGCAAACGTTTCTCCTGTCGTCCCCGCGTATGATAGAGTTACGCGGGCTCTCATTACCGTGGGTATCATTACCGCGGTCTCATTACTCCTGGCATTTTTAGAGCCGCACAGCGGAGGCGTAAGACCATTACCTGAGCGGACGACTGTGATATCGAACACCGCACGCGCCGGCGCCGCCACCGGCGACTATCGCACCCACAATCTCATATTAATTTCATTCAATCCCAAAAATAGTCTAATATTTACGTTTACATTTTCCCCCACATAAAATTCCGTGTTTGCTTTACCAAGGATGGTAATTTGACTAATAAGCTCTAAGCTTTCCCAACCATTGTTTGTTCATACCATTAAGTGTAGGTATAGTAGCATATGGCCGGTTCAAAGGGAATGTGGATGCCAGACGCTGTATGGAAAAACAAACTTTCATAATCATAACATTCCTTTTTAAACTCGGAATTTATTATCTTCCGGCCTTTTCCCTGTCTCTTGACAGCTGTTTATTTTCATAGAGCTCCGTCTGCTTTGTTTCTTTTAGTTGCGTGTGGCGCACGCGTCTTATATGTATATTACTATTAAGCAATTTGCTCTCACACGCTTTCTTCCCGTAACTAATTATAGGAGCGGAGACGTACGGTTTGTTTACAAGATTTATAATTATAGGTTCGTGCGAGCGGACTGTAATCATCGTCAAAGGATAGCTGCACTTTGTTGCACATCCCGAGTAAACAAACAGTTTCAATCAAATCCTGTTATCATTTCCGTGGTAGTGGAGCGGCTGGGGAATTGCGTGGGTAATTCCCGTGGCCGTGTGGCGCACGCGCGCGCTCGCGGCTACGCGTCGGTCCCCATTACGGGATCAATCTTCGCAGATAACTCGCATGTCGAAGTGTGCTCTTACGCGATGTTTAGTTGTAATCACGGGGATTGACAACGGCCAGGGGACTGAGTTAAAATTGCAAAATAGATAGGCTATCGGTATTTTATAGCGGTTTAACATGGTTGTCGCGGCCACGTTTTGATCTCATTACAGATTCCGAAATGAAAATGATTTGGTCTTGTTTCTCACATTGAAACAGAGACTTCATAGAATTAAATTTAAAGCGCTACTGCTTTTACCTGCCGAAGCACTCAGTGGGATTTGAGTGAATATTTAAACAGCCAACGTGACACGCTCGCGTGGTCCCCTGAAATATTCAGAGGCGCCTCTATTATTATTCTCATTTTGGTGAAGAGAATAGGGGCCTAATTCGTAAATATCGATAAAGATTCGAATCGCTTCAACAATACGATTACCGGCCCCAAAGAACCGATGTCTAAATGGAAGGTCTGCTGGCCACTAAACAAAATATCGGTCACGTAGAATGAAAAGGGTAGGCACACAATGCTAAGGGTGTCGCTAAGTGCCTGCCACTAAGCGGTATGTACCACTAACTGAGTATCTGTAAGAGCTTCCGTTCAACTCTGAAAAACCATATTGCCTTTTACGTGTTATGGTATTGTTTTTAAGTCGTCGCCATCAATCATAAGAGTTATCAAAACATTGACAATACGGAATCGCATCAGAATCAATAACGTTCTACTGTGTAGAATCTCTCAACCCTGGGCATTACAGAAGCTATGTAAAATACTGGCGTGGTATGCTAAGCAATTTTAGCTGCGTATCGTGCAGTAAGTCAACGAAAAATGTTAATTACTTCAGTGTATTATCAATATTATCATAATAAACTTCAAACTGAACGACATGTTTGGTAATGACAGTGACAATCACAATGTCAAGGTTTTAAGTATGCCCAAGACTTGGCAGAAGCGCGTGGAGCTAACCCCATGTGCTTCTGTATTGACCATCAGATTAAGTACTCTTTAACGCTCCTCCTCCTCGCGTGTGATATTCATGGACTTGAAGTCCATATGTTTGTCTAAACCACGCCATTGGCAAAATACACCTTCGTAAAACAAGTCGAAAACAAGGAGTTAAAGCCATTAAGGAAAAAAAACGTATGCCCTACATTTTTATTCGGGGACTGTACTTAAATCAGCTATTTGATATGTCCAACTCATTCTTCCGATATAGTCTCGAATGACGACTGAAAGGGATGACGGATGTTTTATATTTACTGGTTTGTAGTTGCAATCTAGGTTATCTGGGCCGCACCGCACAAGCAGCACTAGCGCGATATTGATTCTCTCTCGGGATGCTGGCCTCGGACAAAGCTCATTTGTACAATCTGTCGATAGCTGCAAAATAGCACCGATATGCAGCTTAATTACCTCATTCATAGATGCACTAGAAACCTATTTAAGTTTTAAAATGTCACAATGAAAGATAAGGTTCAAGCATTGTTTAAGTCCTCTTTAGCTATTGTGCGCTTATGAATAAGAGGTCTTATCTGCGGAAATGGCTAAACATATAAACAAACATCTAGTTACTATATTAAACACATAACAATAACTCCCTCAATAAGTCACTTTACATGAATTTGAGTCATGTAACACACCCAAATAAAGTGATATTATTTTATTTTTCTAGTTAGTAAGTTTACCAGCTATAATATTATATGTACTTATTATCTTAGATTAAGCTCAAAACTATGTGACACGTTTTTACGCATGACGTGACGTGTCACATATTCTTTAGTTCATTAAAGTATACTACAACATTAAAGTGTACTAGAGGACTCTCTTGATTTCGTATGCGTAGATTTGGTTTCCCGTTACTCCCCTTATTTTAACCCCTTAGGAAATTCGTCTCCTAAAGAATTCCCTTCTTAGTGCACCCCTAGGATTATAGGATCTAGCGTGCGTGTGCGTTGATCGATCAGTCAGCCATTCAGTTGCTTCTTCTTTACTACTAAGCTAAGTTTTAAAACTAAGTCGCTTCCCGACATCTGTCCGTCTGTATTTCCGTTTAGATCTTTCAAACTACGCATTTGATTTTAATGCGGATTTCATAAATCGATAGAGTAATTCAAGAAGAGAGTTTTTATGTTATAAAGCAATCTGTATTATGTACGGGTGTTACAGGAAACTCACATAAACCGAAGCGAAGCGAGGCGGGTCGCAAATTTTTATATAGAAGATTGCCAGTGACTCAGTCACCAGCAATAATATATTGGGCGCAAACCTCTTTATAACTAGAGGTATAAGAACATGTCAGATATTTTTGCGCTCAATGTTGGATAGTATTATTATTGCTGGTGACTGTACACTTGCGTAAACATTAGAATTAAACTAATATTAAGTTCTCAAGTTTAACAGCCTCATTAATACCTACCTAATGGTGCCTTTGGTGCAAGTGTTCCCACTTATAAAACCGCACATTTGAGCGTCGTAGCCGTTATCTAGCCATCTTGCACCGAGCTCGTTGCATTGCTAACTGCCAAGTTGCCAACACAATTTGCAGGGTAATTTATAAACACTCGGAGTCTCGCTACTTATGCTAGAAATGTGAAATTCTTTTAAAGTTAATTGTTAATTCCCTCGCTGTTGAAATCGAATTATTAACTACGTTAAGTTTCTCGCGGCGCTTCTCAAAAGTGGTCTCGGCTTGGAAAGCGTTGACAGATGCTAGACTTGTTGAAGTGTTCATCCTACTGACAGAATAAAGTTCATTATTTATCACATTGTAACATCACTTATATTAACAACTATTGTAACCGCTTCTCAAGAAAATAAATTGAATTTGAATTGAATTTGAATTTACATTTTGCAAGTACCTGTTACTATAAGCAAACTACTTTTGATTTCGGCCCTCGTTAGTCGCTAAAACAATTCTACACTTTATTGTACAAACCGAAGAGATAACAATTATAAACGAGACATACACAAAGCAGGGATGTGCAAAGGCGAACTTATCCCTTCAAGGAATCTCTTCCAGTTAACCTTTGAGCGATTAAGAAATAACTAATGACATCGAATAGGCATTACCTACATACAATTAATCTGGCAAAAAGGAGTTTGAAATAAAAAGGCTGGTGTTCGCAGTACAGTTAAGAAAACGGAAAACTGCTGTGCTTAATGCGGAGGTTGCTACGTTACTTCCTTAGCTATAGTTAATCAAGTTAGACAAGCGACTTAACAGAGTAACGCTGTTACGCTGGACACGAGTGGGCAGCTTCTCAAGCGAGTTCATTTAGCATCCACGACAACCTGTGCCAAGAACTCTCTATCGGGTCCGGATTCTATGAACAGTAGTAAGTTTAGTACTGAATAAGTTTACCATGCCCGACATAGACTTGCCGCCGAACGAGCTAGTGCTTTTAGTGCTGCTTTAACAAAAAGGGCGCATCTTTTGTAGAATTCATTACGCATATGCGACCTTACGTACCTCTAATCCTAGAGGGTTAAATTATTCACGTTTTACATTGCAGATGTGCTCTTTTTACTCAAAGGGATACAGGGCTTTAAAATGACCGAAACAACTCTCCCAACGTTTTGTGGTTTTGCTTGCGCTATTGATTTGTGATGCATGGTTAGGGGAGCTGGCGGAAGTGCCCCTCCTATAGCTACCTGTCTGCATGCTATTACTTAATGACGTCCACGCGTGTCCAGCGGGGGTGATGCCATTTGAGGGGATACAAATAACGGTCCGATTTAATTTCAGAGGGTACTTTGATACATTAATTTTGTGCGACGTTCTTTTGTTTGACGGTGGGCGATGTAAATTTTAAAATATCTACAAATTTTATTTGGTTAGGACCCCCGCAGAGCAGCTTAACACACACGAAACCACTAGACGACAGATTAATTAATTACCTGATAGACGTAAAGACTAACGACCACACTCAGTTAATGACGATTAAGTCGTTCCTTAGTGACGTTTTTTTTACACAAGTTTGAAAGTGTAACGGTTACTTGTAAAAACTAAAATGTCTCTAGAGTTCGGCCGTAAGTAATTAAAATTTTTGGTCAATTATGCTCATAACTAGCGACTGGGTTCTGAAGTTTTGGGGCCAGTATCCACTAAGTGTAACTTCTTCTAAGCTATTTCACTTGGCTTTACCGGTATTGGCGTTAGCGTGTGGCGGTTTCATCCTGTTATAGTTCATTTTTTTTAGGATGAGAAACCACAATAACATTATATTGCGTTTGGTCAACTATTTATTACCTAGCAAATAGTCTGGGAGCCGCAAAATAAAATTGTTTTAGGCACTTGTCCCACCAAGAGCGAGGAAGCGATTAGCTATCGGCGATTTTCTCGCCCAAGAAACGAACAAAAGATAAAGGATCCTGTGTTAGTAAAAGAGACACATATATTAATAGTTCATCGTTGGCTGTTCACACTGCCGGCGAGAGCACTCGCTCTACTAGTTTGTCGCCCAGATAACAGCGATAAGATAAAACTAGCTCAGCGGTACTCGCTCGGCGATGCTCGCTTGGTTTAGAAATCAACCTGCGAGACCAATCAGCGGTGATTTTATACAGCGTTTATTTCAGTGCAGATATTTGCTGGTTTGATCAAGTCTAGTCTGCGTCCTGCGACGTCTGCGTGTTCGGCTGTACTGACTACACCTGAGCGAGTGACGCGAGTAATAGCCCGTCGCACCCGAACACTCGCCTACAGCTGAGCGACAAAACTATTGGAGCTAACACTCGCTTCTCGCCGCTCGCCCACTCGTTTGTAGTTTATCGTTCTACTCGTTTATCGCTCATCGTTGCCGGTGGGACAAGTGCCTTAATGTCACTTTATTTGTTACTCTAGTACAAATTGTAAAGAGATTACAGTTCACGAGCCGCAATATAATGTTGTTGTGGTTTCTCATTCTAAATTAAATGAAGTATAGTCAAACGTAACACACCTAATTCCAATTCCTTTTGCCGCTTCTCTGCCTTATGCGATGATGTAATAGCCTAGTTGGTAGTGACCCGGCCTGCGAAGCGGCGGTCTCGGGTTCGATTCCCGGTGCAGGCAAATATTTGTGTGTTGAGCACGAGTATTTCTTTCTGTCTTGGATGTTTTAATAGTACATTACTTAACAAGGGCTGTAAAAGAAAGAAAGCCCGAAATCGCAGGTATTTGAGACCCGAGCCGTAGGCGAGGGTTGTAAATATGCGATAGAGGGCTTTCTTTTTTACTGCCCGTGATGAGTACACAATTTTACGTCTTCACCTGGCCACAATGCGAGTTTTACCGTGCGCGCAGCGTGCGATAAAACTCACATTATGGCCAGGTGTTACGTAAATGTATTTAAGTATTTTTTCTCTATATCTGCATGAGATTGTCATACTTAAGCCTCTCAATAAATCGTCGCTTTTCTCTTGATCTAGAACCCAAAAAAAAAATGACTGTACCTATTGAACATTTCCCAAGTGTTTATAGTGTGTATAATGTGTGTGTGTATAGTGTGTAGTGTAGCAGTGTTCTAACGAAACGCTTGTATTGTTTGCAGAGTGCCCAATGCCCCGAAGAGCTGCATCGCCGAGATCTTCAGCGCGGAGGCGCCGGTCGGCAGCCCCGTGAAGAATGGCAGCCTGCGCCCGCGCCCCGTGCGCGACACGCCCACGCGTCCGCGTGACACTCACTCCAGGCTCTTTGGACAGGTTTGTTGGTTTTTTTATTGGCATATCCTCATAAGGCCCAACGTCTTAAGGAAATGAATTTTGACTTTAGTTAAACAACACAAAATTATTTTTCGAATTGATTTAATTTACAGGGTTCAAAACTTTATTACAATTTGAATATATGTACATACAATTTAAAAATATTATGAAACTAAATAAACAAATATATCGTCCGAGTACACACTATGTGGAGTAAGGAAGGCCAGCTCTTGATTTAATTTGACGTGGGCGTTACGAGGATAGAGATGGCAAACGAGGACTCGGTCCACCTATGCCCCTATTTCATCTACTCCGCAGTGATAGGTGACACGAGACAATTTTAAATATGTTGTGCGATAGCTCTTAGAAAGTGCTTCCGGTTTCTACTTGTCTTTCACTCACTCTCATACGCTATAGCTTATATAAACCTTAGTCATTACTGAATGAGGAACTGTTTAGCCGGTATTTCTGTAACGTGATACAGTCCTCATGGATATATATAAATGATATCCTCACAGACAGACTTATTCTTAAGCTCATTTTATAAATTTTTGGGTAGCAGAGCTGAGATATAAACAATTTTTAACACAATTTTCAGACTGCAGCATCCCACGTGACGCCCATGGTCACTGACACCATCCGCAGCAACATCAAGTTTGGAGAGTCCATGATGAATGGCGGCAGCCCTGCGCACTCGCCGAAGCCGATGGCCAATGGGAGCGCCATCTCGACGCCCAGCCGAGGTGAGACGGACGGCGGAGAACACTGTAAGTCCAATCAGATGTTCGCACGTTGGCACTGCTGCGCTAGGGTTGGCGGGCTTAGATTTTCATGGAGTACTTTGTGGAATGGAATACCGTCACGTTTGCAAGCTATTCAATTATATTTTTTTATTGATTTGAATATTATGTCTTCAATATCATGACCAGCAAGTCATTATTAGTCAAACATTATGTTACTACCAACTACATAAAATTAAAATAGCTGCCCCTTAAAACTCATAGTCGGTAAGTAACAGATGTGTTTCTAAGAATCAGTTCCAACGATAGTCGGAATGCCGGTTATTAAAGAGAGATGCAATCTAAATAATTCTACCTAAAGAAAACCCCTCTTGTACTATTCTCAGAACCGATGTCGGCGTTCGATGGTATCCACTCCGCATTGAACCCATCTGCTACCATACTATAGAACAAATAACAACATTTAAATTTATAATCTTGTGTGGTTGTAGTGGAAACTTTAAGTCCGAGCTAGTGAATTGACAAAGCACGCTGAGAACCACCTTGCTTCTTACTACCTGTACACTCATTCACACAGTTATATAATCATATAAAATATCTATCTATTCATATAAATAATTGCCACACTTTGAGATGAAAGACAGTTCCTATTATTAATAGAGTGCCTCGAGAACAACACTGACAATAACGACGCTTAGCAATGAATAAGCATGATTGCACGACGTGCGTTATGTAATCAATAATAGGTACTTATTACACTAACTCGAATAAATAATAACACTACATAATTATGTAATAATATGACTGCACTTAAACATAACCTTTTACTAACATATAACGTTCTCATAAGGTATTATTGGGTAAGAAAAAGTTTATTCAGAGTAGGTGAAAGATAGGAACACTTGTCGCGGACACCGCAATTGCGTAGTTCGAATGAAAACCGTTTGTTCTGTGAATGGTCAGCATCGTTCACGCCGCCGAAGAGGAACCCGGTGACCGGCGACGGAGTGCCAGTGAAGCCACAGCGCCGCCCCCACCCGGCCGCCAACCAGCGAGGTGCCGACCCACCCTACCCCGACCCCCTCGAACCACAGCCCACCCATCGCTACTACACAACCGAATGGCCCCCTAAACCAGCTGACTACTACGTACACTCCGCCACCAGACCTAGCCTCAACTACCAACAAACCCCTTACATTCTACTCGGGTTGAAATCCGACGATCCAGAAAAGGAGCATCCACCTATCGATCCGAATTCCCTCTCTCCCCAGCCCGTGCTCGACAGGCACTGGCCGCCGTTCCCTGCTCAGCATTATTCAGAACCTTCTGAAAAAAAGATTCCGTACCATCCTTTACCACCCTATGCATTTGTTGGAATGACATCAGCTCTCGGAGAGAGACCTCAACCAGATTACAAGTACAATCCCATACCGACTTTAGGCGGGCTCATAGATCCTTATCTACACGCCCAAGCGAACCCTCCCCCGACTCTGTTTAGATACGAGCGCGATGGTCCCATTCCAGACTTCGCCCCCCTCGAAACCCCGACTCCTCCTGGCCCTTACACCTTGACAGGTTTTCCCCCAATTTTCCCCAAACACGTTCCCGGGTACCTGTTCAAACAGAACCGGCATGCTGAGGACTTCAGACCTGAGACGTACTATGTAGACTATGTTCGCCGAAGAGAGATGGGTGGGTGTTTAATTCTTCGACTGAAGGAATGCCGTAATCTTGCACCAATCACCTGATCAAGATACACTCGATCAGGGTTGTTTGATAGGCAAAGCTTTTGTTACTTGCAAATATAATAAGAGTGCAATACTTGTTTGCTGTTTTTTGGAAATATGTTCGGCTTGTTTGTATTTTTACTTTTCACTTGGCTCTTTGGTCGAAATTAATGTTTCGAAATTAAAGTATCAAACAAGCAGAATTCCTTCAAGTCTTGTATTAAACACTCAAGTCATTTTATTCTTTGCTTTTTCGTTTATATTCCTTAAGAACTACCTAGTTTGCAGTTGATTTTTCATATCGTATTCATAGCTTAGTGTAAGTGTTAACTCGTTTTGTAACAGTACTTAAATCGCAGGTGTTAAATAAAAAAAATATGATTGCTTGATGTTCCGCCTGCAACGTATCGAATTGTTTTTGTATAGATATTTTGCAATTTGATGTAAATAGTGTTATGCTGACATTAATAGGTTGTTTATAATTGCGTAACTTATTGGCCTCTATTTTGCACGCATCTTCTTTCTAATTGGGATATTCTTCTTATACCTACAGTTTATTTTAAACTTTAAATTAATTGATTAACATTTTAATGGTTGCAATCATCAACAGTCTGTGTTTTTGCTTAACTCATTAAGGTTAGTCGGGGTGTGTGTGGCATAGTAAAAGTTATGTACAAAATGGAACTCTGCGGTCTACTATAGAAATATGTCACAGTGACATGTAGTTTGAAATTTCTTACGATTTGATTAATAAATGTACTGTGACTAAGTTCTATGGTGGGTCAGGCCAGGATACCATTTTATGTACGTCCAGATTAATGGATCTTTATAGCATAATCTCACTTGCCTTTGCTACGGCTACCCCAACAGCCTTTATTGCAATATTGTTGTTGTTTGTATGGTGGTGTATGGTTTTAGTCCTATTTATTTAGTTTAAATTTCTTCGTAGTTAAGAAGGGACGCACGCAGAGAAACATTTTGGTAATTGAAAAAAATAATTCATCGTTGTATACGGTTCTTAAAATTCGCGATCCGGATATTGAGGATTTCCTGCTCGAAAATTGGATCTAAATACAGATCATACTGAGTATCTACTCTGTCCTACAAGTACGTCTACTTGTACTAGGCTCCTGTTTTTGTTTTTAATATAAAGTACAGTCACCAGTCATAATATTATTATTCAACATTGCGCTCAAAAATTTCTGACACGCCTCTTATACCTCTAGTGATAGAGACATGTCCGATATTTTTAAGGACAAAGTTGCTGGTGACTCAACTTGTGAAATTTGATCACTAGACGTCTGTTGACGGTGATTAAAAGTAGGTTCTTCATGACGAAATCAGAAGTAATTATATACTTAATATAATAACTAAAGTCACCGACCAGGGTCCTCCTATGCTTACAAATTTCAATGCTCGCGTTGCGTCCCCTCTTAATATTAATTTAAATGTACCTTATTGAATTTTATGTGTATATTTATGAGTAAGTAAATGATATTAGCTCAATGTAGTCGTAAAATAAATACACTTTCTTCTTAAATTGAAAACACGAGTAGGTACTTATAGACCTTACATTGTCTCTTTCATCTTATAGATTCTAGAGTCATTTTAAATTAATTGTAGGTAACATTTTTAGTGCGTATTTAGGGTTTCAAAACTTCTCTAGATGTATTTTCTTCAATACTATTACTTACCCAGTTAGTTCACTGTCAAACAGCATTAGGATTTCAGTAACATTAGCACTAGCTAGACTTTAAAAAAAAAAACCAGTCCTAATTAAGCACAACAAATGCATGTACAAATCACAGTATATAAATCGATAGGCCCATCTAGAGTCCATTGATAAAAACAATAGTCTACAGTCGTTTTATAGTTTTTTTTAATTTTCCAGAAGGCAACCCGATCACCGGTGACGGCTACAAGTCGCTGAACGGCCAGATCAACACTGTGACGTCAATAAACAGCTCTTGCAACACGATCCACAACCGCGTGCCGCCCGGCGGGTACTCTTCTGGCCTCTGGTAGACGGCCACCTAACATACCCCTAACTTATCTCTACAGGAACCATGCGATTGTCATCAAATAATGAATGTCAGCGAGGCGAGCATAAAGCCGGAATTTCACTGCAGCGCGCGTTACGCACACACGCTACACACAAGCCACGCGTGCGTGTGTAGATAAAGGAGTATCTACATTTTGATACGGAGAGTATTTTGCGTTTCTGTTCGTAGCATGCGCTGCTATGGAATCCCGGCTTATGTGCGTAGATGGCAAACTCACGCGTGGTTCCACCCCCCACCAAAATTACAAAACAGTTGTCAAAATCGTCTATCTATGCAGTCTACCTTTGGTGCATTTATTTTTAATTCCCTTACTTATCCGACTAAATTTGTGTAGCATCAAATTATAGTTAACAAGCACAGATTATGCAACGTCCATTTGAACAGAGGGTATATGTTGTTGAAATCCTTAGCCTATCCCAGTACGTTTCCTTTTTTTGAATAATTAAGCATAGATGATTATAGATATTTTTGTAATAGTTACATTATTTCGATAGATGTAACCGCTATTCGTAGTGCGTGACCTTGGAAATTGTTAATAATCCGGTGTCTAGTAGCGAACGCTGGATTCTTTTAAATAGCGTTTAAATGTTTATGGCGTATTTATTACCTACGACTTCAGAAGGTCCTCGCAGATTTTTTATTGTAAGAACTTGAAATTGTACTCTACACTTTTAATAATTATGTTACATTGATATTGTGAATTAGGAGTGAGGATACGTATCAGCAATATACCAAAATGAAAAGTGCCTTGATTGGAGATGAAATTCTATAAGAATCATGCGGTAAAGTAGGCATTTGTAACGTAAAGACAGTGATTATATTATCTATATTTCACGGTATAGAAATAGTAATCATGCGGCACTCGGGCTAATTGATTCATTAAATTAGATCTTAACTTAAACTTTAATACTTGACACTAATTAAGAATCCTTAATATCGTTTGTTAAATTTTATTATCATTACCTAATTTAAATAGAGGGTTTATAGATTGCATTTATTTTGACTTTTACATGAGTTTATTTTTTTTTAGTTTATTTTCTACTCGTTTAGAAATAAAATGTAAAGAAAAGTGTTTGAATGTTGGTGGATTATCTGTTAACATAATTGGTGATTGTATGGACCATAGGCTAGTAGCGTAAATTAAAGAGATGTTCTCAACTTAACGGTAGGGTAAGCATATCAACTTTGTAAAACGTTTTAATATTCTAACCAGGACGATAACTCTGGCCTAACTGTAACAAAACTGTTAATAGATAATAACCATTATTTCAAATTAAAGTTTTTTTTTATGAAAATGTTGTTTTTATTTATAACATTACACTTATTAAACAACTTACTTAGTGAAAAAGGGTATGTCTCCTGAAGATCAGGTGAAAAAGGGTTTAACCTTTCGTATGCGGTAGGCAGAAAATTTGTTGACGGCTCAGTGCGGCAACGCGGTCACGTGACCAGTCACGTGACATCAAACCAACAAAAATAGCGACCATACTGAATATTTTTATGTAAGGAGCAATTTTTAGTAAATTTGATTACTTTATTGGCTAACCTACAATAAACTTTAACCCTTAGAAAGCTTCACAACAAGGTTCAAATTAAATTCGGGAGGCACGCAAAGCATTTGGTGCAGATCTGCTCTCTAGCAGTTTGCGTATATGGAGCAGATCTGCTACTACGCATACGAAAGGTTAAGTTTAGTATACTCCGTTTATGTATACACCCTTTTTATAAGTTAAGTCGACTTATACCCCTTTTCACGAGGTCCCCAGGCTGCGGTTCCACTAGGCATACAGTTTGCGGCTGACTGTCGGCTAGCTGACTCAAATTAAAGACTCAACATATATCTAACAGTATATGGAAGGGTGTACTTGACCCGCAAACAGTATGCGTATTAGGACCGCAGCCTTAAGGTTAAATCTAAAAATTTACATAACACTGTAATATATTATGAAGTCAGTTTTTAAATAATTTATCGAATGAAAACAAAAAAGCATTATTCTATCATCTCACGCAAAATATTACATGCAGATCATTCTGAAAACTCCCAACGTAGGATCAAAACAGTCCCAACTCAACATTCGCTAGCCGTATCTCCGTTCAGTTTGTATGGCACCTTCAGCTCCAACGGTCATTTTGTCTTTAGAATCCTCTTGGCTCGGGGTCCTAGAAATCGTCGCTTAGAGCCGGGTAGTCACTAACGAGCCGTAACTGTTACTTGCACGTAACATCGTGATGTGGACGATGCTCGCGAACCTGTTCTAGACTAGAAGCAGTTACAGCACGGTAGTGAGTACCCGGCTTAGGATTCAATATACTTTGCTCTCACTGGAAATAACCCCCCCGCTTTCTTTGTTGGCCTTTACCCTCTGGGGGTTGCGGGCCTCCTTTGCCAGTGCTTTCTCGTCCTTCGCCGGCGACTCTATCTCCACCGTGACCGGTCCATCGTTCTGTATCGAAACTTGCATGTATGCTCCGAACACGCCATCTATGAGCAGAATTTAAAACGAAAAAAGTCGATAAAAGTATTAAAATAAATAAATGGGCGTGTGAAATTAGCATGAATGGATCTGGGGACCCCAAGAATAATTTTTCCAAGGGCAAGTTTGAAAGTAGCGTGGGTGGTGAAAGTGTCACATCACATCACGCATTAGACAAAAAATTACAAATAAATATTCAGTAAATTAGCCTCATGCGAGCTCTTTTACAGTACGGTAATATAAAGTGAATCTACTAGAGCTTCGGACAAAACCATCGTGGCGAATAGAGAGTATGAATTAGAGTTAAAGTATAAGAATTAATTGCATTAATTTCGGTTATGATTTTTAATTCTAAGTCACTTAAATTACCTACCCCTGGCAGGCAAAGTAGTTACAACACATCTTACCTTTGATTTTGTCGGGTTTATAACTATCTTTTAACAATTGAAGGAATTGGTCATAAAACTTCTTAGAATCTTCAGCACCCATTGCATTATGGAAGTCAGGTTTATTGCCCTGAAATACAATATTCTTCTTAAAAAATTGAGATTGATCCAGAACACAGAAGTAGATGAAGACCTTATTTAACTTCACATCTGTCCACATTCTTGGACAAGCTCAATCATAGTTGGTATTTACTAAAGACTTGATCATTGAGGCAGCTAAGACACTAAATTTAGATAGAGAGGAAATAATGTAAATAAAATTTTGTGAGTTAAAGTTCATTTTGAACCCCCGACGCAAAAAAGAGGGGTGTTATATTGAAATCCTCTGCCAAATTGTTCATTATTTTTAGAGGTTGTAAGAATATTTTAATGACACAGCCCTATCATTGTTTGACAGCTTAACCTTATGGAAGCAATAAAGATTAATTTGTAACCTGGAATACGGATCAGTATCGGTTTTAGCACTACCAGCGCCCTGGGTGTGATTTATATGGCGCCGTCTACTTAGCATTCAAAGCCATACGAAAAAAAGGAATACTATGAAATAACCAGCCGCAGCCGCCCCTTTATATCTGGCATCCTGGGCGATGGCCCACCGGCCGCCCCTCACCCCGCTACTCATAAGGATAATCAACTTCTCCATGGACGGAGTTGCATGTAAACGCTAGTGTTTACATAATTACCTTCCAAGTGTTGTAGAGAGTGAACTGGCTGACGCAGAGCACTTCGAAATCCTTATCGACAATGCTCTTGCTCCACCTCTTGTCGCTGTCATCATTGAACAACCTTATGCTGAGTATCTTGCGGACACTAAAAGATTTACAACAAGTTTAAAAAATTGTTTTGACAAACTTTGCTGCTTTAATTACTAAGTTATGGCAGATAAAGCTATACCTCAATAGGTAATTAATCCTCATCCTGCCCAAATTTAATGTTCTTTTCAAAGAACGAATAGGTTTAGTAAGTGCTGCTGAAAATTGTGTGTTTAGATCGGTGCACCTGGCGTTCCATAATCTCTGCCTACCCCATTGGGAGACAGGCGTGATGAAGGTATGTATGTATGTATGTATTGCCTGTATAAATTTACAGTTTTTATAAATTATAATGTGCTGTTATTATCCTTAATGAATAAACAAATAAATTAAATACAAACTAACCATACAAAATGCCCTTCATAGAGTAGATTGATACGGCTATTTAGGCTATATAGGCCATATAGCATATAATATCAAATCATAAAGTACAGAATACCATACTCACATATATTCCATATCATTAAGTTTATCATTCTTTGAAATCCCAATAAGTATACATAGCCCTTGCTCGATGCTGCTGACGACTTCATCGTTCACTGAAAAACCAATTCAAACATATTTTAGATAAACACATAGATAATTGCACATGTTTTGGTTTGCTTGTGTACATAGCAATTACTTGAGTTTAACTACTTCCAACTAATTGACAAATCATACATAATTAACCCCACAGATATCAGTGGCTATGGCATCATTGATAGGTCTAAAATTGCCGATGCTCCAGGGGTTAATAGACTTTGGGCATGCTATGCACTAAGGAGGAAAAGTGATGGATAAGCAAATGATATGAGGCAACAGTAGCCACTGAAAGGGGGGAAACAATGAAGAAGACCACATATAAGATAGGAAAACGAATTTAGCATTGTTGCCAGACCAACAGGTCACAATACCAAGCGGACCACAATACCAAAGTTGAAGAAGATGATTAAAGAACAAAAATATTTTTTATTTATTAAAATACGTAGCTTAAATAAATTAATAAGTAAAGTATAATAACTGGTCGAAATAAAGTACTTAATCCCAGCCAGCGTTAGTTTAAAACAAAGCGTGGAGTTGGCATTTGTGAATGATATATTGTCAGATAAAGTGAAATAAAGGTAGGATGTAAGACTAACTCAACCCATTTATCGTAAAGAATGAGTGGACACGTGAATAAACACACCTTATAGGGTATATTTAGGTTATTCTTACCGGCGACTTTAGCATTCATAACACGCTGTATTAATGCCTTCATTGCGGTGCGTTGGTTACCTACAATTAGGCAGACTCTTGTTAGTCGTTGTTTTCTCAAATATGAAGTAATTTTTATTTATAATATGTATTTTTTTCAACAGTGTTTTTATGTCAAGTAACAGCTGATTTATTAACTGTCAAGTGTCAGTCAGTGTCAAGTTGTGTTGTTGCTATTAAGACTCGGATGTATGTCTTTTAAGCACATGAAAATTTGCCTTCTGAGAGTTCATTTAAATAAGTAGTGTTAATTGAAGCATTAAAGCGAGTTTCTTGTTATAATATAAAAAATAAATTTATGAATTTATACAGGTACAGGTGTATACAGGTGATTTATTCTTTATACTTGTAACACCACAATCTACGCTTGGACGTATTGGTCTGGCTACTCGGCCACAGATGGCAGCAGCAGTAAATAAGTATGTGTTTAAACTTTAATCCTATTCCCTAGCATGATCGGATTCCGCTCTACCTCACATAGAGAAAATAAAACGTCAAAAATACAACGGTTAACAACAACATAAGACAAGAATAATCCATTAACCTACCGCCAAGTAGCAGTGTTCGCATCGTTATTTTTGTGTTCCGGAGTGGGGATAAAACTGCCGGTGAAATTACTAGCATAGAGCCTAGACGCAGCTCTCCTAAGGTTGGAAACGCATTTGAGGTCCTAGGTTTGCAGTCTTGAGATTGGTGTCTTGAAAATGCAAATAGTGCTCGTGTGCGAAAGCGAAAGGAGAAATCCTTACAATATTTTTTTTTCACACAGCGCATATAACAAAGTACTCTGTGCAGCGCATCGTGAAAGAGTGCTTAATTTATTACCTACCTACAAACAACCCTAATATTTAAAGACATTGATTTTTTTTACTCATCTGTGTTTTTTTCATGGATCGACTGGCGCGTGCATCTAATTTATGTTCATTAAATTTCATGCAACATGCATGCATAAGTTATATCTTATTAAGACTCACCGAGCAAACGTCGAGCGTCCAGTGGCGCCCTCATTACTATTATTGTGTTTTCTAATTAACTAAAGTATTTCCTTGAAATCAGACGATACTTTTTTGTAGTGCAAGTAAAACACAATTTATGGAATACGTAACAAACTTTAATAACAATTACCCTTTGAGTGGTCAGCTTAACGGAAAAAGGTGACCGCTTTTTTCCGTTAAGTTGATAACTCGAAGGTGAATTGTTATTAAACTATGTGATATACCCTATAAGTTGTGTTTTCATTTGTAGTACAAAAACTTACCGTCCTATTTCAAGAAAATACTTTAGTTTATTAGAAAACACAATACAAGTAATAAGGGCGCCACTGTACATCCGGCGTACGCTCGGCGCAGTCTTAAGTACCTAACATGAAAACCTAGTTTACAATTAAGTAAAAAAAACACAATATGGCAACACTAAACTCAGCAATAAGGACATAATTCTTAAACAGGTACCACGTAGTGAATGCGTAGTCGCTCTAGTTTCATTTTCATAACATTGCCCTTCCCCGCCTTCTGCGACCATTGTTCAAGACAAAACAAACGAAGAGCTGTGTGCTATACCTAGTCTGGGCAAGGTCGTTACCCGTGCGCGCGCGCAGTCACGTGCCACCCCACGTGCCCCCGAATCAAAGGCTACGCCCACTGCCCTCTCACGTGCCTACAAATTGGGCCACTGTCAAAACAGTTTAGTACAGCGCATGGGAGCTATTTGCGGGTTTAAGACTGGTATTAGGTGATTACCGAATTCGTTTCCTGCTACAAGGTACAAGGCAAATAGTAACAATGATTATTGTTTTTGATTTCGTAAACTTCTGTTTATTTATTTAAAACTAGCTTTTAGAATAGAAGTCGTTTCTCGCTTCTTACTTTGAGAACTGTCAAATTTTCCGGGATTGAAGCACCTACGCTATTTCCCATTCCAGGGGTGTGATTCTCTCAAAAACAACGGACGCACGGTCGGACGAGTTTAAGACTGCGCCGAACAAACGCCGAGCGTCCAGTGGCGCCCTCATTACTATTATTGTGTTTTCTAATTAACTAAAGAATTCCCTTAAAATCAGACGATACATTTTTGTAGTGTAAGTAAAAACACAATTTATGGAATACGTAACAAACTTTAATAACAATTACCCTTTGAGTAGTCAACTTAACGGAAAAAGGTGGCCCCTTTTTCCGTCAAGTTGATAACTCGAAGGTGAATTGTAATTAAACTATGTGAGATACTTACCCTATAAGTTGTGTTTTCATTTATAGTACAAAAACCTACCTTCCAATTTCAAGAAAACACTTTAGTTTATTAGAAAACACAATAAAAGTAATGAGGGCGCCACTGTACATCCGGCGTACGCTCAGCGCAGTCTTAAGTAGTCCCGGAGCGAACAAAACACATTGTAGCGCGTGCATTTTCAATTTGGCAGCATGGCTTCGGTCGATAAGATTGAACGTAAGGCTGCCTAATAGTGATCTCTATCTAGCGGATAGAAGGGAAGTTTAGTAATCAATCATCGGAGACAGACAGAATCATTTATTTTGAAATAATTATATCTAGAACGCCATCGTCATTCGGTACGGAACTATGAAGTATGATCTGGATTTTTCTGGATTAAACTGTTTTATTCTGGGTCAATTCAGGATGATCCCCGTAAAGTCAAACGCGCTGGATATGGATTGAAAAATAATTAAAATGTGTAATGAACATTCATCATCATCAGACATCACATCACATCGCAGACGCAGAAAGTCAGTACATAAGTATAATTATATAATATAGGTAGGTATAATAACTCTTTCTGGTATTAATAAATCCTAATCCTAGACGATTTTCGAAACTGTCAAAGTGTATTGACATAAACGCTTGACGTGACCGTCCGGCAGCTTACGTCAACCCTACACATTTTCGATAACAATAGCGATCTCGCCACGCATCTTGTCTAGTCGAGGGCCACAGTTGACATTCGTGATTATTTGCACTATATGCAATTGTAGTTTTGGCTAAGTACCTAAAACTTAAAGATTTAATCTAAAAAAGTACTTGCTTCTTATGGCTCTATTGACTGCCATAATTATTTTTAGTCATAATGTGTTTTAAGTCATAATTTTCGCAAGTCATAATGCAATTTTCTCAGGACACGATTATTTTTTCAGGATTTTTATAAAACTAACCTAACCTAACCTAACTAATCTACACGATAAACGTTTATTAAAAACTGTAACTTCAGCCTGAAAGAAGTTATGACAAAAAAAAGT
Source organism: Acleris laterana (assembly GCA_963966035.1). NCBI lineage: Eukaryota > Metazoa > Arthropoda > Insecta > Lepidoptera > Tortricidae > Acleris > Acleris laterana. The sequence goes on along the minus strand of OZ014459.1, from coordinate 6,617,009 downwards.
ATGACTAACAATACATTATGACCATCGATATGTATGGCAGTCAAAGGGATCCACCTAAACACCTGACATCTGCCGTCATTTTTAAAAAGGCAGTCTTCTGACCGCACTTACTTTTGAGAAAAACGCGAAAGCAGCCTTCATTTTGACTTTTTCTCTTTAATCAGGTTGTGTAATAAAATTTGACGTAATGGTGGTTGTTCTTGGTAAACGGGTACCTATCAGTTCCTTATATTTACATTTTTATTTTTTTTATTATTTATTTCTATAAAATTAATTATTAATTGTGAAATGAATTAAGTGTTTATTTTTACTATTTATAATAATCCACTTAAAGGCAGCCAAAGTCCCCAGGCTGCCTTTTAGTGAATTATTAATAACAATTTATTTTTGAAAATCATCCGGCCTCTCAATTACTTGCTGATATTTTTTTATAAAGCAGTTTTTTAGTAAGGCTGCCTTTTAAAAAAGTTTCGGAACCAAAAATCTTTTTAGAGTAATTATTAACAAAGATGTGAAAGTCCAGTAACTGCCTTTAAGTACATTATTATACCAAACTACTTTTTTTAAGCGAACATTGGCTAAATTATATCTATTGAGTAATTCATTAAAAGGCAGCCTAAAATGCTCAAATGCAATTCACTGCTTTTTAAGTAATTTTCTTTTAAGTGTTATTTTTTCTAAAACTTGGATAACAACAGTCAAGTGAATTCAAATTAAATAAAAAACGAATACAATACGAGTAATATCAAACTTTTATTAAATTCAATAGGCAGAGATTGTATCTCAAACTTAAAGTAAACTTTAATACTTTTAAGTCTATAGAGCCACACCCAAAATTTACCTAGAACTGTATAATATTTCTAATCAAGTAAACTGAGTCACTAAAAAGTAGTACGACGTAGGTACAATGCCTTTTTAAAATAAAACCGTGTAGCTGCAATAAAATGGAAATATCAACAAAAACTTAAAACAATAAATCAAAATGTATGTACTTACCTATTTGTAAATGTATTATTTTTAAAATTAACATTGCGTTTAATTTAAGCTAAGAATTATGCTGGTGATTCAGATTACGTGATCATTGTTATAACGTTTCTATATAGGTAGGTACTTAAAATCTAGAAACTTCGTTTATCCTTAACAAAATTAAAATAATATAAAAATGAATAATAATAGTGAATAATAATTATTTTAAATAATTATATTTATATTAAAATAATAATTATTATTATTATTATTTTCCGTGTATGGGGTGGACAGTATTCTGATACGGGCTCTCAAATCATTATAATGATGACTCGAGTGCCTGTGTCAGGATAAATGGGACGTAGGTATACGGACTGGTTTAGCATCGAACGTGGTGTTCGACAGGGCTGCGTAGCGCCTCCTTGGCTGTTCAACCTATTCATGGACAGTTGTTTGTCTGATCTGAAAGAGTATCATTGTGGAATAAGGATGAATGAGTCAGTTTTTAAAACTTTGTTGTATGCTGATGATCAAGTTCTCCTTGCATCATCGGCGGACCACTGACAACAAATGGTAACTCTGATGACTGAGGCGTTGAAAAGAAAAGATTTGAAAGTGAATGTTAAAAAGACGAAAGTGATGGTTGTGGAGAGGGATGAAACTGATACAGAATGTGAAATAATGATTGGAGATGAAAAAGTGGATCAAGTGAATGAATTTGTGTATTTAGATTCTTTGTTTACGAGAGGTGGGAAATGTGACGCGGATATTGAAAGAAGAGTAAAAGCGGGAAATATGATGAATGGGGCGTTACTCTCAATCTTGGCAAACAAGGTCATATCGAGCAAAGCTTGCCTGGCCTTTGTTGCTCTGGAGTATTGACACAAACATTGATGTATGGTAGTGAATCTTGGGTATGGCAGAAGAAGAACAGTAGTGTGTGGAGTTAGATGATAGATAGAGTAAGAAATAGCGAGATCCGAGAACGATCTGGATTGAAAGAAGATGTAGTGACTAAAATCGAAAAGGGTATGCTAAGATGCTTTGGTCATTTAGAAAGGATGGATGAAAAAAGAGTTACGAAAGAGATATGGCGAGCGAGAATGAGCGGAGATTTCGGTAGGGGACGTCCTAGACGGACCTACAGTGATCAGATTCGTGATGTACTGAATAAGGCCCAAATCAAAAGCACCCGAAACCGACGTACGTGCATGAAGAGATTGATGAATGTAGAGGAAGCGAAAATTGTGTGTTTAGATCGGTGCACCTGGCGTTCCATAATCTCTGCCTACCCCATTGGGAGACAGGCGTGAAGGTAGGTATGTATGTATGTATGTATTTAAAATTAAAAGGCACTGAAACTTGCGATCATCAGTTTCCGTACAGCTAGTAGTATATTATGATTATTATGAACTATTCGCTTTTATGTAAATATAGATTAGTAAGTAAGAGGTTAACATTACATATATTTGTGTATAAATATCACTGTAGTCTTACAATCAGTATCGTTACAAAAAAATAAAATAACGCAAATAACGTCCATACGAAGAAAAATCCAAATTATAAAAATTACTTAAAAGGTTTTTAAATATCAGCATCTACTGATATGGGTAAATTCTTCCAAAACAATAATTTATCTGGTGGCATTATGGGGCCAAGCTTAGAAATAATATTATCTTTTCTTTCTTCCGAAATGCCTTTTGGTTTTTCACGAGGCGACAAAACTGTGACAGTTGGATTTTTGAGAAAATTGTCTTTCAAAAAGCACATTGAAATTTCTTGGCCATTATAGTCATTTTCATAAAAAAGGTCACTTGGCGGCGCACTGATTTGTGACGTCTCAGACTTTAAATCCACTCAAAAATTGTATTGGCGCGACCAAACATGACTGCCTTTAAATGAATTATTGCGAGAAGACTGCGTTTTAGTATCCGATGAACACGATTTTTTTTTAACTAATAATTTTTTAAGGAACGTAAACTCCGTTGTTCGAAGTATAGAAGTAACTATTATCTAGTAAATAATTATTAAGAAGGCAGCCAAAGTCACATGACTGCCTTTTAAAGAATTTTTCTGCAAATGCGGCTTTTTAATGAATTATTGTACAGCTAATTTACATAAAAATAATTAAGAACAGACAGTTTGGTACAAAACTGTCTTTTAAATAAGTTTTTGCCTAAAATTTTCCAAATTATTTTGCAGTCAAGGTACTAAAGCTGCTTTTTTATGAATGAATGTGAGATGACTGCGTTTTAATGAATTCGGTAATGGTATTCAACCACTTGACTGCCTTTCATGGAAAAAATATCTCGAAAACTAAACGTGATAGAGAAAAACGGGTTAAATAGGCTGATGCGTCTTTTTTTCCTGATCACGACCATATACATAACTCAAATTTGGTAAATTGTCAGATGACTGCCTTTTTAAGAATCACGGCAGACATGTGATACATTATGTGAGCGAAAGGTGAACACAGTACCTCGATATACCTACTATCGACTCTTTGTGCTCAGGTAAACAAATGTAGGTGCCGAGAAACGCTAAGGTTTCAAGTTTCCTCGAGGATATTCCCAGTTTTAATAATATAACCGACGAATAATGAGTGGGTGGTACCTTTATAGCGTAAATTCTAGGTAATTGAATCCGTCACGCGGCCTGGCTGTGGGGCCGGCGGAAAGTTCTCGATCCGAGGCTTTTCCGGCTAACTGGTGCTGATTATACTACCTACTTGAGAGTTTTGAATCTCACTGACGACTAGTGGCAATAATTAAATTATGTCACGCGGTGATGTTATTTTATTACAAATGAGTATTTGATAACATAGACGTGAGAATTTTTGTCACTAATGGGATTCAAGAATACCTTCTAGGAATCAGAAAAAACTTTTTGTATGAAATTCCTTTACAGTTCTCTGGAGTTGTTTCGCCCGCAACGTGACACTTTGAAGCCAAAAATAACTACAAAATTTTAAGGCCTAGGCCGGAAAGTTTTTTTTTTAAAATTTCAATGTAAACATGGCGGCTGTGTTTATAAACAGGCTGAATAGCTAAATTACATAATTTAACATTTTTGAGAAAAAGTTATAACGTCAAATACTAGGAGTGCATAAATAAACGTTTGGGAGACATCCGCGCTATTGTCTTGTGCGCCCGCCGCCGGCCCGCGCCGCGCTGGTTGCCCGCACCGCCTGCGATCTTAAGTTGCGCTATGACCTATGACCCTATGACTGATATGCCTCCTAATTACCGCTGCGCTCCTGGTATTGTATTTTAACATGCAATTATACTTCCCTAGGGCGGACATTCTATCAATTTACTTTTTTAGTGATGTATTTTTTATATTATTGTATACAGTGTGTTACCAGCACCGCAGCACCCTGGCTTTTTTTAAAGTAGGTTAAAATAACGTAGGTATCTCTGTAACGTAACTATGACATTAATTTAATTAATAAACAATTTTTCAGGCTTTGTTAACTTTCTAACAAAATTTAAATTGCCAGCAATGTAAATCACAGCGATTTGACAAGTGTAAATGACAGTCGACGGATACTTTGATTATTATGATCTGCCCCCGTACCACGACATGCCTCGTATCAAGCAACAGCGATACTGATAACGATGAACACGCAGCACATGCACTACATTAAAAATGGACAGTAGGTATCTAAGAAAATTAATTGTGAAGTTATTTTAATTATTTTTTAATTGATAGTACTTGCAAACAATTGCTAAAGTAACATATTATCGGCAGTTTGAATAAATGCCCGCGTGCCGGTAACACACTGTATATTTCAGAAAAGCACTATACGTACCTCGCCGTGAAAAGGGGTTGCCAGCCTCGTAACTATGCAGCCTCGCTTCGTTCGGCCGTCTATATCACTCGGCCTGCGACCCTACTTCCCGGCCTTTGTAGTAATGTACTATTCCCCACCTTAAAATGAGCAATATCCATCTCTCATCCAAACACGGCGGCTGTTATATAACTGGGAATGGAACTGTGAACCTTACGACCGGGGTGTTATTCTCTCAAAAACAACGGACGTTCGGACGAACGAGCGATATCGCAAAGGCGAGTTTAAGTAGTCCCGTCAGAGCGAACAAAACACATTTTAAAGCGTGCATTTTCAATTTTTTTATTTATTTACAATCTTAAAGGTTAGGGGCTTTGATCAATCCTGATCACGGCAGCCCCGTTGGACCATTTTCAATTTGGCAGCATGGCTTCTGACGATAAGATCGAACCGTATAAGGCTGCCTAATTGTGAATGCACGCGCTAAAATGTGTTTTATTGCAACATGGGTAGGGATTCATGTTTCAAGCCCGATTTTAGGTGTAGAATTCCTCCAAGCCACGGCACTAATTCTGGGAACCCTAAAAAACTTCCTGTTAAGCGATAGATCATTGTAACGTGAATGGCTTCGCACAGTTGCCTGCCACGTGACGGCCTCGCTCATTGTTTGCGGAACGTGAACGAACTAGAGGAATACGAAGAACGTAGGTAACGTAATCGGAAGCTAAAACATAAGACTCATAACAATGATGTCACCCGATATAATGTATGACGAAGTGGTATTGCAGTTTTAAATAATTGTGAGGCAATTCAAGTGGGGGGTCATCTCGAGAAAATTAATTTAGTAAACTTAAAATACGTACGTAGGTTAAAACTTGCTCGAATGAGTTCATTCGCTCGATCGACCGCTGGACAAGAAGCCCTTGAAGAATGGTTGTATCATCCTTTAACCTACCGCCAAGCAGCAGTGTTCGCATTGTTGTATTCCGATGCGGGGATCAGACAACCGGTGAAATTGCTAGCATTGAGGTAAGGCATTCCATCTTAGTCCTTAGTTGGCAACGCATCAGGATTCTTAACATTTGTAATCTTGAGAATAAAAAATCTATAAAAAATATATCGTGAACATATGATTTGGCCGTCTGTTATCTAATTTGCGATCTTTTTTTCTGCGGTAAGACTTACCGGACCTAACCTTACCCTTTCAACTCACTGTGAACGAGGGCAGTTGTACGATTACCATTTGTTTGTTATTACCAAAAAAATCTTAGTGAAGATAGACGGCCAATTCATATTCCGTTAACTATAACTCACTATGACACCTTATAAGTTAGTCTATGGGTCACACATTCCACTTTACCATCAATTGGCAAGGCTCGTTCGCCTTCAACATGCCATACATAAAACATAAAAACCCCCGACTGTAAGCAGTCGAAAAAAAAAGTAAGTATAATTTTAATAAATTATAGTAGGTATTAATATTTTGATTCTAGCGTCGAAATGTCGGGGGAACGCTAAGTAAATGAAATAATATAAAATACCACAGCTACTTAGCGGTCCCTTGATATATCGACGCTTGAATCAAAATATTAATACCTACTATAATTAAACTTATAGGGCCAATACCGACTGTTTCGAAAACGGGGTTAAAAAAAATATCACGCTGTTTAAACTTTAAAAGCTCAATATCTCATTAACGGCTAAACCGATTTTGATAAAACATATCTAAGAACACTCCCGACTAATTCACCTTTTAAACAAAAAAAACAAAATCTAAATCGGTTCATCCGTTCAGGACCTACGATGCCACAGACAGACACACAGACACGTCAACTTATAACACCCAGTCGTTTTAGCGCTGGGGTTTAAAAAAACCAGGATAACAAGTCATACATCGTGCCAATATTATTTATTTCGAGGTGCAATTTAAGCCACGTGTGCCCGTGCGCAGGCCACGTGACCATCAAGTTAGTATCGACGCTGATAACTCGAACGATACGCAAGAAAAACATTTATAAAGCATTTTTTTACTTCAAAACAAATACGACAGTTTGTTTTCGTCGTGATAAATTGAAAAATACTTGTCGCTCGTTAGTTTATGTAAATAATAAGGAAGGAAGCGAAAAACAACTTCATTTATAACTCTTCGCAAATTAAGATGCGTAGGCGGGTTCAAGTCGAGTGTCGTAAAACGTGCACTTAAATTTAGGAGGCGTTGGCGAAAATAAGAATTGAAGAAATGCTCACGTGTATTTATTTGTGACTCGGTTGTATAACTTACTCGTTAATTAGAGAGTTACCGAGGTACTGTAGGCACCGACCGCTGTAACTACACCACCAAGCAGCAGTGTGCGCATTGTTGTGTTTTGGTGTGTGGAGTAGACAACCGGTGAATTCAGAGTCCATCCAGGTCGCTACCGCCATCTTATCCTGTTACTACCGCCAAGCAGCAGTGCTCGCATCGCTGTGTTCCGGTGTGTGGCGTAGACAACCGATGAATTCAGGGTTATTGGAAGTCAAAGATCTACGCCAACAGGCCTACAACCACTAATGCATTTAAGGAAGAGGTTCAACGTTGCATTCACGAAATTCAGCCATATTTGTGCAAAATGGAAAATTTCATTAAAATAATTCGTATGTGCCAGCAAAACCGTGGCGGACATTTGCCCGATGTGCTATTTCATACATAACCATATCCTATGTAGGTAGTTAAGCTTTAAATAAAATAAATACAGTAAAAACACAAAACCATGTGTTTTCTATTTCATTTGAATCTTGCGTAAATTTTGGTACACTCTTTACTTGCCCGAAATAAACGTTTTCTCTTATATTACATTTATATAACAGTTAAATTACCAAGTAGGTCGCGGCCTGACCTCCCTTAACCCCTCAACGTGAGTCCCGGATCCGTGAATGAACCCACAGGGTGTTCCGCCCCCGCAGCACGAAGTAGGAAACAGGCTTTAAATACTTGCAAAAACAAGTATGTACTTGAGGTTAAATTTAGGTTGTCGTTGTTAACCGTTTTGCGCGATAATCTTAAGAAATAATATAAGCTGTGGTGCAAATCAAGGAATAAAGAAAAAAAACGGGTCGGACTCGGTAACAGAAGTGTGTCATACATAGGTAGGTATACGACATGATAGAGAATATTTACAAAAAAGACTTACGACATGGTGTACTACATAATCACTACATACCTAGTATAAAACAAAGTCGCTTCCCGTTGTCTGTCCCTATGTATGCTTAGATCTTTAAAACTACGCAACGGATTTTGATGCGGTTTTTTTTAATAGATAGAGTGATTCAAGAGGAAGGTTTATATGTATAATATTTTTTTATTTTATGCACTGGTGTTACAGTAAACTCATAAAAACCGAAGCGAAGCGAGGGCGGGTCGCTAGTTTTACATAATTTCCTTTTTTTGTATAATTATTTAAATCTAATGACTTGTAAATTGGCTTTACAAATAAATTATTATCATTATTATTATCATTATCACATAATTCCGAAGAATCATAATTTCATATTGGTCAAAATCGCGTATTTACGTAATTAAGAATGCAATGAAGTAGGTATTAATATTAAATAAATTAATAATGCAAAAGTCTAAATGACTTTATCTAACTTTAATTATGGGTACAAATCCAACCTAAAACTATGCAGATATAGCAATAAAATTAAGTTTCTGAAAAATGAAAATCCTCGCAAATGAATCTCCGGAATTTTAATGTTCAGCGTCATTGGTCGATAAGTCGATATCAGCATGCTTGTAGTTATCCATTGACGGGTTGTTTTAACATGTTTGAGCCGAGAGCTATTGCAGCGACGCAATGTATATCACGAAATGCTTGCGGGCCATACAACGAAACAGCCTTAAATAATATTGAGTTTAACGGTTCATTCGTTTGTTTGTTCTGATTATCACGTAAAACCACTAGACTGACTTCAATCACTTTTTGGGTATCTTAAAAACTGGTATTTGTATACAGGCATTTTATCTAGCTACGTAAGATGGCGACAGCGCCGACAGCCAAATATTAAAGGAGTTTGAAACATAAGTAAAGTTCAAATGAATAATATGAGTACATAGTACGTCCTGTTACATGAAAAACTGGCATCCTATATCCTATATCTTGTGCAAATGTAAAGTGCTTTCCACAGTAACACAGGCGCCGCCCAACGGGCCGGCAGCGGTCGTCACGAGCCGGCGGCACGTGGGGGGGGGGGGGGGGGGCGGGGGGGCGGCGCGGACGGGTGAATATTCGGGCGTTCCAACCGCCGTCATTATTCTCTTTAATACATTGACGAAAATAATGATAACTACCAGCAATTTTTGATGTCAAAATCAGCGGACCCGGGGGTAGTATCCATTCCATTTAAAAAAACAAGAAAGTTATTGAGTTTATATTGAATAATATGCGAAAATAATAATGACGGCGGTTGAAACGCCAAATATTCACCCGGACACGCAGCGGAACCGCACGTGGACGCAGGCGGATGCGACGCTGTCGGCTGTTGCATTGTGGTGGGGTCCTTTATTATATAACTGTATTGAAAACGGATACTTTAGTTTAGTTTATTTATCCATCAATGTAATATGTATTACCTACCTACTATATAAATTGAACTGCATGTCAAAAAATACGAAATTACATTGATATCCTCAACGTTAATACAAAATAATAAAACAATAATACAAAAATAATACTCGAAAAATAAAAAAGACTATTAATAAACAATACATAAGTATATACAGATAGGTATGTACTATGACTAAACTCGTAATATTATAAAGGGTAACTCGTATTATTATATAAAAACCGTGCAAGAGCATGTCGGACTATTACTCAGTGTTAGGTTCCGAAGCAGTTACTACAAATGCAAAAAGTGCAACAGCAAGAGAGCGTATCTTCATTAGACTTACGTCCTTTTGTTGAGAAGCGCAGTATTTCGGCAATAACTAAAAAATGGTATATCCGATCATATTGAATATGTAATGTTGGAAGTTTTTTTTTTAGGTAGGTATGCGGTTAAATAGATAAAGGGTTGGGTGGGTGCCTCACAATTTACGCAATTTTCGGAGCGGTTATATCCAAAAATATTCACTTAGTCAAAGAAATTGCGAATTTATAAAAAAAAACAGTCGAAACATGTGCCGCTCATTGTTATTTTATGAAATTATATATATTTTTCAGTTTTCTTTATATATTGAGGTGTTCCCCTTAGGACTAACTGCCTACTAAACTAAGTAAGTTGGTAGTGGCTTATTTGAACTATTTGAAGGCACTTGTACTCCAAATACATGTTGTTTTTGACTATAATGCCTGTGACATACGGAGGGACGGACATGACGAAACTATAAAGCTTTTTGCCATTTCGGCTACGGGGAACCCTAATAATATACAGAGTATGCTTTATTTCTTCCTCAAGATCTTTGCCGAGTCAGTCGAATTTTTCGTTTATTCAATTGTGTTGTCTGTTCTTTACCAAACTGTGGTCTAATCGTATTAGCGTCGGGTTATATCACAATTGTTAGATAACTAAAACACCTATGAGCGCGAATAAGTAGATCAAGTAACGACTTTATAATGGAGATATAATTATTAAATGTATAAATTTAAATCAAACGCCAACCAGTCTAATATTAACTGATAAAAATGTAATTATTAGGCAAGTAGATGTAGGTGTCAGGTATAATTTTGTTCGTCAAAATTACAAGGAAATTGGTATTTCCCGATTTTATATTATAGTGTAATGGGGTTGAAGACTTCTCTAGTGGCGTCCGCGTACCGGATAAGGAGTGCAATTTAACCGGTAATTAGACGTTATTGTATGAAAATAACCGGTTGTAACCGGTTATTTGTATTCCTTAGTACCGGAAGACGCAGCGTGGGTAGGCATCAAACAAGGTGGACGGACAACGTGGCCTAACGGTTGCGGGAAATAGTTGGATTCAAGCGGTGCAGACCGATCTTTGTGGCAAACCTTGGGAGAGGCCTATGTCCAAAAGGACGTCTTTCGGCTGAAATAATCATAATGGTAATGAGGTACTCACCGGGATAATTAAATAATACGAACAACAAAATCCATCAAACTAGACTAGGCTCTCAGACTATGTATAGTCTCTACATTTTCCGTGTTTAAAAAAATGAAAACAAAACTACCACGTGATATAGTTCGTCAGCCAATAGAAGCAGAACACTGATACGTCAAAGTGCAATAAAACAGTTATGATTGGCTGTTTAACAATGTCACGTGGTTTGCATTGTTTACATTTTTTTAAATACCTAAAAGTATAGATTATAGGCGGAGCGACGAGCCGACGATCTTCGCAAGGTGGTTGGAAAGAGCTAGATGAGAGGGGCCGCAGATCGTGCTCGTTGGCGTGCAATGGGAGAGGCCTACGTCCAGCAGTGGATTACTAATAGGCTGATGATGATGATGAGCAATAAAATACAAGTCAAGTTATCGGGATCCCGGTAGAATAAGCAAAATATAATGCAATACAAATATTTTGTATTGAACACCACATAGAAATGTTGTTGCATGGACAAAAAATAGGTAAATAGAACTTGTCTGATCTACATTTCGCTTGTTATCAAGTAGACGAATTTGGGCCTGGGCCTAGAGTTGTGCCCGCTGGTACTTTAAACGGAGCGCTCCGATCTCGGTCAATCGGTGAACGGTGAAAACTACTTCGGCCATTTAGTTCCTTTAGGTCCTTTAGTTCCGGAGCAAATTTTGAGATCTGAGCAGGACACGCTTTGAAATAGGAACTCTCGGTCTCGTTCACAAGGAGTGCCATGCCGTGCGCTCTTTACTCATACGAACAACGATTGCTACTGACCGAAAACCGATTAAGATCGTTTACGAAGAACTAGTTCGTTTCGCTCCGTGACGGAACGTTCCTTTTAGTTCTTACTTCCTGACCGACACCAGCCTAGCCTGACCACATCACCCGGCACGGCGTCTAACGTGAAACGGCGCGGCGCCGTAGAAAGGCACGTTGTCGGTGCCCACCACGGTGCCGTGTTTCATTATAAAAAAAAAACAAAAAATATTTATTAGGTACCTTATAGTTACATACATAATACAAAGTTGTGGTCGGTTACTATATACTTGTGTTAGGAGGTCCCGCTCCTCCCCTGCGAGGATTATTTTATACTATAATTAAGGTTTCAGTTTTAACAATGTAAAGGAAATGTAATAAAGTAGGTAGAAGTAAAAAGTGTGTTTGTGCGTGTAAGAACAATATTAAATTGAATGTCCTGTGAGTGGATATTAAAATAGCTTGAAGCCATTGTTACACGGCCCCGTGCCCCTCACACGACGCAGCAACGTGCCCCTCGACGCCGCCCCTCTTCACGTTACCGTGTCGTCGTGCCGTGGCGATGTGGCCTGTACCTCTAGTGTATTTTTACACACATAAAAAACGTCACGATCGCGTTTGCGTTTTTACCTTACCTTGTATGTAAACTTAAAAAGCGCCCCAAGCGGCGAATAGCTGAAACTATAACAGCGAGTCGAGTGTATTTAACTGTCACGTATGAATACCGGTAGGTACGTTTTAAACGCATCGAGCGCGTTTTGAAACGCGTCGAGCGCGTTAAGTGGTCTGACAGCAGTTTTGAGTGTTTTTGCGAGTGTAAGTTACAACTTTGACAGTTCTTTGTGTGTATTAAACTCGAACGCGATAGTAAAGTTCTCACTTCGTATTTACGCAGTGAGATCGTCACTGGGTAGTGATCTCTGACCAACGACAGTTGGACGGACGGACGAGTGAATGTCCAAGCGGCGAGTTTAAGCAGTCCCGTCAGTGCGAACAAAACATATTTTAGCGCGTGCGTTTTCAATTTAGCACCATGGTTTCTGCCGATGGATCGAACGTATAAGGCTGCTTAAGACTGCACCGAGCAAACGTCGAGCGTCTAGTGGCGCCCTCATTACTATTATTGTGTTTTCTAATTAACTAAATCATTGAAATCAGACGATACATTTTTGCAAGTAAAAACAAAATGTATGGGATACATGACACACTTTAATGACAATTACCCTTTGAGTAGTCAGCTTAACGGAAAAAGGTGGCCACTTTTTTGCGTTAACTTGATAACTCGAAGGTGAATTGTTATTAAACTATGTATATCACATAGTTATACCCTATAGTTTGTGTTTTCATTTGTAGTACAAAAACCTACCGACCAATTTTAAGAAAATAATTAAGTTTATTAGAAAATACAATAATAGTAATGAGGGCGCCACTGTACATCCGGCGTACGCTCTGCGTAGTCTTAATTGTGAATGCACGCGCTAAAATGTGTTTTATTCGCTCTGACGGGACTACCTAAACTCGCCGCTGCGATTTCGCTCGTTCGTCCGCCCGTCCGTTGCTTTTGAGAGAATAACACCCCTGAGCGTAGATATTAAAAATAGCTTAAAGCCGTTGTTACACGGCCCCGTGCCCCTCGGCGCCTCCCCCCTTCACGTTACCGTCGTCGTGACGTGACGATGTGGCCAGCGGGCCTAGTATGGCTGCGTCTATTTCGCGTCTCAAATGTGGATAAAGCATCCGTCACTCTCGTACTTATTTACGTGTCAAAAGGTGACGGATGCTTTATCCAAACTTTGTCACGCGATAAACGCAGCCGTATAGGGCCCAAGGCCCTTTGTTCTGGGTAGTGATTCTTTCAACAACGAGGGTCAGACGGACGGACGAGTGAATGTCCAAGCGGCGAGTTTAAGTACAAATTCATGTCAGTGCGAACAAAACATATTTTAGCGCGTGAATTTTCAATTTAGCAGCATGGTTTCTGCCGATGGATCGAACGTATCTGCTTAATTGAAAATGCACGCGCTAAAATGTGTTTTGTTCGCTCTCGCGGGACTCCTTAAATTCGCCGCTGCGATTTCGCTCGTTCGCCCGACCGTCCGTTGTTTTTGAGAGAATTACATTGGGCGCTGCGCCCACTTCGTAAGTGCATGACATGCCATTCTACAGACAATACAATAAGGTACAGTACAATCGAAGTTATATGAAGAGTTTAAATTGTCGCATAATAGCTCATATCTCCATCAAAGAAATGGCGGCCATATTGGATTGGACTTAGCGACCCGACCTCGCTTTGCTCCGGTTTAAGTGAGTTTTCTGTAATACCCGTTCGTTTAAGAAAGTGAAAGTCGGTAGTTAATGTCGAATTTCACCAACCAATTAACAGACGATGAGAGTGTTAACAGCTGTCAAAATGTATGAATTAACAGTCGATTAAGATTGGTTAACATTTTACATCGTTTGGTAAAATTGGTAGGTAATAAGTCGAACAAACCTGGGGTTTAATTTAAAAAAAAAAAGTTTGCCGTCCTTATTACAAAAACCTTCCGTAAGAAATGATCGAACTGCTGGTGAAAACGGCGTGAAAATCCGTTTAGGAGTTTTTGAGATCATCGCGCACAATACATGGTGGGATTGGTGGGGGACATTGTTTTATAAAATACAGTTAAGTATAACCGGAAAAGTGCGATTAATACTCGGGCCGGGACAGACAGATAACAAAGAATGAAACCCTAAAAAGCAATATGATCACGAAAACAATGTGGCTTAATAAAGTGTAAAAGACCCTGACAACAATTAGCAGTGTGTTCACTGCATTTACCGTCAGTTGCTAGTAGCCCATATGAACCAAAAGGGCGTATGTACATTGTCACTCCTATATTACAAACGAACTCGTTCTCAGCCTAACAAGCTCGAATTTGCGTTGGCGGTTGGATCGCATCCGCTGTTTTGGAGGAAGATAGTGTATTGGTGTCAGGGCTTGCCGCGCACGTGACGCGCGCGCCGCACGTGCGGCACAGTTCGAGCCACGCGGCGGCGAGAAGAGGCCGGAAAATAGAATTTGTGATAGCTACACTATAGTCTTTTGATTATGGAAAAAACCGGCCAAGTGCGAGTTGGAATTACAACAACAACAATACACAACAATAATCGGAACAATAGTTTTGGAATTTGCTGATTGAACCCTTTCATGTGACGCCCCGTTTGATATAATTCTCCACTTTCTAGACCCCTTTTAAAATGTTAAAAATGTTTTTCTAAAAACAGATGCGGGCAAGCACGTTATGTAACTATGCCAAATTTCAAGTTGATACCTTCTATAGTTTTAAAGAAAAACTAGTGTGACATGCAAACAGATAGACAGACGGACACCGATTTGAATTTTGGTTAGTTTTAAGTTTTAGTATATTGTTATGTATGTTAGCCTATAGAGTATTTGTTATTATGGACTTCGTCGCTTGAAATAAAATGTATTATTATTACTATTTGTTATTAACCATTTTGGTACGGAACTAAAAACAGAGGTTTAAAAATAAGTGATAAAAAAGGTGTTTCTCATTTTAAAGACGCTGTATGTAACGCCTTTGATAGATAATAGAGACGAGTTCAGAAGTGTCAAAATCTGACAAATTCCAAGCGGTGGATGTGGAAAGGACTAATCTAACTAGGAGTATTAGGAGTTAGGAGTCGAATACTCTGTCCTTTTTGCTACCCACTACTTGGCGGCTTCTGTAACTCCCTAGTACAGTTTTGGATCTGAATTGTCTCTTGTTACATTTTTGGGCACCTTCTACGCTTTTACTAGATCCTGCCTGCTACTTCGTCCACGTAAAATGAGTTATTCACAATCGGGCATCCCATGTTTTCGATTATAGTTAATCCCTTGGGAACTTTTAAATTTTCATCGATGAAAAGTATAATAGTTATTGATGTTAGTGGAATATAATTAAGCTTCTTATGCTACGAGGACCGAAGTTAGAGCGCGATCTTATGAGGTATTTTATTTGTTAGGATGTCAAGTGTTCACTAGACGTCAAGAGTGCCAAGATTGATATCCAGCATTTCCGTAACTATGGTACTTAATAACAATGCTATAATAGTTATTATAGAACTGGATGAAAGAAGATTGACGAAAGAGATACCTATACAGATCGAAAGTGAGTGGACGGGTCGGAAGGGGCTGCCGTAGGCGTACTTTTTCGAGTCAAATCGGAGAAATACTGGAAAAGGGCCGAATCTTAAGTACCCGAAACCGACGTGCGAGCATGACTCGATGTATGAATGTGGAAGAAGCGAAATAAATTTGTCTAGATCGCAAATGGAAAGAAAGTGGTCTCGCCTACCCCTCTGGGAAACAGGCGTGATTTAATATAATATGATAATATGTATGTTATTATCATGGCAACGCTCATTATAGAATTGTTTTCATGCTTCGGTTACTCTATAGGTGGGATTCTGATACCGTTAACGATATCAATATAAGCGGTTTATAGTACGCGAGTAGAAAAAAATACTAAGAATCGTTGACAACCCTAGCCAGTGTCATAACAAATACGTAAACATTCACCAACATCCTTGGGCCGCCATCACTTCCTCGACGGTGTCCATGCATTATTGAAGCGCTATTATATTTTCAAATAGATTCGACGGATAAATAGGTGACTGGGATATTTAAAGACACATTTGTAGTCATTTAATCAATTTAAATCACACGGAATGTTTTACGCCTATCCTATTTTAAAATTTTTGTCTATTTGATTATCTATTAGGTCAAGAACTTTTGAGTTCATTGATTCAGTATTGACACAATGCCATATATGGTAATTTTTTTTTTTGTGGAAATGTCAAAATCAAAATTAGAATGGTTTGTACACACACAATGTAGTTTTCCATGTCATAATGCTGAGAAGCTTACTTTTTGTCAATTAGAGATTTAATTATTTTTGCTAGTGTGGGATTCAAGTTCAACCTGTGTAGACTTAGCCCCGTCATATATCTCCAATGAACTTCCAACAGGGCTAGTGCGGCAGCAGGTGCATTTAAGTACACGAATATAGTGGTCTCGGCCCAGAATATAATTTTATTCCATTCGCCGTCGAGACCCTAATGTATGCGGGGTCCTGGCGCTCTAACCTTTTTAAAATTGACAAAGACGCTCATAGACGGCACTGGAGACCCAAGACCTGACCTCTCTCTAGCCATCTAGCCATTCAACGAATATTGGCAGCATCTTTACAATTCCTTAACCTTTATCGTCCCACCGGTAGCTATAGCTGCCGGCCCTAAATGGGGTTGTCTCCCACCGGCAGCCATGGTTGCCATGATTCGAATTTCTGTCCTCAGTCTTTCACATTAATTAATAAATTCCCATGAATTGTTGATCAATCGATTAAGTGTAAAATTAGCTACAAACGAACATCGACCAATCATGATACTTAAATGAAATAAATCTAAATATGGTCAGGTGAACCCACGGTGAACTTCAGTCTACTTTATCCAATCGTGGCGCAAGTTAATGTGCAGTGATATATATTTTTCATTTATGTGATACACTGTATTTTTTTAAACATGGTTTATCACTACATATTATAAAACAAAGTCGCTTCCCGCTGTCTGTCCCTATGTATGCTTAGATCTTTAAAACTACGCAACGGATTTTGATGCCGTTTTTTTTAATAGATAGAGTGATTCAAGAGGAAGGTTTTTATATATATATAATAAATTCAGCTTTATGTACGGGTGTTACAGAAAACTCACATTAACCGAAGCGAAGCGAGGGCGGGTCGCTATAGAATATAACATAGACAAACAGAAAATTACAAAAATATATACTTTTTTTTTAATATAAGGGGACAATCCACAATGTCGGTACTTTAACTTATTACCTTTAATAATTTGGTTACACGTGCCATTTTACAAAAAGTAATGTAATGTTTTTGTTTAAACTGTTATAAGCCACCACGTGACAGCTTTGTTTGTACAAGACGGCACTAATACATATGCAAATGTCTTATTTGCCTTTTTAATTTGCATAACATTGACAAAGAGTTAAATGTTCAAGTTGATTCTGTCACAATAAATATAATGCTATAATTAGTGCGTTAATTTTAATTGGAGTGGTATTTGTCATTATCTTAAAGCATCGTCAATGAAATCACTGACTAGATAAACTGGAGCAGCGTGCATTCTCAGGTAGGCAGCCTTATTTATAACACAGCTACTAAATTGAAAATGCACGCTCTAAAATCTGTTTAGTTCGCACTGACAAGACTACTTAAACTCGCCGCTTGGACATTCACTCGTTCGTCCGTCCGACCGTCGTTGTTGAGAGAATCACTACCCAGGTGGCTTGTGTCCTAGAACCTTCTCCATGCCAATTTTCAACAACAGGTGTTGTTTTTAAACAACAATAAGCCATTAATCAAAAAGCGACAGACTTAAGTATTACGCTGCCGAACAAAATTTAAACTCCAGTAAGTGAACACTAAGACCACCATATCATGGTCTCCAACTTTGTGGAGGTGTTAGAAGTTGGAGTCCAAGATATGGTGGTATCTTTTTACACTTACTGCTTTTTAATTTTGCACGGCAGTACGGGTGTTATTACTCGATTTCCCGCCTCTCATGTGCGATACCATGTGGAATAATCCATAAATTGCCACATGTTATGGGTCATGTGTATTGAGCTCGATTGTTTCCTCAAAGTCACATATGTCAGTCCCGTGTTCTTTGGAAAAGCAACCTAAACCATTGCTGCATACAGCGTGAGTTTAAAAATAGCGTTAACGTGACATGATGTTGAAATGGTATGAAGCTTGCCCGGAGAATAACGAGAGCGTGGTCAAGCATGTGCCAGCCGAAACCCGCAACGTGGTGGCAACGTGACCGCTAGGGTTGACAACACTCGCTATAATTGTCTCGACATGCAAAATAAATTGTATTATAACTGGCCAGTAATATGTTTAGTTTGTAAGGACGTATAAGAGGTTTGCTTAAGCTTTAAACCGCTTTTCGACATTCGAAATATCAAATCGAATGGGTAACAAATACCGCTATATCCTATCCTATGCTTCCGCTCTCATACGCTCTTACGCTAATCTAGCCTAGTTTACCTGAGAGACTTTTTAAAAGTGATTCCCCACGGGCTTAACGAGTATTTGTTTTTTTATTAAAACATAATAAAATACTTTATTTTTATGTTTGACTTCTGCTCAAAGTTGTCTGTTTTCTACTCGATAATTCGCCTTTAAACATGTTATCGTACTGTCAGTGTTACGATAAATCTTATTCACTTTACAATAATAGCAAGTTAAAAACAATATGGTATTACCTAGTAGAATAGAGCCCTGGAGTGGCACTTGACCGTCTTAAGTAAAATCAACCATTTATGACTTCGAAGTAGATAACTACATTACTAAGACTAAAACACTAAGCTGTTACGTTAACAAAGCAGCTTAGACTAATTATCACCTTTCACGGTACGTTAAAAGTGTTAAACTGTAATTAACTAAAGACTATTGGACGGGTCAGAAGGGGCCGCCCTAGGCGTACTTTGACGAGTCAAAACGGATAAATGCTGGAAAAGGGCCGAATTTTAAGTACCCGAAACCGACGTGCGTGCATGACTCGATGTATGAATGTGGAAGAAGCGAAAGAAATTTGTCAAGATCGTAGCAAGTGGAAAGAAGTGGTCTCTGCCAACCCCTCTGGGAAACAGGCGTGATTTAATGTATGTATGTAATTGATACTTCAGGGTTATTCCGGACAGATGCCCTCATCTGATCCCCCATTATTGTTATGCATCTTGTTTAAGACCCCCAGAGGAAGCGCAGGTATACCACATAGCTCAGTGGGGATGGGGTGTTAATCCCACAGACCACCACCTACCATCGAGGCGACGCGTTGACGCGTATCCACCATCCGCTCATTCCCAAAATACCAGTATTTCAAAATACCAAACTACTCTTTTTTCCAGGTTCTCATAAAACCAGATTCGAAATGTTGGGTAAAGATAATAAATAATACCCTAATTTGTATGTTTAGTTTTGGGATTCCGATATATTGAGGATCAGGTATTTTAAAATACTGGTATTTCGGGAATGAGCGCCACCCATCATCATATCAGCCCAAAGACGTCCACTGCCTAGGCCTTCCTCAAGGATAATCACAATGGCCGGTTTGTGCTACTCGCATCCATCGGCTTTCGTTATCTTCACCAGATCGTCGGTACACCTTGTGGAAGCAGCAGGGGCATTAATTAGTACCTAAGCGATTTTCTAAAATCGGCAAAATGTATAGGAGTGACGTGATAAGCTTATGACAGATCGCTTCAAGCATATGTCGACTTTATACTTTTCAATTCGATATAAAATGGAGACGTTAGCAGCGTTTGGGTAAGTATAAGATGCATAACGCCAAATTAAGCGATTTTTGAAATAGGTTATATTTATATAGGTTAGGTTAGATTTGAGTCTAACAAAAAAAAAGCCGATAATATACCTTTCGATGAAATAAAAATTCCGTGTAATGGTAATCATACGTACGCTCTTTGAAAGGGTTTTACGATAGCTACCCCAATTCCATATACATTAGACATTTTCGAAAACCGCTAACTTATGCATGCATTGCAAAGGTCTCCAGATGCCTGAGGCGTGGTAGCGGCGTTAACACGTGTAAAGCTAACGAGAAATAAAATAGAGGCTCTATTTATGAGTCTCAGAACTCGAGGCAGCCCGATTTAAATACGTCGGTCTGCTTTTACGCGTGACTCCTTTTCTAAGAATCAATGACTGCGATATAATTAGGGTTTGCAATATTCGTTCAATTTTAGTATTCGAATAATACGAATATTTAGATTTCCAACATTCGAATATTCGAAAATTTCGAATAATTCGAATATTTTTGAAAATTAAACAAAATAATGATTCTAAGTTGTGTAATTGTAAAATATGTGATGTTAATTTAAAATGTAATGACCTTACAATTCAAAAAAACATTTATGGTATCTTCTCCAGATACCTAGCATGTAGCCGAACTTGCTAGCTCCCTAGCTCGCTACCCTTTTACCAATTACGGTACGGTATTTAGTTCTTTTTAGGGAGTTTGATTTTGGCAAGGATAAAGCAAAATAGGTAATATATTGTTTGTCTTACATTTGTTGTTATTTTTAATATTTAAATCTATTTCCACGAACTCGTTAATATGGAGGATAATTAATCCTGGCATTTTGTTAATGTTTTGCTAAGGTAAATAATTACAGCCAAATTTGTGCACTATTCGAAATATTCGTTTTATTCGAATAATGAATATTGTCGAATTCGAATAACATTTATGGCGAATAATTCGAATAATCGAATATTCAAATATTCGAATTGCAAACCCTAGATATAATTACGAATTCTACGAATCCAGGGCCTCTATTTCTGGCGGTTATAACTGTATCGTGTTTGGCGTGTTATGGTGTTGTTTTTAACTCGGCCGCCATTGCTGTCAAGTAAATAAGAGTTTTTTTTTTTTTTTTTTATGGCATAGAGAAGACAAACGAGCACACAGGCCGCCTGATGGTAAGTGGACACTGTGACCCATAGACATTCGTATTCACAAGACTGCAATGCAATCCTGAGACTGCAAATGCGTTGCCAACCCTGAGGACTAAGATGGAATGCCTCTATGCTAGTCATTTCACCGGCTGTCTTATCCCCAAACCGGAACACAACAATGCGAACACTGCTATAGAGTTATCAAAACGTTAACAATACGGTTACAGGGTAGTGATTCTGTAAACAACGCCGGTCGTGCGCGTGCATTTTCAATTGAGCAGCCTTATACGTTCGACCCATCGTGCTGCTAAATTGAAAATGCACGCGCTACAATGTGTTTTGTTCGCACTGACGGGACTACTTAATCTCGCCGCTTGGATATCACTCGACGTCAGGCGTTGTTTAGAGAATCACTACCCTGGTCAAAGACGACATGGTTTTTAATACCTAGAATCTCGGCCCTTTTGTAATATGCATAATACTTAACGGGTGGAACGAAAGCCCGTTTGTAGGATCGGAAACGTTTTTGAAATCAGGAATTTGAAATATGTTTTGCTTTTTTGCTCATGCAATCTCTCGCAAACCTGAGAGCGCTCGATACATTAAGTGAAACGTGGTAAAATATTTATGTACTTAGTACTGTCATTATCTGCATTGATTGATGCAGTAGGTATGTGATTGATCGGATAATTTAATTACTACATTTATTGTTGGCTGGATTGATCATTATTGTAATCATTTAGGGGTAAAAGGACACTTTAAAGCGTCGATGTGGGTAGAAAATAATATAGGTTGAATTAAATATTAAAAATTATAGTATTAAAGTTAAAGAAATCACTCAATATTAGGTATATTGTATAATTTTGTAGGTACAAAAGACCGCAGCACCAATTTTAACAGTTCTCAAGTCGTCTGATTTTCTTCATGTGTACGTTTTTCAAATTTCTCCGCTAACGGTGAACCGATTTTGATGAGTATAGATGAATTAGCGAGAGCGTGGAATTGCATACGTAGTGGTATCGTGTGTGTATAGGCAAGAGAAAGAGAGAGAGTAATAATGAAGTATTTCTCTCTCTCTTGATCTTATGTACAAACACACAATACCACTACATATATGCAATTTCACGCTCTCGCTAATTCATCTATATCTCAGAGGGGTTATTATGACGTATCTGTGCAATTCATTTTACGCTGAGAGAAAAAGACAGAGTTATGTAACTGCTATAGCTCTGTCCTTTACACTCACCGTGAATGAACTGCATAGCCATGTCATAATAACCCCCCAGGTGTGGTCCTATCGTCAAGGGAAAGTCAACGAAGCTTCTTAATAATTGGGAGTCAATGCATATTATAAATAATTGACATTAGGTTTTAAAAAACGCATCCTTTTTTAGTTTAAAATCGAAACTTAAACTTATTTAGATACAACATATACCTGATACCTATATCATCTAAATGACTTTAGAACAATCGTTTTTCGAACCCATGACCTCAGCACAGCAGGCAAGATGCAATACCACTAAAGCCACGAGTCAGTGAACATCAGTGACCTTGTGACCGCTCAACGTGACCTTTAAGTGGGTCACTTGTATTTATAGGTGTCATTAAGGTGTTATTATGAGTCAATAGTAAAATTGCTTCTTAGCCCAAGAGCCAGTGATGACCAGACCTTCCGCAGGTAACATAAGTATAAAAAGACGGGCAAGAGCATGTCGGACCATGGACGGACATGGCGAAACTATAAGGGTTCGAAGTTTGACTACGGAACCCTAAAAACGGCGCTTTAACTTTTGCATTAGTTATAACGTAAGTATATTTATATATTATTAAAGTTTAAGAACCTACTAAGTGTCTGGTAATTTCTAATATTATCCTAAAAAATCCTATATCCATGGGTCGTCGCTGGCTCTTGGTCTATTAGTCTAGTAGTCTAGTCTAGACAGAAGGTCAATTTGATATCAGTTCAGTCTCGCATTCTCAGTCACAGGACAGGGTATTGTCTTTATAACACTTTGATTGGCCCATACTCGCTAGGCGGGTTCATTTTGTATCAAAATCAGAGCCCTTGGCAATGAGTGTTCAAACCTCAAATTAAGAAACGTGATTTTGTGGCATTTTTTTTACTCGACCTTAACAATCGGATTTTTTTTACCCGTTAAGTTTTTTTTAAGTGATACAGGCTGTTGCGCGATAACAATAAATCATGAAAATTAAAACTGTCCCCATAAAAGAAAGTCCGACTTGCATTTGACCGCAATCTTTTGCTCAAACTCAAGTTGTTTGTACAAACAAACAGTCCCTCGTCAATACCTCCATATTCCATATCACAAGTAAATCACAAGTAAACACTATCGTTGGCTCGTAGTCGTTATCAGCGTTGCCGGCGTTATCAGCGGAGCCGACAACGGTATCGCTAATCATGGACATCGGACGCCCCAGACCAGCGTCTGCCATGTGACGGCAGAGTAGGGAGGTAACAGCGGGATCACTGCGTTTAAACGCCGAGGGGGGTTATTATGACATGGTTATGCAATTCATTTTACGGCGAACGTAAAGGACAGAGCTATAGCAGTTATATAGCTGTGTCCTTTTATCTCAGCGTAAACTGACCTACATAGATATGTCATAATAACCCCCCAGAAGATTTTATTGGGCTGTTTATTGAACCATGAATGAAATAAAATGAATATGAATATGATTTATTCGTTTAGTACAAACTGTTAAACTCTCATTGTTGGTTTATAGTTGTTTCTTTTATTTAAAAACGTTGCAAGAAAGTTTTGAACCATTACTTGTTGTTAGAATGGGGTGAAATGTAATATCAATTCGAAATTCGTAGGTACATTTTGTTCATAAAATAAAACTTTCCACCCTCATCTCATAATGGGTTCAGAACATAACAACTGGATGACCGGAACTCTGCTCGTAAATCCAACGAGTTAGGACGTTACGACGGACGGACGAGTCAGATAATTGATGTCAATAAGCACCTGATAATTGTTGAAAAAACAGTGCCGAAATACGAGTAAGCAAAAAAAGTTTTTTTTTTGGAAAGGTACAATACAATAAAAAAACACTTTAATGAACACCACACACACCAAAGAACGGATATACAAGGAAATAAAAGAGAAAAGAGAAAACAGGATTTTCGGACAAATAGAAATTCGGACAAACGAAACAGCAGACCAAAGTTTTTCGAACTAAATATAGGTAACAGGTAATAACACATAATGAGGGAAAACACACTACAACACGAACTTGAATGGAATCGAATTGATCGGAATAAGTCGTGCGTGCATTCACTTAGCCGCTTCGTATTAAACCCGGGCTGCTAGCTTCGTAGTCAGAGTCACTATATAACCTAAAACAAAAGCCTTAATAGAATCGAGCGGATTGACTGTACCAAACATAACTTACGGGCAGTGTAGCTGCCGGAACCCAGACTGCTGACGAGAGGATTTCCTAACAGCTTTGAAATAAAATTCGATTGAAATGTACTGTATTTTAATAAGTACCTACTGGTTGTAAAGAAATAGTGGCTAAGCAGATCGAAGGTGGTAAGGAGAGTGATTTGCATAATTTTTGAAGTTAACAAAGACGTTAAATTTAGTGGTAGAGAGAAGCCCAAATCTGCGTTTTGTTATTACATTTAGTTACATTAAGTTTTGAAAGGTTATGAGTTAGATGATAGTAAAATAATAAAATGAATTTACATGAAAATGAAATGTATAAATTGTAAACGTTTTTGGAACAATTAATAAATACATTGTAAAATTATACACAATTAAATGTTGCATACGCAACAGGCAGACGTGATCGGACTGTGTCGTCAGGAAGCGTGGACTGCAACGTGCCGTGTGGGCGCCACGTCACGGCACCGGGACAACGGGCTCCCCCCGCCGGGATGAATAAATAGCACTGTTTTCAACTTATTACACGTGTTTGCTGTTATTTGGTTTACTTTTTGAATGACGTAAATCTAAATTAAATCCGGTTCGCCGTTTTGATGCTTTAGATCGCTGAGTTTCTACTTCTCTTCTAGCGTTTTAATCGCCCTTTGCATTTCCTAAGTAGGTAGCTTATGACCGCGTCTCCGTACGCGAAAAAAAAATGGCTTATTTTATTCATTGATAAAACAGCATTGAAAGAATTTCCAAAATCGGTCCAGACATTTTTGAGTTCATTACAAACAGAAATACAAACCTTTTATCATTATTTGATTATTAGTATATAATATAGTATGTTTCACTGGCAATATTTTCAACTTCTGACAATTGCTTATTATAGGTATAATAGTTAACATATGCTCGTCTTTAGATTAGTGTAGATTTAAGTACCGTCTATGGTTCAGCACTTGGTTCCGTATATTTCTTTGTCATTGTTAAACAATTGGACACTTTAACAATTCCGACTATTACAGTACATCAGGGCAGTTGAAACGCTCAGAAATAAACCGAAAAGCGTCAAAAAAATCAAGTGGATTAACTGTATCAGACAGAAGTAACCTACACGCAGACGTGATCGGAAAGTGTCGTCACCAAGCGTGGACTGCAACGTGACGTGTGGGCGACACGTCGGTCACGGCTAGGGTTGCCATTGCCACCCGTACTATTATTATATAGTATCGTACTATATTTCGGCTGTCCGTACTTTATAATATATGAAAGACATAAAGTACGCTAAAATACTTAATTTTTAAGAACAATATAATTTCGAAATTAGAGTCTTAAAATATGGTAACATAAATAAATTTTGGTCTATAAAGACGTTTCTGAACGACATAATGTTATTGAGAGAACCTAGTTCAAACAAAAAATTTGTCGTTAAAAATAAATAAAAATGTACTATATTTTTGTTGTTTATACTATACAGGGTGAAATCTAAGTCGTGATTCAATGATCACCTCTGTGTTTTACCCACGAGTATGAACAACTTTCACTATGGGACCAACTCTGAAATATCGAAAAAAAAAACAGCTGTTTCATAGAAAAGTTCAATACGCACTCGACCATAATGTATGAAGCAGCTGTTTTTTTTTTCGATATTTCAGTGTTGGTCCCATAGTGAAAGTTGTTCATACTCTTGGGTAGAACACAGAGGTGATCATTGGAATCACGACTTAGATTTCACCCTGTATTTCTTGGTCCTATAACTCACCATATTATACTATATATCTTGATAAGAAAGGTGGCAACCCTAGTCACGGCATTCCGGGGCGATGCGACGTCGTGCCAACAAGACGTATTACTACATATAGAGTAAGTATAGGAACACGAATTAACACACAACGATCAGGGAAGTGGGCTGTAGAACTCTGTCGCAATTATAGGCACTATCACTTAAGCGTGAGCGATGTTGTGTATTACGTGACAGCTTATTGCGATAAGGTTCGTCGGTGGTACGCGAATCTATTTCCTTGACTGAACACAATCAAGGTTAATATTTGTTTAAGCGAAGCTGTTTTAAATTGAATATGGTTGAACAAGCAGTAAACTAATGATTATTTTTGTTTCTTTTAGGGTTTCGCACCTCGAAAAGAAAAAGCGGCACCCTTATTCGATCACTTTGTTGTCCGTCCGTCCGTCCGTCTGTCAAGACCCTTTTTCTCAGGAATACGTGGAGGTATCAAGCTGAAATTTATATCAAATACTCAAATCTACTGTCCCTTAGAGCTGTGAAAAAATCAAACTTCTAAGCCAACGCAATCAAAAGATGCAGCCGTTTGTGCCGCAAATTTTCGAAACTCGCAAGGGAATCAAAACCTACTGGGTACTTCCCGTAAACTCAGAATCTTGAAATTTGGTACGAAGCACAGATAAAGGAAAAATTACGAAAATCATAAAAAATATATTTTTAATAATTTTAAAGTTACTACCCCTTTCCTCATGAACGCGTAGAGGTATTAAATTGAAATTCATATCAAATACTCAGGTCTGTAATACCTTTAAGTAACAAAATCAAACTTCCATGTCAACACAATCAAAAGAAACAGCAATTTAAGCCGCATATTTTCAAACTCTCAACTACTCGCAAGGGAATCAAAACCTAAAGGGTACTTAGGTACTTCCAGTCAATCTAGAATCTTGAAATTTGGCATGAAGCAATGTTTTATAGCACATGTAAAAGAAAAAATCCGAAACCCTTAAATTTTTAGTTACATCACATATTTTAACTCGATTGTCGCGATGGGTTAACTTTGACTTATTTACCTAAAGGTTTGTACGGACCCCTCGGCGCGCAAGTCCGACTCGCACCTGGCCATTTTTTTTTCTTAACACTGGAATGCATTTATTCATTCCACCCAGGTCTAGAGAAGCAGGGATGGTTATGTGGCACTCACCAACAGAGAGCGGCTGAAATACCCAATAAAGACCCAGTGGTAAACCATCTGCGTCCTTTAGGGAGATGCCACGCGACCAGGAAGAAACGCAGTCTGGCACCTCGAGCCAACGACTCCAGGATGCCTTGGTTTACTAACACGCGTGAAGCAAAACGAAACAGTTCAGTTGGTCTGATATGTTCATGAATCAAATGTGATCATGGATACAACTTTAAATTAATACAGAAGCAATAATTGGCCGTAGGTACGACGATGAAAATACACTTCTGTAAAGGAACCTGTTAAATATTAAAGATGGTATCCTATCGCAAATCGGAAGTTTCATTTCCTATCTGTTGCTGTCCGAATTTTCCAACGCCAAAGTGATTATTTTGGTTCAAGAAAGCAATCATAAAGCAAAGAAATGTT
Source organism: Acleris laterana (assembly GCA_963966035.1). Taxonomy (NCBI): domain Eukaryota; kingdom Metazoa; phylum Arthropoda; class Insecta; order Lepidoptera; family Tortricidae; genus Acleris; species Acleris laterana. The sequence continues at coordinate 6,589,137 of OZ014459.1, read as the reverse complement.
TTATTTGCGTAAACTCCCTATCATCAATGGTTCCATGATATGGTTATGGTTTTAATTGTCATCCGGTTTTGGCGGATATGAAAGGCAGTCGGCTGTCCTTGGTTTTACTGCCATCTGTGGGTAGCGTGTGCGACGGTGACCGCTTTCCATCTGGTGGCCCGTCTGTTAACTGTCTTGATGGCTTTAAAAAACATGCATTACATTACAAGACGGTAAAAATACTTTCATTAACAACATGTCAGTACTACAATTACAGCAAGGAAAGAAAATATTTTTCTAGTCATGTGCTGTTGCCAATTTCCCAAATTCCCGGGATATTGCCACCGGCAATATTGCCGGCATCATAGGCAAGTTTCCGGCAATATTGCCAAAGCCTTTTTAGGGTTACCACTACGAGCAATATTGCCGGCAACATTCCCGGGCACGGCACATCACACGACTCATATCGCTAAATAGCGATCTCTTCTAGACATTATGTATCGAATTCAAAGTTCTGTTTTTAACCCCTGACCGCGGTGGCAACATACCGAGCACGTCACCTCGGAACACCGAGGTCGCTACCAGAGGCCGTCGGCAACATCAAGGGTCTGCTAGGCTTTCTGGTTGAACTGGGCTGGCAAGAGTAGTGCCAGTGACCCAGCACGCAAAAAAGGCGCATTTTTAAGTCGTCGAGTTGCGGAAATCAGCCCGCTTCAACCTATAACCTATAACCTATATAACCCCTGACCGAATCGAGGATTGTTATCAGTCTGAAGACTTCGTCCGTCAGTCTGTTATATTTCTGCAATCGCCTAAGACCGGAGCAGACAAACATTAAATTATTTTTCATTTAAAATTCATGTTTCGGAGTTTTTTTATTTATGTAGGTTCTAGAAAATCAGTGAGGCTGATCAACAGTTAACAGCTCTAACACAAGCCGGAGTCTCGTTGGTATTACTACTAGGTTTTCTTTTTGTTCTTTTAGAGAATAGTCTTATTTCCCGGTATAAAAGTTACCCTATCTCTGTGTCAACATACTGATAGATTCTCGCGTTGATACATAAAAAATAAACGAACTTTTCCATATACAATAGAGGCAATAGTGGCAATTTTGGCATCGTATCATTTTGCATATCAATTATGCAAAGTGTGAAAGCCTCGTGATGTGTCACAGGCGTCACGTTTCCGAACACACTTCACACAACAACTCAAACAAGACCTGTCGGACCTAAAGCTGAGCTCTTTTCCAAAGGCCTTCTAAAACTGGATGGTGTTACTAACAAGGGCCCTTTATTTTCTTATAGGTACCCACGCAAATGTGGTGTCTGGTATGGAGGAATGGAATGCAAAATATGAATATAGACGGAGGTAAGCGAATTGATTGTGTAATAAGACGTCATACAGGCAATACCTATTTTAAGGCATCTAGTTTATTTATAGCTATCGGCTTTCTTCGCATTCCCTTATAAAGAATTCGATAGACGATGAAACGGCATTTTATGCGATGGCGAATGTGATAGCTATTGAAAGTCTATTCTTAATTATTGCTTTTTTTCTTGATTTGGAATTCTTGAAGGCAAGAGCGAATTGGGAATTTATGTACCATGTACCATACATACATGTACCATGTACCCTTATTTGGAAATCATTTTCAGGATTATTGTTTCATGGCCATCTGCGCTTTGCAACTTTTTACACGTGGAAAGATTGACATAAGTTCATATCCATCACGGACGAACTAAGTCAATCAATAGTCTTTATTAGTAGCCAAGTGGTTGCCAGCTTAGAATAATGCCACTCTATGCTTTTCTCGGGAAGCGACTACGGGAATAAAGGCTTGTAGTATTGTTAGGCGATGGGCTTAGAACATATCACGAATATACAAATGGAAAGCATCTTAGCCTGATTGTGTGAAATGTAATGGTAATTCTGTAGCTCTGCCTACCCCACTCCGGGAATGAAGGTGTTAATGTATGTATGTATGTAACAAAAATCATAAAAAACAGTAGTAACTCAAAATATAAATGTAGTTTAAAATCAAATTTAATACAACCTCTATGGACTTGAAACAAAACTAGCAAGGATTTTGAGTTGTGACTGTTTTGATCAAGCAGTGCGATATGCAAGAACTGTAATGGGTTAAGGAATCTTAGACAAAAGTAACGTCTTTCAGGTGTTCCTTTTTTGTTTGGCTAAATTATGTTTATAGAATATAGCGCTTCAAAGTCCAAGACTGCCTTTCTTCCTTTTAAAATAAGTTAAAATAAAGCTACTGGATCAAAGTCATTTAGCTTAATTGTAGAACTAGAGGATGCCCTTTTCCGCCACTCCCCCTATTTTAACCCCTTAAGGGATGAATTTCCAAAAATCCTTTCTTAGTGCACCCCTAGGTCTAATAAGGAATCTACGTGCCAAATTAGGAATCTCTAGACCCGGGGGTTTCGGCTGTGTGTTGACATATGTCAGTGAGTCAGGTTTGCCTTTTATATATATATATGTATAGACTAGTCTTAAAATTACCTTCGGCTATCATGTACAAGTTATAATGTGTTTTTGATTATCGCGGCTGTAAAACAGATAAGTGATAATTACGAGTATGTAACTAATAGATCCGTCATGGTCCGAGAACTAAGTTTTTTTTATGACAATATTAAAATTGCAGATCTAAATGGTTAAGTTTTTTTTCATTAGGCATTGTAATGCAAGTAATAACTTGTTATTTAATTCATACTTATAACATTGGTAATATACCACGGTTAGCTAAAGACACCAATAATGGACACTAAACTCTTAATTCAAAATTCAAATGGTTATAAATTGACCATAAACCCTTGTCCATTACTGGTTCCATTTTCTCGAGATAAGCAAATTATACATATACAATGTAACTATCATTGTTTATCTGCGTGTCAGACACTGGCTAGCTGATAAAGATGCACTATATGCAATTCTAAATACCAGTTAGTTATTTTAGTAATAGTGTCACAATTGAATATGACATAATTTGAACTTCGATAAAGGACCACCCTTATCCTTGAACTTGAACCTTATAGCTTAGAATGGAATGTAGCTATTTGAATCGATTATCTCTTTACATTATGTCCTTTCGTTCTGAACCGATAAAGATAAGCTATTTATAACGGACATGCTTTAAACACCCGACTGCTGTTTGGATAATGTCGTCAACATAATGATATCATAAGTCATATGTTACTTTTATTTCGCCAATTTAACTTTTCTTTACAAAATTCCCAGTGACGCTAAGATGATGATTTAACAAATAATAATAATTAATTTAATATTTAATTTAACGATACCTCGCTTGTCGATATCGGGATATTCAGCCTTAAAAAGGGTCAAAACCATTACGTTACATCACGTTAGGGACTGTGCTTCATATAAAGTCTGTTCCTATTCAGAATGCCAATGACAATAACAAGTACACCTGGCTGTAATTGTCTTTAGATAGAGGACGAAATAGTGATGAGAATAGTGTTACTTCTAATTAGTTTATTAAAAAGGTTGAATATATATTCCGCATCATCATCGTATTATTATGCTAGGTGCGACAGAGACGAAAACCGCTCTCATAAATCAAATGCTTTATCAAATCTATCAACCGTCACTAAAAAATAAAATATATATGACAGGCTTCAGTCAGTGTCATGGTATTTACACGGAGAGTGTTTTTCATCAAAAATTACACGATTAAATGGAAATACCTCGAAATAAACATGAAGACAATGATTAAGTGTATAAATATCTAATATGACCATGCGCAACCTTCAAAAGTACGTGAATATAGAGTAATAATGGTAAATAGATTTGTTTATATGAGTAACCGAATGAATAGGAACAGACTTTAAACACGCTTTGAATAGTTTTGTATACGTTGACGAATTATAACCGCTAAGATTTAGTTGCCAATTGCGACCCTACTTTTAGACTTGCCCCTATTCATCCACCGGTAGGTGACTGATGACGATTCGGTATACGTTACGTAAACACCACAGATAACGTAAACACCTGTCAATCTGTATGATACCAACCGTGTCACTTTTTTCTATCAACTGGGACGTGCCAAGAGAAGAGAATTATCAGTTTTTCCGCGCGAAATCGATTCAAAGTCATCGCTTTTTTGGGCTATTGCAGTTTATTTATCACGCAACGAGGCACTTTCTTAATTTTCATGGCCGACCGTTTGCAACCATAGCATAGGCGGGACGCGAGGGAAGTGATTCTTTCAACAACGAGCGACGGACGAATGAATCTCCAAGCGTATTTTATCTTTATTTTAAATTTATGCATATTTTAGCGCGTGCATTTTAAATTTGCAAGCATGGTTTCTGCCGATGAGATCGAATGTATAAGCCAAGGCTGCTTAATTGAAAATCCACGCGCTAAAATGTGTTTTGTTCGCTCTGACGGGACTATAAAAGACATGCCAATTATAAAAGACACTCTAACTTATTTTTCACTTCTCATGCTCAAAAAGTTTGTCAAATTAGACTTATCAAGCGAGACTCAAGTGATACATGTACAACCGAGGGAAAATATAATATATATATTTTCCCTAGGGAAAATATGAAATTGAAAATAGAATGATTTACATTTACAAAACATCTTAATTTGACCAATCAAAATACTTCACCAAATTAAATCCACCAATCACAATACACATCGACTGTCAGTCGGAACGTTAGGTTCTTTTTGGTACGTCGTTAACTAATTCAAATCTTTAAAAAAAAAAAAAGTATTGGATATCAACCAACCATAATAAAGCTATATTAAAATCGGCCAATCAGGTAACAGAATTCATTTCTCAAAACATTAGGTGTTTTTTAGTACCTATTTTACAATTGCTAAAATATCATAAATCGTTTGAGCTACGCTTTAAAGCGCTAAATACTCACTCGGTCAGCGCCGTTTAGTCTATATTTTGTATCTGTGTCAAAATAGTTTAAAAAAAAACACGCCGCCAAATTAAAACAATATTTTGCCGCGGAATACATTGTGGGTGGATAATCATTGTTAATTTTAAGATGTCGTCAAATGAAAATGAATTGCAACTTACGCCGAATACAATAATGGAGAAAAGGGCCAAAAAACTGATTGAAAATAATTTGCCCGTGAAATCTCGTGAAAACTATTTAAGGGCATACAATAATTTTACACAATGGAAAAATGAAAAGCAAGTTGATTCTAACATTACAGTGAAGGTGTGTTTACTTTTGTATAATTCTTTTATTTTCTCACAATCGAAGTGAAAAGTAGAGTGTATAACTCGGGTCTAAAAGCCATATTAGGTACCCCTCGCACAATTTTCCCTCGCTTTGCTCGGGAAAATAACCATCTCGGGGTACTATGGCTTATTTTTGACCCTAGTTATACAATCTACTATACTCGTACATGAGGCTTATATTCATTTGACATTAATTTCAGCATGACGTTGAATAAAGAACCTTACGAGAGTACCTACTATTGCATCCGCTTTGTGAGGAAATCACCTGACCTAAACTCGCCGCTGCGTTTTCGCTCGTTCGTCCGCCCTTCCGTTGTTTTTGACATAATAACACCCCTGGTTACGGCCCCAGTTGAACTTGTGTGTCGGGGGTTAATATTACACGATGGCCACGAAGCGTCACTTCAGCGTGGGCCGCCACGTGAGCGGTAGATATTACGTCGGTGTTCACGCAATACTGTATCACTACATAGTATAAAACAAAGTCGCTTCCCGCTGTCTGTCCCTATGTATGCTTAGATCTTTAAAACTACGCAACGGATTTTGATGCGGTTTTTTTTTATAGATAGGATAATTCAAGAGGAAGGTTTTCATGTATAATAAACTTTGTTTTACGTACGGGTATTACAGAAAACTCACATAAACCGAAGCGAAGCGAGGGCGGGTCGCTAGTAACTAATAAATTGAATAAGCTTCAAAATGTACCTTACCTTTACTGGCTAAGGTTTATTTCACACTTTATTGAATTTTTAAGTTACGAGGTATTGCACGATCCCGACGATTACTCACTCACGATTTCACACGATCTAGTGAACTTGATAATACATACAATAAATATTGAGAAATATTGCTCTAAAATGAAACTGTCTGATATGAATATTAAATAGTGAAACATTAAAACATTTTTTATTCTGTCTGCCCTCGCTTTGCTTCGGATTATGTGAGTTTTGTAGGAGAATGTACGGGCATATTCCAAAATGTGTGAAAAATTATCTAACTGATGGTGAAATCCGAATCAAAATCCGTTGCGTGCTTTAGGAGGAATTAGCAGATAAACAGACAGACAGACAGACGGGGCAAGCGACTTTATTTTATAACGTCCAAACAGGCTCTTTTTAAGAAGTCTACAAGCGAAGCGCAGCGGTTCTCAAGAAGAGACTGTTGAGTGAAGGTTGAGAGGAAACGCTGCAAAGAAGAGTTACTTAAATAGTCATTTGAACTAAGAACTATCGAACTACTAACTACCTACACCGCTGACCTTGGAATTTGGAGGAAATGTTCCTTGGGATGCAATAAGACTGGTTTTTTGAAAATCGACCCTCACCGATTATATATTTGTTCTATTCTTTTTATAATGTTTATATGTAGAATTTTTTGCATAACACATTGAAGTACAAGAATGTAACTGGTCATATGACCTGAGTTGCATGTTTTATTATCGGTAACTCGGTATCGATATGTTATTTTGTGTTAAGTGTATCACTTTCCGTCTCTTCACCAAGCGGTTCCAACGGAAGACCAGTGCTGGCTTTACGGCTAGCGAATGCTGAGCTGGGACCGTTTCGCAACTGTTTCTCTGTGTCTTATTTTTTGTATCTATGTACCTAATGTGGTTTTGTATTCTTGCGAATAAATAGCTATTTATCTTTATCTTTATCTTTAACTCATAATTTTATTAAATTTCACTTTACTGATTGTGTAATTTCATTGAAAGTTATTTTCTGCTGAAACCATGATGTTTTCAGGATATTTTAAACATTATTTACGTAGGTTAGGTCAGACATATGACAGCTAAAAAAATACCTGCCGCGTCGAGAAACGCCTATCGATGTATATTCATATTCATATTCAATTTAATGCATCCATGGTGTTTACAGAGGTCTTACATTTCTTCTTATAGATCTAAACATGGACCCTTTTAGGGTATAGCAATATTGAAAACTAAATTAAATTAAAACTATATAATATTATGTTCATTATAAAGTTTTACCGTTAATTAATGTTTACGGATTTAATGATCTACCACGATTCACGATAATTATAATGAGTTCGTTACAATCGAACGCCATCGTGTTCGACAACGTGATGAGCGAACACGTTGGTACGCATCAGCCTTTTCCGTAACTTGTGTTGGTATGAATAAATAATACCTAATAATCAAGTGAATTTAATTTAATTTATTTATTTAGTTTGCATATTTCTTATGTATTTAAACTAATATTATAAAGCTGAAGAGTTTGTTTGTTTGTTTTCTTGCTAGAACGCGCTAGTCTCAGGTCCGATGTGAAAAATTATTTCAGTGTTAGATAGCCCATTTATCGAGGAAGGCTATATACCATACTCACATAAACCGAAGCGAAGCGAGGGCGGGTCGCTAGTTATTATAGTTACACACGTGAAAGTTTGGATGTTTGTTACTCAATCACACCAGAACAGCTATGAATGAAATTTGGTACAGACAGGATTATAGTTTGGAATAGCACATAGGCGTTTTATTCTGGAAAAATGTACGGTTCCCGAGGGAAGAGCGATAAACGACTTCTACGTGGACGAACTCAACTGCAACTACTAGTTATTCCATAAATAAAATGACAAAGAGTCACGCAACATGCAATGGATGGCAACAATGCGTGAGACGACATCCCGTGGACGGGTCTCTATTGACTGTCATAATTACTTTTAGTCATAATGTGTTTTAAGTCATAATTTTCGCAAGTCATAATGCATTTTTCTCAGGACACGGTTATATTTTCAGGATTTTTATAAAACGAATCTAACCTAACCTAACTAATCTACACGATAAACGTTTATTAAAAACTGTAACTTCAGCCTGAAAGAAGTTATGACAGAAAAAAGTATGACTAACATAACAATACATTATGACCAACGATATGTATGGCAGTGAAAGGGATCCGCCCGTGGACACAAGCCAGATTTTTATTAGGTACATTGCAGTGATTGCAGTTCATAAACGTGCAATAGCTAAAGTACCTAAGCTTTTAATTCTAATTTCGATTAATGGTTTTCACTCCTGTTAAGGTGTATTTCGCCAATATTTATTTCTAGACACTCCGATTAGATAATTAAGTACAGATGTAGTGAATAATCCTTTCCCATTGTTTTTTGTTGGATTGGTTCGTATTTATCTAGCTTTCTCAATTAGCTTCAGTACCCATCAATAAGCCAACTGAGAAAGCAAGATAAATACGAAGTTATCCTATTAAAACCGATGGGAAAGGATTATTCACTACATCTGTACATGGAGATCTCACACGTGGCCGTTAGTTCGGTGAAAGAGTATTTTCTCTTGTGGGCTAAACAGAAGCACATGGGGTTAGTTCTCCGCGCTGCTGTCAAATCCCAAAGTAAGCTTAACATATGAACGACAAGTCTTTGTTTCTTTTATAAAAAATATTATGGGCATTGGACACATTTATTACTTTATTTAAGTGCACAGATATATACGTACCTACTGCGAAGCCACTGTAAGGTAGGCATGTAAACATTGGGGGCCCAAGGCACGTGGGCGCTGGTTTAAAAAAACCTCACGTTAATTTAGAGCTTTTCGAACACGTTTTTAAAGCGTCCAACACGTGGCCATTGTCATGGCCTGGGAGGGGAGGGTTATAAATAAATCAAATCACGTGGACAGCCACACTCAGAACGGTTAGGGTAAGAATTCGTAGAGGTTCATTGTGACACTATTTTTTAGATTATAATATACTGCCGTCCATTATCTAAAAGGCGGCTAAATGCAAGAGGGTCATTTTGAGTTATGGCCAAAAAACATGGGAAACCATGTCTCTGAAAACTGGTGAGCGATATCCCTGTACTTTTTTTGTATACTAATATTCGAGACTTGCTCTATTTTATACATATAAATTTGATATGATTTTACTTGTTTTTATAGCTGAAATCTTCGATTTTCCTTTTTAGCTATGATACCGTAGCATTTTATGAAATACGTTACAAAGCTTAATGGCGGTTAAAGTATGTTTAGCCGCCTTCTAGTTCAGTAATTTCGGTGATCCACCATAGATTGTACAAATACAAAAAAGTTATATGAAAAACATAACTAAAAGGCGATTACATGATATAGCCGCTTTTTAGCTATGTATACCTAGTTAATCCTGTGCAAACAGACATGACTATAAGACGGCCATACGACTTTAACTGCCTTCTAGTTTAAAATGAGTGCATATGGCAGAATCTAATATACGTTTTGTATCATCAATGCTAGAGAAAAAGGCAGTTAATTGAAGAACAAATAAAAATAACTGCTTTTTTGTCATGGATTGCAATCGAAGTACCTATGTTACTACATCCAATGACTTCGGGAAGTTGCTAAAAACACAGCAAAATTTAACTTAATAAAAACACCATTTACTATGTCGAAATCAAATTCATTCATACAAAATATAAAATCTTTATAACAAAGGAACCAATTGCAAAGATACGCTGATAAAATCACAGTTTAAACGCGTAACTTTCTATTGCTTAGCTACTAAATAATACCTTTCTTTAAACTTATAAAAACAAAAAGAGATCAATTGCTCATTCTTAAAATAGAAGGCTGTCATCAGTTAAAACACTTGGAACTTCTTCTTCTGCGGTTAACAGACATCCAATAACTAATAAATAAAAAAAGGGGTGTTCGTTTATAACGTGTATCGAACTGCGTTGCCATGTCGTAATAACCCCCAGATCGTCCAAATAGACACGATACTCGTACACTTGCGTCCCAGCGTGACTTATCGTCTTACGTAAACGCGACATACGCCACGTGCCTTTAATCTACATGAACCGTATTAGCCATGTGATACGACGTAAGCTGGATCTGTCAAATAGATTCACATATGTAATGGCGAGACTTAGGAATGTTTCTAACAGTCAGGTGAAAAATTTAGTTAAAAACAGTTTTCGCAATCAAAAAAAGATGTTCTCAACTCGTATGTTTTTTTTGTATGTTACTCGATTTTTCGACTAATATTCATCCGATTTTGATGATTATTGTATTCATGATGACATGAGGGTATAAGGATCTCTCTGTGATCTCGTCATGCGATCTATGAAAGAGTTCTTAATAATTAGGAGTTGGATCATTATTCTTTGGATTCCGAAGTCAAACTAGGAACCCCTATTCTGCCCTCCTCCGGAGAAAAGTTGTATCTACTATATGAAATTTATTGCACATCCAACCTTATTACAACCATTGAGAGTTTTATATGCTCCTATGAATTTATCGCACATGCTCCTTTTCTCCGTAGGAGGGCAGTATTGTTTCGCTACCTTTCCATCTGTCCGTGCGCGGTCTAACTCAGAGACACTTATCAATCTAGCTGTAATTTTGTATAGTTACTTATAATATATTTTTAAATTACGCCAACAAAGTTGTAAAATCAAACCTTGAAAAAACTATTTTACATCTACACGCAGTACTGTTTTTTTTTTATCCAGTGAGGTAACATTAAATGGCTCAGAAAAATTGTTTTTAGATTTTTTTTTGGGTAACCGTTCCAGAAAAATTAAACTCGATATAGTGCAATTTTCGCTACAGTTGCATTATAAGGCCTTTTATGGTGTTGTCGGACTAGTGTCCCACTCCCAGCGTGGAAGCGTCTAGCTCTCGACTATTTTCTCACTCAAAAAACGTATAAAATATATAGATCCCGTGTCAATAAAAGAGACACATTATATTAATAGTTCTGTTCACACTGCCTTGTCGAAACAAAAGATGTAAATCCCGTGTCATGAAAGAGACACATATGTTAATGGTTGATCGATGGCTGTTCACACTGCCGGCAAGAACTTTCCACTAGTTTGTGGAAACAAAAGATGTAGATCCCGTGCCAATAAAAGAGACAACATATTTTAAAAGTTGATCCGCTGATTTCGCTGATTCCGCTCATCGTCAGCGGTGAAAAGAGTGCCAAAGGCATTCTTTTAAAATTAGGCATTTCAGCTTCTAAATTAGGTCAATAAACAAAGTTTTAATCAACAGTAACATCCTAATATAAAATCGCTCACTCCCAAAATACCACAATTTCAAAATACCAGATCTCTTTACCAGATTCCCAAATCACCAGCTTCGATATATTAGGTAAGCATAATCATAATCAACGATACCGAAATTTAAATCTTATTTTTTGAGATTGAAGCCTGAAGCATCTCAACATGCTTTTGAGAATCTGGTATTTTAAAATTCTGGTATTTCGGGAATGAGCGTATAAAATTAATTCGGAATGAAACTCTCGGATAACTGCTGTGCTATTTATTATGTAGGTTGTTTGTTTGCAACGTGGTACGCCGGCTGCGCATGCTTCGGCCAACGTGACGGCGCGCCGCGACCTGCCCCAACCTCGTGTTGATTTCCTTACAACTGGTTATTCTTGGATAAATTGGAGCTTGAGTTTATGTTACTTATAGGTATTCTGGAAACTTTTTAACTCGCTCCTAAATTACTTTCAGTGTTATTTCCCTCATATCGCTCGTTGAATACAAGACGGACACATTTCAAAATAATTAGCTCCTCCATTAAAAAACGTATTCCAACCGCTTCTAATTTTAAAATGCAACACTGACTCATTTCGAATTGTGTCCGTTTTGTATTCAATGAACGATATACAAACACAATACAATATTGTGAAGGTGTTTCGAGTGTATTCCAAACTTTTTTTAAATCACCAAATCCTAGCACTCATGGAATTTAATTCCTAGACCACTTTGGACTATGTCAAAGTGACGTAATCAATCAAAACGTAAGAGACATCTTGTGATTTTATTTACAGTGTCAATTTGACATAGTCATAGTCATAGTATTATTAAATTAAATACATTGAAAATTCACGTTACAAGCCAAACCTTGCCTTACCTATGTAATTAATATTTAAAAAATCCTGAAAACGTCCTGGTTTCAGCAGAAAATAGCGTTCAGTGAAAATAAATTTGATGAAATGATAAAGTCGATGAAGTTATAATCATTATTGTTTATAAATTCACTAGCGACCCGCCCTCGCTTCGCTTCGGTTTATGTAAGTTTTCTATAACACCGTACATAAAACAGAATTTATTATACATAAAAACCTTCCTCTTGAATCACTCTATCTATTAAAACAACGTCAAAATCCATTGCGTAGTTTTAAAGATCTAAGCATACATAGGGACAGACAGTCTGCGGGAAGCGACTTTGTTTTATACTATGTAATGTAACTTATTTTTAAGTCTTCTTGGGTTTTATGATTGAAAAAGTGACTTTAGTTGGAATTTCTTTCGGCGCTTCTTCTCTGCAATGATGGTCTTGTTCAAACTACCGACACAAGGAGCCAATTTACAGATAAATACTTTGCATTTTGAATTTTGTATTTCGATAAAATGATGAGTTTAACCATATTATGTCATCAGTCCTTGTTTTTTTTTCTCCTATTTCTCCCTTTATCTCTAGCGTAAGTTATTTGGCATGTTTTCCCGCTGATCTACGCATATTATTTGATATGATATTTAATTTAATATTTATAGCTCTATATAATGCTATGTACCATTGCAATATGTTTAAAAAACGACTGACTTCTTTTCTTGCGGCGTTTCTTCTCAGCAGCGTCTGATGTTGAGAAGCGCTGGTAGATTCTTGACGTGTAAAAGTGCCCGTGCGGCACTTACTGAATAAATGCCTTTTACATATACATTTTTATTATTTCTTAACTATTCAGCTAGATCTAAAAAGCCCACAATTTTCCACCGTGCACTGACACGTGCAATAGGTGAACCTAATTCCACCGCCAGCGTTGCGAAAATCCGGCTTCCCCACGCGTCCGTAATCGGCTTACCCCTTGGTGCTGCAAAGTAATCCCCCAAAACAATGCAATTTAGCCTCCATTGTTACTGAATGGTTCTACAGAGTAACAGTCCGCAGGCCGATATTGACCTATTAGGTTTCCGTAGTCAAACTAAGACGCTTATAGTATCGCCTAATTTTTTTTTTAGGGATGCAATTTTTTCTCTTCTTCCCCATGGTGTGGGGTGTCGTTGGAAAGGTTTTTCAAAAAAAAATGTTATCATTTACGAATCACTACCCAGTACACCACGTGTATGAATGTATGTTTGCAAAATGTTTATTGCACAAACAGAAAATAAAAAACTAAAAAAAGAAACAGAAACACAAAAGGTATGTACAAAGACGAACGTATCCCTTTAAAAGATCTCTTACTGATGTTAGGTACCTAAACTGATCGCCTGTAAAACCCTTAAATAAGGTCATGCAAGCAGCACAAAATTAGTACAAAATGGGATGTAAATTAATAATTTGTTTGCAACATATTTGCTATACAAGTAGAGAAATCCTCTCTAACAAATGTCTTGTTTATTTCCTTTTAAATTAATACGAGCGGCAAACTGAAATGAATGATATGAATGAAGATGTTTTTCGAAGTATTCTCCGTTAAGTTGAATGCATTTTTCCGTTCGTGCAAACCAGTAGTCATTAGGAAAGTACGAGTAATTCCAGTTTCAAGTAGATGTGGTCATTCGAGACGGCCGTGATCACTTCAGACTCAGGTGACAAAAACAAAAGTTATTTTTGTTTTTGTTGAACTTGCCCTGAACAAAATAATCTTAGTATACAGCATTTATTACCGGCACAAAAGTTTTGCTTTCTCTCAACTCTCAACAACATGTCATGTCCAAGCGGCGAGTTTAAGTAGTCTCGTCAGTGCGAACAAAACATATTTTAACGCGTGCATTTTCAATTTAGCAGAATGGTTTCTCCCGATGGATCGAACGTATAAGGCTGCTTAATTGAAAATGCACGCCCTAAAATATGTTTTGTTTGCTCTGACGGGACTACTTAAACTCGCTCGTTCGTCCGAACTTCCGTTGTTTTTGAGAGAATAACACTCCAGCACGCCAGGCCAACGTGTACAGGGACCCCAACACTATCCTCATCATACTTTCATCATCTTCCCGTTTCCATATCATCGGAGCTATGTGTCGGATCAGTACCTCTTCCTCTAAACATCCTTATCAACCGTCATCTCAGTACCTATCAGTATTTATTCACTCCCTTAATTGTTTTTCAAATCGCTATCCAAACATTCCATAATTATAAGCATAATAATAGCAATTATCGCAAAGACAAAAATTAAAGGCGCTGTAAGTGTAGACTTTACGTCCACGTGAGCCATAATGGCCTCTTGTTCCGAAGCGGTTAAAAAAAGACGTAATAGGAAGTTAAAACAGACCGCAGTGCGAGCAACGTGCCTCGAAAAGGCAAGGTCTTTCCATAAAGACTTAAATTTTATCAAGGTTTAACTGCAATTTCGACTTAATATCTAAGAGATCAAAGCTCTGATTAGATTGACGATGGAAATGGATATGCAGTCCTTTGGAAACGTAAGTGGTTAGTGATTCATGGTAGCAGTCATCTGTTTGTTCACGTCACTCGAAACGTGCAGCAACGGGGGCGTTGACAGACAGAGATAATGATATCAATGCTGTTGGCGTCGGAGAGGTGCGGAAAATGTGCGTTCTATAATAACGCTTGTCCTAAAGTCATATCTAATTTGCTATGACTCTTTTCCCCTGAACAAAGTTTCACATAACATCCATTTGCCATAATCACTGATTTTTCATAAGTTTAATTGTGTCTACATACCTAATCCGTTTTATTCTAAATATAGACATAATGCATGCCTGGCATGATACTTATAGAAAAGCATAAATAGTGTAATAATAAGGACAAACAATATTATTTTGTTCAAACCTTTTTAGTAAAATACGGAAATCCGTCCAGCGGTTGCAGCGTGAAGGAGTAACAATGTAACACATAAACTTTCGCATTTATAATACTAATAAGATAACAATAACTAAAAATTATAACAAACTGTAATCATGAGACAGCTTAGGCAAAATGGTTAATATGATCTAATTATCTAAATTTAGATCAATTAATAAAAATTAAAGTCTCAGTAGTAATTTAAATTTTTAGATATAAATTAGGCATTGACTTTAGTTAATGAGTGATTCTGAATAATTATTTAATGATTTTCCAATCACCATATATTGTAATTAAGATACTGGTGTATCTCATTTCGCGTGCCAAGTGTTGTAGCAACAAACTCGCATACAATGCCACGTAGACTAGCATTTGTTATGAATTCTTGTCATTGTGGGAATGCGAAATGCTTAAGTCGAAAGAGCTGTGCTGTTATTCACTTAAGCAAATCGCCTCTTGAATCGCCGAGGAATTATTAACCACTGAGCTTTAGTTGGCCTGCGCGCTCGCACGAAAAGGGCACCTAAAGGTTTCTAATGAAAAGGTTGAATTTTAGTTACCGTTTCGTTTTTTTTTATGGCATAGAGAAGACAAACGAGCACACAGGCTACCTGATGGTAAGTGGAAACTGTGACCCATAGACATTCGCATTCACAAGACTGCAATGCAATGCAATCCTAAGACTGCAAATGCGTTGCCAACCCTGCCGCTGTCTTATCCCCAAACCGGAACACAACAATGCGAACACTGCTGTTTGGCGGTAGGTTAATGGATAAGATGGTGGTAGCGATCCGGACGGACCCTGCACAAGGTACAGTCAACGTCAAAAGTAAGTGATCAAAATCAACATTTCAAAATATCTATTGTCATGGCATCCCAAATATAACATGTTATATTAAAGTGCTAAATTAATTGATGTTTTAATTAGTCAAAAGAAAGTGATCATAACAGCTGTGCAAAACAGAAGCCTGACATGACATTTCTATCAAAAGCGTCAAACGTGAATTGAATACCAAAATAACGACATTCCAACAATATCGGCAAAAGAAGGATTTATGGCAAATAATTCCAAGATGTAATAAAAACTTATTTTAAATCTTGGCGTAAGGGAGATTGCTATTTTGTCACTTCGCATGTTTTTCGATGAACATAACCGATATTAGCCGAAGTACTCCGAGGTTGTCCCAAAACCAAGATTTTATAGTTAAAACTTTAATTCGAAATGTTCAACGATGACTTAAACTGTCATTGAGTTTTCAAAAATCGAAATAATGGTGATCACTTATTATGACACGTTATTGAGCTCATTTACTTTTGATCAACTACAATAGTCCGTAGCATTTGACTTAATGTATTGTATAGATAATTTTGGGACCCTATTTCATCAGTTTCTTTTGCTGTTGACTGTACCACCCGCGTTTGTCCGAATTATCATAAATTATAATTAAAAAGACCTGAAACCGTTTAATTTTTCTGGATTGTTATAAAACAAATCTTACTTAAGGTTCTGTAGGTATAGGTACCTCTAATCCCTCTCTCTTAATCATTTTGAAAAGTTAATGGGTCCAAATATACGACCAAAGTCAAAATACACTGCTTAATTGCTATTAATGGGATACCTTACGCTGGAGCTATTTTAGATTAAATGCATTATTTAATTGTCATACTATCAGGTTAGGTTAGGTTAGGTTTGATTTATAAGCGATGGCAACAAGTCGAGTCTTCTATCAAAAAATTGCGTTCGGAATTATTATGACAGTTCGGATTTTTTATCAATTCGGAATTATGTAGTGTAAAACATTTAGGTTTGAGGTTTCAAAACAAAATGGATAATTGGTCCAGCGCCGTACACAGTCACACACACGTTAAACTAATAACATCCGTCTTTTTGAGTCGGGGGTAAATAAATGCATTGAATATATCAAACCTTTCCTTGTGCGTCGCAAATTAAAAACCACGCATCAATTTATCATAATCTAAACAAAAGGAATCGCTTATCTGTATTTATCAATAAATTACAACAAGTACTCCGTTTATCCCAACGTTCCATTTTTAAACCCATGTTCGGTGAAACTAAAAATAAATTTACAATCACTCGCAAGCATGTTTGGAAACGTGCCTCCTCGCTCACTCAGGACCCTTACCATGAGTTACTATTACCCTACGCGCTAGCGACTCGAATACTCTGTCCCTTACACTCTACAAGAATACTTGCGAGGTCTGCGTGAGACAGAGCTTCGACTCGCTAGCGTGTACGTTAATTTGTAACTCATGGTAAGGGTACTGACCACGTGTCGGGTGTTGCCACGTTGTTAGCATCGAATTACGTCTAATTGGTATCGCCATGTGACACCTCCCTTTAAACATTTCCCCCACGGTATTTTAAGGGAAAAATCACGTGGTGTAACACGTTGTTGTTTTAATGAATCACTAACTCCTTATATCACAAGTTTTACTTACAGTTTGGACGTTCTAAGAGGGCCGATTTGACAGCTGTCATCTGAGTACAAAATATAAGTAGATTAGTTAGTAGGTTTTACTGGTTACCTATAGACATCGTACAACCGGTTATGTTTGTATCTAAGGCTACATGTACTTAAGTACTGAGTTATTTTTTGATTAATAAAAAAAAAAATTATAATGGCGATTTTTTAATTTTTACATTATTTTTATAAACAAGTGTTCGGAATAGTTGATGTATTTAGATAGCATAGAAACATTCCGCGTTCTATCTCAGTCCTACGGTGTGGCAATGCATTAGCAGTCTTAGGATTGCAGTCTTAAGATTGTAGTTTTGATGTCCTTGTGTTTCAGATGTCACTTACCATCAGGCGGCCTGTTGAGCATACAGGCCTATAATATAAGTGATAAAAAACGTGGCACGTTAAGTTCTCAAACAAAAAACGTTTTTTTTATTGTTTGACTTTGGCATTGATTGTTATCCTAATTCAAATGCGTTGCCAACCCTGAGGACTAAAATGGATTACCTCTCTATACTAGTCATTTCGCCGATTGTCTTATCATTATCACCACACCGGTATATAACAATGCGTACACTGTTGCTTGGCGCTGGGTTAATGGATAAGTTTAAGTAAATTTAGATTACAAAGAAGTAGAACATCTACTGTAACATCGGCAACCATAAAGCCGTCCTTATCATTCCAAACTGATGTTTTTATACTTCCCGTCTAACATCTAACAACTAATCGATTTCCACACCTAACAAGTTTATTTAGAGTCGTAAACAGCACTGTTGCCTTGTGGAATTATACTCCTTTCCGTCTGATAAAAGCTCCGAATTTGTGTAAACAGTGGAACTAATTACGGCGCCAGCGTGGGCACGCACGTGCGCGAGCACATGCGCCCCGGGCCGCAACGTGCAGCGGTGTTGCCAGAGCGAGGAAATTTAATTCACCCATAAATTGGGGTAAATATATAGATAGGTGTAAGCCGCAATAAAAAATGAACGTATTTAGGTTATAACATTTTAATGCTTGTGAACTGTTTTTTTACGTCCAAAATAAATTATTTTCCATTTTAACTACGTTCAACGAGTGTTATTTTTATTTTTCCCTGCGGAGAAATATTTAACTTTCGATGCTTGATTTAGTTAAACAATAACGTAAGCGAGTACCGGGTATCAGATTAAACAATATATATCCCTATCGATAATAAACATAACATAACAAATAGAGATAGGGTAAAGCACACGAAGTAAGGCAACCCAAATGCGTCGTCTCCCTCGGACCTGCGCGATGCTACGAGCTGACGCGCTACGAGCTACGGAGCTCTGTAGATTCGGCCTGGCATTCGATTTTCAAACACTCCACGTTGGAAACTCGAACGGGTAACACGCGCTCAACAATTTGCTGCTACCACATTCGATTTTTAAATCTCCTGTTTACAAACTGCCAGTGTTAGTTCAGTGTTGACAGTGAACATTCATCTGATAAACATGTGTGAGAAGAGGAACCGCAAAATTAAAAAAGGTTGGTTGTTTTGTTTCTCTTTAGAAAGTGTGTCGTGATCATGAGTTCATGACATGACTCAAGTAATTACGCGAGCCGGTATCGTATTTGTATAGATTCGACGTGATTTAACATGCAGTACTGATTTGTGGCCCTGACCTACCGCTCATAAATAATAAAACCCGCTGACTATTTACTCGACGCGTGAAATTTGCATTAAATGTGTGCAAAATCGAGTGGACAAAAACAAACGCTGAAATCAGTCACGCGGTGAATGAACTCTTTGTTTTCTTATCATGTTTTTTATGAACATGGTATCGTCACTTTAATGCAGTTTTCCTATTTGTTTAAAACTGGGTCAACAATCTGATATCAGTGTTTATCAGAAATGCCTTTGGCCTCGCGGCGGCGCGCCTCGAGCAAATAAACTAGGGCTATGATTGCCTAGTAGTAAACAAACTAATTTTTAAACCTCAGTTTCTCTTAGACCCATAGGTAAATGTCAGGCGATCTGACACAGTGGCCTTATAGTTTGTCGTTTTAGTTTGTATAATGTTACACATATTAATAAATGCCATTTACAAGAAAAAGTGACCTGATATATACAACATTCGAATTTAGAATTTCATTTAGGTCTTTACCAGGAAACCAAATGTTGCCCGTTTAATTATTATATCTACTAACTTATGACATGAGACAGCACACTTTCATTACCTTTATGAAGGTCAGTCAACTTTACTGTGTACCTACCTCAGTTATATTACAAGCCATTGTTTTCCATCTCACTCTGACGTTCGTCTGTTCGCTGCACTCCGTCCCTCTCGATCGGTAATTTCCTATGGTGTAGAATGAAAGGCACGATGTCTACGGAGAGATATTTAGGGCTAGGTTATTGCTATTCTTGGATTCAGTGATGAAATAAATGTAAGGGTTTAACCCTCACCAAATGATTGCAAATTCAGTAATCTAAGATATATTTTTCGTCATAAAGTACGTAAGGTAAGTCCACCATACATCGAAATTTGTCAGTGGAATGTGAACCTATTGTAAATGAAGTACCTACCTGGTTAAGACTGCGCCGAGCTAACGCCGGATGTACAGTGGCGCCCTCATTACTTTTATTGTGTTTTCTAACAAACTTAAAGTATTTTCTTGAAATTGGACGAATTGTTTTTGTACTACAAATGAAAACACAACTTATAGGGTATATCATATAGTTTAATAACAATTCACCTTCTAGTTATTAACTTAACGGAAAAAAGTGGCCACCTTTTCCCGTTAAGCTGACTACTCAAAGGGTAATTGTTAGTCAAGTTTGTTACGTATCCCATGAATTATGTTTTTACTTGCAATACAAAAACATTTCGTCTGATTCCAAGGAAATTCTTTAGTTAATTAGAAAAGACAATAATAGTAATGAGGGCGCCACTGGACGCTCGGCGTTTGCTCGGCGCAGTCTTAAAGAGGTTTAGATTCAAAAGAGAACTCTACTTTAAAGTTTACAATTCTAAATTTGAATGCTTTAACTGCCTTAAACCTACAAATCAGGGGGTCAACTCTCAAGTCCGGCTGAACGCCAAAGCTGGGTTAGTCTGTGGTCACGTAGGTGGTGAAAGTTCGTTCAACCCGCGACGTCATCCTTGACTCACATTCTGAATGCTAGTGCTCGCTTGTAGCGAGAATATTTATTTACTTGTAAATTAACGCAAATTATGGCTTTCTGTGTTGAAGCTGTCAAATTGAGTATTCTACTGATCAAGGACATTATGCGTTGACATTTTTCGCATTACAAGGGGGTGGATAATGTAGTTTGTTTTTAAAGCAGCATCATTATGGTTCTATTCTGGATGGCCAGTGTTGACGATGTTATACGTTGTAAGATATGCGTGTATTTTGCTCGCTGACCTCACTTTTGATGTCACGAACATTTTCAATTAACTTGTACGCGCAAAAACAGTCTGAGACGAAACACGGCGTAGGTACCTAAAGCTGATTTTTAAATAAACATGTAATTGGCTTGACTTCGTTTACAGGTCACTGATTGTTCTCAAGGAAGTTGAACCAACTAGTACAAATGCCATAAATACCATATTAATCGAGTAGGTACCTATATAAAGCTATGTTGTTTTTGTTTGAGCTATTGTTAGACGCCTTTAATTTGCGGTTATCTTATCACTGTTATCAGTTGCAATTGTTTGATTTAATAAATTATTCACTCATTTTCTACCTGAGATCACCTAGGAGTTCATGCTAGGAAGTTGATGATTAATTGACTTTGATTAGTTTTATAAGTAATTTATTTTAACAACGTACCAAAATTATTTAAATCATTTATATAAAAAAGGTTCTAATTTACACGTTAACTTAGGTATCTAAATTTAAATACAATATTCTGCCTAACGCGGGGTTGTTTTTTTCGAATGCGCGAAGAGAGGTTTCTTTAAAACCGGTATGTAAAGTATAGGTACCATACCGCTGTATAGTACCCAACGAAAATGTTAAGCACTTTAGTGCACTGTCATAATAAACTTCAAACTGAACATCGAATGACAAAGATGACAGTAACAATCGCAGTCACAATGACAAGGTTCTAAGTATGCTCAACATTTTTATTGGTTAACTACATAAAGCCAAATTCCCTGATTGCATACAAAATGTACTCCAAACTGCACTCTTGGCACTGAATTAGTCATTCCTACAGTCACGTGGCTCTACCATGCGTGTGCGCCGCATGTTTTTGTTGGCCACTTTTTGATCGCTTGCGCACGTAACGTGACCACGGTACCTACCTATTGTATAACACACCGGCCATGTTATGCCAATGGGCATATCGTCGGTTACCTTTTGTTTTTTAGTTACGAACAAAAGAACAAGCAACTTTGTGTACCTACTCAAGCGCGCTTAGACTTGCGGTGGTTAAAACTGGAACTAATTTCGTATACAACTATGACACATATACATAGATGGCGCCACTGTCATTGTATATTATTCACATAAATATTAGTACTACTTTAAACATAGCAGTTCATCGATAGATACTCTATGAAAATAAATGGTGTTTATGGCCTGAATTATTGCTTAATGTATGCAATTTCTAGTGTTAACTGGCTATAGTAATAAAGTAACTCGACGTTTAAATTATAAGCTGTGACTACCGCCAAAATCAAAATGGTAACAATTACCAATCGTATAAATATTATGACAGTCCAATTGTCCAATCACACATCGGCAATATTCGTGTCATTTGCGAAGAATAATATTTACATTATTCGTATGGCAAACCTAAATATCAAACACGCGACTAGGTAATGCCGAAGCTCACAGGTTCGATTCCTGGTCAGGCCAAACGTTTCTGTGAGTAGGTACCTACTAATATTTAGAGAAATCTACTATCTGTGGCCTAAACTTGAAACTTAGTTTCTTGATTAATTTAATATCACTTGCATTTACTAAATTCAAGGTATTCCGATAACACTTTCGTCATGGCTGACGTTCACGATGCATCACAAGGCATGCGTGGTTGCAGTTTAGTGCAAATGCGTTTGGAGGCACGTTGGGCCGCGCATGCACCTCACAACACGTAACACCCGCTGCCTCCACGTGACCGGCGCCGGCGCCAGACGGACGTATCGCCCAATTTAAGACTGCGGCGAGCAAACGCCGAGCGTCCATTGGCGCCCTCATTACTATTATTGTGTTTTCTAATTAACTAAATAATTTCCTATGAATCAGACGATGTATTTTTGTAGTGCAAGTAAAAACACAATTTATGGAATACGTGACAGACTTTAATAACAATTACCCTTTGAGTAGTCATCTTAACGGGAATAGGTGGCCACTTTTCCGTTAAGTTGATAACTCGAAGGTAAATTGTTATTAAACTATGTGATTTACCCTATACGTTGTGTTTTCATTTGTAGTACAAAAACCTACCGACCAATTTTAAGAAAATAATTTAGTTTATTAAAAAAATACAATAATAGTAATGAGGGCGGCACTGTACATCCGGCGTACGCTCGGCGCAGTCTTAAATAGATCCTTCTATTAGATAATTATACTTACTTAAAATTATAAGTTTACAACATGTGGGGGTCTTTTAAAGCTAAACAGAAATAACCATTTGGTGCCGTTAGAGTCTCCATTCACCTTGGTTGTGATATCTGGATATCGATATCTTTAGATAAGCATTTAGGTATGGTTAGAAAGTTATGATTTTGAAAGTCGAACAGTCAGTATGACGAGGAAAGTGACGGTTCAATGTTTGAATTCCCAGTTTTAGACAAAATAATGATGTATGGTCGGGACTATTCGATTTTTAAAAAGTTCCAAATCAATCGATTCTACTCTATTAGGATTGATGAGTTATTGATGTGATGTAACTCATTAATGTTGTTTTTTTTCTAATGTAATTTTTAATTACCACCTCGTGATTCTAAAAATAACATCTTGTTGTTAATGACATCTCTAATGTCTCGTTATTGGCTCTTGCTACACCTTTGGTAAGGCGTAAATATTGATTATCGTAAAGGCATACGCAGAATGTGGCTATATTTGAACGCGTTA
Source organism: Acleris laterana (assembly GCA_963966035.1). Taxonomy (NCBI): domain Eukaryota; kingdom Metazoa; phylum Arthropoda; class Insecta; order Lepidoptera; family Tortricidae; genus Acleris; species Acleris laterana. Next base: position 6,565,619 of record OZ014459.1, on the reverse strand, counting down.
ATAGCGTCGTCGCTTATCTATTAACGTTAAACGTTTAACAATACCTTAGCTTTATTAGCCTTTAGCCTTGGCACAAGAGTTTTATTCATACGTGGTGTGATTTGAAAAATATTATACGTAAGTAGGTACATTGTTTACTTTGTGTAACGAACATTAGTTAAAATCATACCTACGGTTAATTCTCATCACAAAATGCAGAACATGAAGGACGAATTTATTTCTTAATTCTGTACAATATATTTAAAAATAAACCCATGTGCCAGTTTATCTTACGCATTTTTTTGCTAATAACTCATTTGGACACACCTTTAACTTTACGATAAAAACGGACCTTTAACATTTGAGAACACGTCTAAAGTCACCGCCGCGCCGCCTTTATCGGGATCATACCTTAACATTCACACGGTTGAACTGAAAATTGTTCGCTTCATGCATTATTCAGGCATGCATGCATAATAGTTAAACACTGGTCGGATATAACATTGTCAAGTCATTTGAAATATGTTTGAGTATCAGTTCCATCATAATTACCACTGTATAATAGTCCACTGCTGGACATAGGCCTCTAAGGGTCGCTCCGTTCGCAACGCCGAGCCGAGCCGAGCCGACCCGAGCGGACCCGAGCGATACCTTTTTCACTCTTACTGCACGGGCATAAAACTTTTTCTTACCGGCTCAAGCCGATTCCGCGTCGATAGGTCTGGGGAGACCCTAACAAGACCAATCTTGGGCTTCTCTCATCCAACCGCTCCCATCAAAGTTAAACAGTATAAGGCAAGTGTATAATAAATGTTTTGTGTTGTTTCAGGCTCAAACGTGATGCGTCTGAGGGAAGCGAGGCGCATACGGCGGCTCCACCAGATGGGATCGCCGCCAGTCGCCGAGGCGCCCAGGCCGTGCCAGCTGCCGGCCGACAAACACGCCCAGAGCCGCCTCCTCCTCGAGCTCGCCTGGAAAACCGTCGCCCTCATGCAGAAAAACAAAATTATCCAACAGAAAATCGTAGCTCTCCAAAAAGAAACGTCAGAGTTTGTGGCTACTGTCATGAAGAACCCTGAAAACCAGAGGCGATACATGGAACACCTCAGGATCCACGGGCTCACAACGCAGAACCAGGTGCCGGTTGTTAAGGTCGAAAACATCACCGTTCCAATTAAAGTTGAACCGAGCGCGTAGATTCCGCGGCTGCGAGCAGCTTTGACTGAATGAGGGATGCAGTGTATGTACGAGCCGTCTATTTACTTTATAAAAAAGTTACATTGGCACTTGGCACTCTGTAACACGTGAATGATTACGTGGACTGTTATATTTATTTTAATGTTGTTAACTTTTTCTAGCGAACCGTAGCTGGATGCCGAAACTTTTCATGTTACGTAGACTCCAATTTTTTTATTTTTCTTGACGAGGGTAGATAAACAAATCGATGATTCTTAAAAGATGGAATAGTAAATTGGTTTTGGTTATTATACCCTTCAGCAATAATATTCGAATGCAGTGTCTTAACTAAAACGTTGTGGTTAATTTAAAACATTGACTTCTCCTAAGTAGTTCTATGATAGGTTATTTGAGGTTGTATCTTATAAGGAGTAAGAGGCTGTTTGAGTTTAGGGTGACAGCCTTCGTGCCTCTTAAAGTGAGCAGTTACATCTCCGTGTAATGCTGTATTGTTGGTGAAATAACAATAAGGATAATAGCTTCAGCGCGAGCGACATATTAGTATTGTTACTGTTAATGTTTTACGGTACGAAGGCGTTTAAAGGTATTGTTAATTAATACTCTTAAGTAGGAATACGCATACTTCGATATAAGTGAACAGTGGTATGGCCAACTTTAATTACGGCGGCGTAACAAATCCTCGTGGATATCCAAAACATTGGTTATGAAGCTGTGAATTTGTCCCGACATGATGAGACAAGATTTTAAATAATGAGGGCTTACAAACAGTTGTTAATTTCGCATGGTGTTGCTGCGGATTGTCAATTGAATTCGCATCATTCGTTTTTTTTACAGTCATACTTAATACCTAGACCGTGCAGTCTTTGATACTACTTGCGCTTGTAAAAATGAAGAAAGATTTGTTACATCCATATTGATGAACTGGATGATATATATAATAATACTTACGTTTTTTGGTTCGTAAGCCTTAATTATTTTCTCTTCGAACTCTCCTCCTCAAATAAAACAGTAAAATACCATTTAAAGAGAGAATTTGAATATTGGAGATAGAAGTGCCCTTTTTTGCTTAGGAGAGCAGCATATCATTTGCTCGCTCAAAGCGCGTTTAACTATCATTGCCAATGTTTATTTATTGTTTTTATATTTAAGGCTAGAGTTAACTATTGCAGACTGCTTAAGCTTCGTTCGATGTAGGTGCTTTACGTAGGCCGTAGGTGCATATTTTCAGGGCATATAGAAGCAACTTCTTGCACAGGTATTGCCTTCAGCCTTTTCCATACTTGTAGACATGGCTTACAGCTTGGCCACGAATTGGGATTTACAGTAGTGCGTTGCGGGAAAATGTCTCAACGCCGTGAGGTTTTACGTGGCATGTTTTATATACCTACCTCAATCTATTTGTTTTTACCCCTCATCGATCTGCCGTAGCCTGGCAGTCAAGGTCCGCTCACGCACGCGCCCCGTCTTTTAAAAATGTCTGTGTGACGGCGGTAGCGGCGTGAGTAGTGGCGGGGGCGATGAGATTTCTGTACGTTTTTAGGGGTGTTATTTTCTCAAAAACAACGGACGGTCGGACGAACGAGCGAAATCGCAGCGGCGAATTCGTCCGACAGTCCGTTGTTTTTGAGCGAATAACACCCCAGCACGCACAAAGTCGTCGCCAAGCTGTAAGAGAAGAATAATTTTGAGTATAAATTTGAAAGGTTTATTTATTTAGGTGAGCTGATGGGCGGTAGCCATGATTCGTGACAAGAATATAATCGATGTTGCTTAAGTACTGCATTCTGGTACTTATAATCCTGAAAATACGTGTTTACTTCGTAGTAAAAATCCAATGTAATGTATCTATGTTAATAAGTGCTTCTGAATCCATGCTCATGCTTTTAAGTATTCTAAATTAACCAAAATAAGCATAGGCATGGTTTAAGATATTAGTTTGTCGGATTTGATGTTCCCGGGCTATTCCCAGTTGTCCACACCCTCGAAATTATGTGGACATCTCACACTCTTTAATTTGACTCAACTGTATTAGTTTAATATGTACTAAACTACATTAATAATAACTAACTATAAACTAACACAGTTGAGTCAAATTAAAGAGTGTCAAATGTTCACATCATTTCGAGGGTGTTGTTGTGTAGAAAGGGGTGTGGACCACTGGGAATAACCCATGTTCCCATTTGAATTATACTTTAAAACTAATATATTTAAATATGTTTAAGTGTGTTCTTGTTCCGGCAAACTATTTACTTGGTTAATTTAGAACTACGTCGAAGATGCTGCTAAACCGCGTAACTAACATTCATGAAAGAGCAAAAGTAAACCTTACCATCTTATTAAAAAAGTGCATTTTGCTCCTTATTAAAAATGTTACTTATGTGGTTTTGCAGTTTCGCCGACGGCTAGTATCTCGCCCACGCTAGCACAGATCTACCAAAAACTGTGTTCAATTACTTACATGTTAAGTTAATATGATTTTTCATTGATTGTAAGAATATATTCACAAAAAACTTAAACTGTTTTGTAGTATCTTACCACTCTTTCTTGTAATTAAGTGTTATTGGAGAATACATATGTAAATTCGTGGCTATATTTAATTAATTTAATCCGGCGAAAAAAAAGGTTTTTTCTATACACAAATAGCATTCTGGCGCATGTTTGACCGACCAATAGCTTTGATCTCATGAAAAAAATCTTTTGTATTCCTAACAACAAAGGCAGTGTACCTACATCAAAATTTTAATAAAACCTGATACCTTGAAAATTGAATATCTTTGAAACACCTTGTAATATAGATATAAATATAAGTTTAATGAAAGTGTTTAATTAGGTACTTACTATATTGTACCTTGAGCAGAAATTCATGTTCAAATGATGTAGGTAATATTAGTGCTGTTAACAACTGCCGGCACTACCTATACAAATCTTGATGTTTTTTGTGTTAACGATACAATGGAAAATAAACTAGTCTTTTAAACTTAAATCTTGATTTTTTTATACCCTCCTGTGAACCCTACACTACACCAAATATGCGCGAGGAGGGAATATTTTCAACACAAATTTATATTTTCGTCTCGCCTCGTCTCTCTTCGCCTCACTTTAATGCTCCGATGTGGAGGATTGCGATAAAATTACTAGTCGAAAATTTGCGGTTTTCACATTTAAATGCCATATTGAATTGAGCTACTCGTTACGAGTTTATCTAGCATTTTCATTCTAGACCTTTATAAAACCTGAATGAATAACCATGAAAAATTAAGTCGTGTGGTGATTTCGTCAAAAGCGTGTAGGAGAATTTTGTTCACCTTAGGGTTAATATATAAGTATCAGAGCACAGTGTCACACCAATTGACCTAATCCCGAACTATGCTCTAAGCTTAAACTATGGGTTCTAGATAACGATAAATTTACTTATATAGAGAAACACATACATAAATACATAGAAAACATCCAAGATTCCGCAACAAATACTTGCACTCATCACTCAAATATCCTGCCCTTACCGGGATTTTAACACAAATAAATACAAACTTGCTAAAATCAGTTACAATCAGCCATTTTGGTGGTTGTCACTGGATAACATTCAAAAATCGAATTTCAGCATTCAAAAAGTGAGCACTCAAGGTGATTGGCCTCTCAACACCGCACAGCTCTCCTGTAAAGCTTAAACCTCACACTAAGCACGCTGACAGACGCTGGCGCTGTAGCTAGTCGTCACCCCTTGGCTCCATTGGTCTAGCTGCGTGTGCCATTTCCACAGCAGCCAGTGCACACGATACAAACCTGACGTGAGCGATCGACCCAATATCGCTCCATCCATGCGCCAAAGGGAAGCACAAGTGGGCAAAAGGCAAGCACGTGTGTGGGTTGTCCATGCGCTGCAGTGAATTGTGTACAATACAGCCATGCGCGCTGGCGTGTGCATGAGCGACACTTCGAGCGTGTACCAGTGACGTCAAACACTCAAATACTCAACAGTTTAAGTACATTCCACAACGTGAGTTGGCAGTTGACAGGCTAACTTAAGCTGATACAATAAAATAAATAATTTAACCAACTTAATTATGTCATTTCGTGCGTAGCGCTTTCGTGTGCCGATGTACAACAAATTTTACTGTCTACATTTTGATATGAAGCTAATTTGTATCCACGTGCGTAGCTTGACTGTTCTCTGCAGCGGGGCATTGATCAAAATGACTTGAGAGGTGTAGTTAGATAATCGACGCCTATACCACCGTACTCTGTCATTTTAGAGGCAATTAACTCGTTCCTTGTTCAAACTTCTGTATGAAAAATCGTCACTAAGGCAGGGTTTTCGCTGCGAGCGGAGCGGGCCCCGTTGGACTCTGTTTAGCATAGAACGGTGCCTTCAAAAGGTTTGCTCGCGTTGGAACACTAGAAGTCACCGATGTATGCTAAACCGAGTCCGGACGGGGCCCACTCCGTTCGCAGTGGAAATGTCGGGGAAATCGTCACTAACCGAGTCTAAATGTGGCCGTTAGTTCTCAGGACTGCAACGAACTCTGAGCCGACGTACAATCGGCCAAAAATGTGTTGTACCTACCACCCTATACAAGTGACAACTTTAACGATAATCGATCTCACAGAAACTTTTGTCAGGACTGGTAGACCACTTTCTTGGCCGACCGTACCATGACCTGAGCCCATTCGATTTCTCCATGCCAGAAAAAAACCTTTTCATTGTGTGAGACAAGTCTTGTCTATTTCCGGTTTTCAAGCTCGCTAAAGATGGTTTTCCTTTAAAGAATATTAGTTGTATGTAGTCTACAAAGTGAGAGTCTAGATAACTTGCTGTAACAGGTTCCTAACGATCAACAAGTTAAATTTACATTATATGAAGAGATAGGCAGCGATGAATAGCAATGAAAACTTCCCTGTTTAACTTCACCTTTACACTCGGATAAAATAAAGCTATTAAATAATTCAATCAGTTTCGTGCTTAGTCATAGAATGAAGTGCAACAGCCCATAATGACGTGAAGTGAATTACATCATTATTAAATTGGCCGTAAAGTGAAATAATGTCATTAAATTTACATTAATATACTATTTTAAGGATCAAAAAATAAAGGATTTTTAAAATTCTTGTAATTTTCAAGTGGTCTTTTACTTTTTTAGTTGACTGGCATAAGACAGTTTAAATGCATTTTCTGCCAATTTCATGAATAACACTAATAATTAAAAAACATGACCTAAAATTGCCCGGGGAACAAGCTCTTACATAAGAGTTTGATATACTATGTACCTATAACCTAATAAGTAAAATAAATTGAACATTTTATGCATAAATGGACAAAATATCTCCCAAAGAGATTGAAAAATAATAAGCTAAGGAAACCTCGTCAATTTAAAAGGGATAAAAATAGATTTATATTATAAGGCATAATAAATAATAGGGCATATCTCAGAAAAATAATAAACTACAGTACATGCTAGCCCCTTTCCCTTCGACATCTAGTGTGGAATAGCCTAACTAATAGGATATCAACACCGCCATCTATTATTGAATAGCAAAACTTACAATAGCATGATTAGCTCAAGCAATGGTATCCACAAGCGAGCTAAATACGTAGTATTTTACTATAGTAGGTACTAGATGGCGCTATTTACAACATTCTATTTCGTGCTTTTTGCACAGCCAAGAACCAAGCCAAACTGTGGTTTTGGTTTTCGAAAAACTTAACGGTTACTGACAATTTCCTTAATAAATGTTAAGCGAAAGTTATGTTTTAGTTCTTCAATCTTTGTTGGACCTTAGTTGGACCTAGAAAGTGCTTACGCATTGAATTCAATCTGGATCCGGGAAAATAAAGTCCGAGATTTTCCTAGAGCATTGTCGGGGTCCGAACTAAAGCGCCAACGCTGATGCGACCCCGGCCACTAGCTATATAGGGTAAGCGTACCAGTGAATGAACAGTGCTAGTGAATGAACAAAATGAGCCGTTTTTCGTAAATCAAGGGTTCTTTTAATTTCTACCCTACAAAGTATTTTTTTTTTATTGGCATCTTTACTAGTAACATCATGGTAACATTAAATTCAACTCAGTTGCTTTAGTTGAACCATGGCGGAGTTCTAAAGTTGACGTGTCGCAGACGTGTTTTCGTTGTATGGGGCATTAGTTAGCAGACTGGTAAGTTACCTTGTGTTTGAAGTGATATTGTTCTTATTCCACACAACTGAGATCCGTAGTGTGTGTTTATTGTAAGTCTTAAGGATATATTTTTTCTATTTACAAGCCATATCAAGTGTTTTTGTTTCAAATTGCCATTTTTGGCCAAATGTTTTATAACTGGATGACAGAAACCACTAAAACCAATGAATGAACGACGGTGTTCATTTACTAGAACCGCGTGAATTACTTATTTTACAATATTGTGAGTTTTCGTTGTTGTATTAGAGTTTCTTTTTCAGAAACATAGCTGTTAGTGGATTGTCCTTCATGTGGCCAGTATTCGAACAAACTCTTAAATGCTTAAAATGTTCGTTCATTTACTGGTTTATTATTTCCAGTAAATAAACTACCACCAATGTGACTGGTTCATTTATTGGCTTAGCATAAAATTTAAGAGCCAGTTATTGAACTATCGTTATTTGAAAATAACCTACCTACAGCGTTTTCAGGCGGGAAAGTTGCACGTCAATCAACACTAAGTAGTAAAATAACATTTTTATAAATCAATTTAAAAGAAGGATAAAACATAATCAACAATTAAACATTGTTCATTCACTGGTTTCATTTGTTAATTTGCTGGTGTTTCTATGTTCAATCACTGGTGTTTTGGGGTGTTTGCGGCTTAAAATAGCTATAACTTAAAATTAAGCAATGTTATTGTAAAACAAACGTTATAGAAGCAAACTAGTATACTTGATTGATTGATAACGACATTTATATTTGTTGGTAACAATTTCCATTTTATTAAAAAAAATATTTAAAGACGAAATTCTCCTTAAGGGTTCATTCACTGGTACGTTTACCCTACCAAGCCTGCGCACTTTGCTAGTTCTGCACTAATATGAATCTCTCATTATCATCCACATTGCGAGGAGCTCTGCCCCCCTGTTATCTCCATACCAAATTTCTCCGAGATTAAAATTCTTGTTATTCTGTGCTGCGTTCATTCGTACGTTTTTTCGTACGTTTTTTCGTTTAAATTTTCATTTTATTTAAAACCTAGTCGTAGAAAAGTATTGTATGCAATGGTGTATAATAAGTCAAGAAAGAGGAATAACTTCACTTGTACTATATTATCTTACAGATGGGCCCCTTTCGGATACACTTCGACCCTTTAGGATCTTTTTCGCAATTACCTCTTAAGCTGTTCGAAAGCACAGGTTTCCTCACGATGTTTTTTCTTCACCATAGAAGCATCGGATAATGCATTTAAGTTAGAAAAACTCATTGGTTTGAACCGCGGGGGTTTGAACTCGGTACCTTTACGATCACGAGTCGACACCTTAAGCCACTAGGCCACCGACGCTCTCTTACTTGTAACTAACAATATTGTCAACTTGGTTATTCTACTTGTTTTTGTCTATGGATGCATTTTAAGACCCGTGACATACATTTATATACTTAACGCTGCGTTTACACTAAGCGAACTTACGAGAACTCTATTATTATTTCTTACGTCTTATTGGTGAAAATAGAGACAAAACATGTCATGTTCTATAGCATTATTTCGTAGGGACTGAACTCTGAACTCATCATTAGAGGTGACGCGTAAGCAACTTGCCCAAAAAGCATTTCGTAATATAATAGTAATTTGGCACGTTACTAACAATATTATTAGGCTAGGTGTTTTTCTGTGACTTTGTCCGCATAGAACTCGTATATCATGAACAATCTATATTTATTTCCAGAATATAAGTATTCCTATTTCTATAGTTATTTCCTTACCAAACATCAAAATCGCAAGCGTAACAAATGAAAAATACACACAAAGTTTACTTTTCGTATTTATTTTATCTTTGACCAAACAATCTCAAAGAAGCTCCAACCGCTCTAATTATATGTAAGCTTTTTTACCTTGACAGGACCTACCCTTAGCGGAGTCATCACTTCCTGTACCAAAATACTGGATCCGCCACTTAAGTATTTGCGTTAAAAAGATTGTGAAGTGCCGCTTAAACAGCGCAGCGTCAAAAATGTTTTATACCAATTTTGCTCCGGGCGATAACGTTTCTTACTCCTTAAATCAAGTCAGATTTCCACGATTTTTTTGTATGTTGTAGTTATTATAAAAAAAAATAAGACGTTTCGGTTTTTTGTTTTTTAACTTTATTTTATTCTTAAAAATATTTTCTTAGAAAGAAAAACTTACAGACATAGTTTTTTTATAATATCTACAACATATTCGAAAATCGTGGGAGGGTAACATCGATTGTATGGAAATTTGTAGCTTCACAATCATCAAGTACAGTTATACTGCTTTCAGGATGCTGTTAGGGTGGCTTCGCTGATGCAGTGCGTTGGGCATGTTTCTGAAGGAATACTGGATGGCTTTGAACATAATAAGTAATAAGGAAACGTGCCCCCCCCCCCCCATCAGTTGATAAGTCTCTACTGTAATTTTGATAGGCAATAAGGTAAAGTAATTTAAATAACATTTAAAAAAATGTGTTCGTTTTACTAGAACCAATCTTATAGACCAATCTATATTTATAAAAACCGGGCAAGAGCATGTCGGACCATGCTCAGTGTAGGGTTCCGAAGCCGTAACGACAAACACAAAAAACTATCTCAAAAATCAACATGTATGAAACAATTTTCTATTTAAAGTTATTTGGCGCTGTCTTAGATGATTTTTAGTAGGTATAAACCCGTTAATCGCCTGTATCTCAGGAACTAATCATGTCTACTTAGCCGTGATAGTTTTCCTTTAAAATTCGTTATATGCGCTTTCGTTGAAGATTTTTTTCAGATTTTTAGTACTTGTAGTTTTGGCTGTAGGGGGGGGGGGACACTTGACTCTAACAAAAAATAGCGCTTTAAAGCTTAATATTTCATAAACGAATCCCTTAATCGAAAAATTGTTCCCATAAACTCCTAAGAAAGACCTATCCAACGACACCCCACACTATGGGGTAGGCAAGAAAAAAAAAAGACATCCCCACGTTACGTGTAGGGGAGGTGCATTAAAAAAAAATATTTTTCAAAATTTTATTTTACCACTTTGTTGGCGTGACTAATATGTACATTCATGCCAAATTACAGCTTTCTAGTACTATGAGTCTCTGAGCTAGACTGGGGACGGACGGACGGACGGACGGACGGACGGACGGACGGACGGACGGACATGGCGAAACTATAAGGGTTCCTAGTTTGACTACGGAACCCTAAAAATGAACCCCTATTTATCCTGGTCACGCTATAACTTGAGAACGGCTGAATGGATTTGTCTGATTTATTTTTTGTTGTGTTCGTCATTGTCAGCACAAAGTCAGAAATTTGCAGCAGGGTGCAGCAGCTGGCGGGCCGCTAGTCTGCAATAAAAGTGCATTGGTTGATTGATTGGTTAACAGAAGGTAAGTAAATATGTTATTGCCTCTGACAAATAAATTACACCATAATCCGATCAAATTGCATTATGATTTGCAAAACCTTTCCAAAAGGTTTCGCGGAAGTAATGGTTATTGTTTTTTAATTACGTTAATGATGATGCTATTTGGATTTAGATGATGGGTCGCTCGCTCGTCGCCGACACAGCGCAGTCCGCGCGCGACTATCGCAGAAGACAGGTTCGGGACCGCGTTTTAAAAAAAACACGTTTAAAAAAACGAACATCGGTGTGGCGGTTGGTCAACATCTACCTTTATAAACGTTGTAGTTAATAGAAAACAACAAGTGGCGGCGATTTTAGGGTTTGTTAAATTGGTTGATGTAAGTTAAAGTGAGAGTTTTTATAAAATATACAGTTTTTACATAACATTTTGGACATTTCTGATGTTTTCTTATTAGTCAAGTATTCAATTTTAAATAAATTGACGTCAATTTGGAATTTATAGGTTATTTGAATTGTCATGTATTTCGATTATTGTGACTAGACTAGTTCATTATGTTATGACATAAGGTTTATGGTGGCTCAACATTGAAATTCCCTTCTTGGTCAGTTTGTAAATTTAAGTAGGCAGGTAAGTGTAAAGGTTCCTAGGTAAGTAGGTATTAGGTAATGATCTAGTGATAATCATCGTTTGAGCAAGACATTAGGTATTATGTTTCATACACTATTTTAAATCAAAACGAATTACGTGATGTGAGATAGATGGTAAGTTGTATACCACTGACTACTTACTAAATTCTAAAACTTGAACCAGCAACTGTTTAACAATTACATCATGACCTAGTGGTCCCGGGTTCAATTCTCGGCCAGGGCAAAAAAATATTTCATGGATGCGAGTCCATTTACCCTTTGGACGTTTTCTATGTATTGTATGTAATTCTCTATATAAGTATGTTTTTCGTTGTCTTATACTGATAGTACAAGCCTAGAGCTCAGTTTGGGTCTAGGTCAGTTTGTGTGCTCCTTATGCATTTCTTTGTTAGCGTTGCTGGTAAAAAAGCAATAGTAACGTTTAAGCACGCCTATCATGTAAGAGGATAGTTGGTTCGATTCCGGCTTGCATCTCTTATTATTTATTATAAAACTTTTATGCAATATTGAACCCGTTTGAGAATATTTTATGAGTTGTTTATAGTTTCTTTGCGTGGGTCTGTTAGTGAAATTGACTATTATAGAATGTACTTATATTGTGTTTGCGTCTTTTTCCCAAATTTCAGTCTAAACTTCCATTTCAATGAGCTTATTCTGACAAACCAGACTTGAATTACCGACAAATGTTCAATAGAATGTGCCTATTATTTAACTATATTATTTTTACGAACTTTCTGCTAAAAGCTTTTAGTTTGTAGGAAATTACGTGTTTAGCCTAGTTGGTAGTGCCTCTGCCTACGAAATTCTCTAGTGTATCTAGTGAAAGAAATCTAGGTATAAGTTGCTGAAACCTATCTCCATCTGTATAAATTAAGGTGCTTACTTCTATATTAAATATACCAATAGAGGTCGCTATTACATACGACGAAAATCTAGCATTGCACTATTAACAATTCCCAGAAGCATCAGAAAAACGTATTTGAACTTAGGGTGCCTAGTGAAAGTTTTGCATGTTTCACTTTCGGGGTATACCCCCTTCTTCCGCCTTTGACACTATCTTTAATCATGCGATGTCCGGATGCTGTTCCATAACTTCCTGTGTCCGTGTTGCCTTAGTAAAAAATAAAATAATAGGTTGTTGTGCGCCTGATTAAATTGGTTCATGTCGGTTTATATAAACAATACCGTAGTTGTGGCAGCACTCAGCTGACGATAACGCACGAGGGAGAAGGCAACTGCGTAATGAATAGAAACTGTGTCGTGTCTATTGACATAGGAATTATCTCGAATCGTTTTTTATATGTTAAAATACAGGGTGTTGTAGAAGTCGTTGCTAATCGTTAAATTAAAGTACCTTAATCAAGGCGGTCAGAGCGGTTCTCTTTCTTTTCGTGTGGTAGGGTGGAAAGTAAATATGAAGGGACAATCTCACACCAATTGACCTAGGTCCACCAGAGATGGGCATTATTCGAATAATTATTTATTCGAATGATTATTCGAATAAAAAATAATTCCTAATATTTTTATTCGCAGATAATTTATTCGTCGAGTGATTTATTTGCGAATGATTTATTTGCGAATAAATTATCCGCGAATGATAGTAATAGCTCATGATAATGTGCAAAGAACATCTTTCAGTTATGTTTAGTTATTATTATTTTTTTTAAATGGAGCAGGTATTCCACGCAGGTAGATACGTAATAATTATTTGTGGCAATTCATTCAACGAATAAATTATTCGCAAATAAATTATTCGACGAATAGTTTATTCGAATAAGAATAATCATCCAAGAATTTCATTCGTTATTCGCGAATAATTTTGTTATTCTTATTCGTTATTCGTCATTCGAATAAATTTTGCCCATCTCTGGGTCCAACTAAGCTATAGGCTTGTAATATGGATACTAGGCAACGACAATCATACTAATATGTAAGTATAGAAAAGTAAATACCTAAATAGAAAACATCCACGGCTCAAGTACAAATATACATATTTTGCTATGCCATAATGGAACTGACGATCCCACCGTCAGCTTCGTTGACAGTGACAGCACTACCAACATTACTAACTAGGCTAACTTCGTCGTCACGATATAATTTATTAAATACTACCTTCTGCCCGCGACTTCGTACACGTAGATTACGATTATCGTTCCCTCGGGAACTTGTAATTTTTCCGGGATGAAAAGTAGCTTACGTGTTAAACCAGGCTAAGCTAAGCTAAGCTATCTTGACTTTAAATTTCATCCAAATCCGCACAGCCGTTGCAGCGTGATGAAGTAACAAACAAACATACTAACTTTCGCATTTATAATATAAGTAGAATATAATAATTGTCCTCGCCTTGTTCAATGAACGGTTAAGATTACCTTACAAAATTGTTTGTAAATATACCTTATCACCCTGCCACTGGGTTTTAACAAATGTTTAAGCCACACGCTGTATATAACTGAAACATCATAACTTATCGTAAAGATCTAGGCCCAAATTTTCTTACAATTAGTTCAAACGTTTTTGGCTCATTCTTTAGCCTCAAGTCAAATAAGATTGTATGTTTCTATTTATGAGTCGGCATGTAACTTTTATGCATTTGAAGCAAGAACTTACAGCCAATGTTTTTTGGCGTTCTCTTGTTATCGTCTCTTAGCCTCATAACATAACATAACACACTGAATTTGCGAACAATACCAGTTGTAGGATAGGTAAAGTGCATACTAAATTTACAAAATGTTCAAACTTTAAAAAAATAATCCATTAGTTAAAGCTATGTCAGCAAAGCGCCGTTTATCAATACCAATTAATGATAAAATAGCTTGGACATTTTTTATAAACTTACTTCATTACCGCGCAGTTAGGTGCATTAATTTAATCATATTTACTCGTAAAAAAACAATTAGAAAAATATTATAACAAGAGCTCCTCAGACAGGTCGGAGATAACGAACCATGCGACGATTCATTAACCATAATGACACCGTCAAAAGTCGTATTATATAATTGATCAGTTAAATGATCATGTTGATCGATCAACTAATATTTGCGAATATGACGTAGGTACATTATATTGATTGATCGGAATCATTTTAGATATTAAGTAAATTGCCTTTTTTCGGTATGTTTCGCGTTTATACACCACAATAATAAATACATTTTAAAAATAAGTGGTCCTAGGCTATCGTTATCGTTATCGAAAATATATACAGTAGGTTAAAATAAAGTATCTGTAACGTAGCTATGACATTAATTTAATTAATAAACAAATTTTCAGGCTTTGTCAACTTTCTAACGAAATTTTAATTGCCAGCAATGTAAAGCACAGCAATTCGATAAGTGTAAATCACAGTCGACGGATACTTTGATTATTATGATTTACCCCCGTACCACGACATGCCTTGTATTAAGCAACAGCTCTATACTCATAACTAATGCACTACATTAAAAATGGTCACTATATAAGATTATTTTTTTAATTGATAATACTTGCAAGCAATTGGTAAAGCAACGTATTATCGGCAGTTTTAATAAATGCCCGCTTGCCGGTAACATATAGGACGTAATGGATAACCGTATAGGATTGACGTAAGCTGTCAGATGGTCAAATTTAACGATTATGGATCAGGGACTTGACAGAAGCGCGTGGAGCTAACCCCATGTGCTTCTGTTTTATTAGTTGTTAGTTCATTAGAGAAAATACACTTTTACCGAACAATTGTCTTCGCGTGTGATATCCGTGGACTTAGTTCTCTAATAAGTCCATGGAAGTGTCTATAAATAAATCGACAAAGGCGAAATACACCTTAACAGGAGTGAAAGCCAATATTAAAATAAATAAAAAAATATAAAAAATGGACCGAATTTAAAAAATATTGTTTGATTTAATAGAATATACTTCTGAGGTGGTCCCATTGTCACCATTGTAACCAATTGTATGTAACGTATGTCGATTTATCCTACTTATATAATGATCATCACGAAAGTTAGTGTGTTAGTGTGTTACTCCTTCACGCTGCAACGGCTGAACGGATTTGGATGAAATTTTAAATAAAGATAGCTTTTGCCCTATCCCGGAAAATTTAGAAATTCCCAAAGAAATAACGATATCTACTCGAAATCTACACGGAAGAAGTCGCTGGCAGAAGCTAGTTGACAAAAATTAATTGCGAAAGAAAAGAGGATCGAACAAATAATAAGACAGACACAGGTATTATCAAAATACTGGTAGTTGTACTCGTAATTCAAATAGAATCTTAAGAAGTCAATGCACTTTTAGGAGTTATTTAATTAGTGTGTAAGTTCACCCTTTAGGTAATTACCAACGACCCCCAAAGGATACACTTTCTCTAGCAAATGAGGGAGGTGGGCAATCTTGAGGGTAATCTTAAAATGATTTACTTTACCTGGTTTATTTGATAACATTAAAACAATAACATGGTTATACCGTGTTGACTTTGCATTCAAGTGTCTAATCTTTAACTTATAAATCCATTAGACGCATATTAAGGCGCTGTTGTTTATGATAAAATATGAAGAGGAACGATTTCATAACAAGACATTAAAAAAAAACTACAAAATAGAATAGGACTCATCTGTTAAATTTCAGCAAGTTAGCTCTGAATAGAATGGTTGTGACACGCGGACAGAAGTTAGACAGTTAGACAAACAAAATTATAACGGTTCGGTTTTTTTCATTCAAATAGGAACCCAAAAAAAAACGCTCGATGCCAAGTTTACCCAGCATTGGTAGTCTGGTTAAAAATTAAATAAATATAATATTTACTTTATTTTTAGTCATTTTTTGGCGTAAAGGCCGAAAGGTCACTCTTCTTCAACCTTTTCCTCATGTCATAAGTAAAAATATTTAATTCAATTGATTAAACAGACTTAAGACGACGACGCGCTGGCCTAGTTGGTAGTGACCCTGCCTACGAAGCTAGCGGTCCTGGGTTCAAATCCCGGTAAGGGCAGATATTAGTGTGATGAGCGCGAATATTTGTTCCTGAGTCATGGATGTTTTCTATATATTTAAGTATGTATTTCTCTATATAAGTATTTATATCGTTGTCTAGTACCCATAATACAAGCCTTGAGCTTAGTTTGGGACTAGGTCAATTGGTGTGACATTGTCCCCTGATATTTATTTATTTATTTATTTAAAAAAACAATGACACTTCATCAGAAACTAGTTAAATATGCTGTCTTTATAGTATTTTAAACAAATAACAAAGTTGTCGTCATAAATGTAAACCACTTTTCGAATGCATGCATAAATTATTAATGTAAATCTTACTTGAATAAATGTTTACGTGTGTTTGATCTTTGTTGTTGCTTGATTTGTAATGTAACATCAATTTTACTTTATGTGTAGATTAAGATTACACAACACAAGTTACAACTATAGAACAACATAAAAAAACAGATAACTTTACGTGGGAAGATCAGTTACAAAGTATATTTAAATTCATGGCTGTTAAATAAATATAATATTACTGTCTCAAGAGGTGTTTATGTTCCTCAGTATAGGAATTTATAAACTAGGTACTTACCTAAACTTCATAGAAGCGAGTTGGTGGTTTTGTATGCGTTATTGCCTGTTTTAGAATCGTAACAGAATCGTAACGATAGGAACATAACCTAGGCAGTTTTTAAAGTACAAAAGTTACGACATTGCTCAAATTTTTAACCATACCTATACCAGTATGTAAGTCAACGAAAGGCAAATAATAAAACCCGTCAATTTTTATGCGAGAAAAATTAGATGTGCTACCGTGAAATGTGCCTACTTTGCTCCCCCAGGGGTAACTATGCTCCATAGTGAATATTTCCTTTGTTACCTTATAATATTTCGTTCGTCCGTCCGACCGACGTTGTTGAGAGAATCACTACCCTGAATGAGTTTAATTAATCACTAATGTGGCATAACAGCTGACCATTCGTTTATCTAACAAAGATGTTATTCTTTACTGTAACGAAGAATGATGTCGACCCTCGACCCTCATAAACCATAGTATTTTGAACCCTGAACTGGTAGCAAATGTTTATAATCTGGTATTAACAGATCTTGGTTATTTGCTTAACTGTTTATTTGAAGTAAGCTCTCGGAAACTCACTATAAGCTCAAGATTCAAACCAATATAAAATAAAGGGGTTTTAGATAATAACTAAAAAGTTTAAATTTAACAAGTTTTTTATACGTTTTATTTAATTAAGCTCGTAGTAAATGTGACCAAACCACCGCAAAGATGTGCCTTAACAATGTTATTCTAATATCAAATAGCCTAGTTTAACCTGATCCTTCGGTAAACTTGATAAGTACAATAAGACGATGCTTGAAGAGATACGTGAAATAAAGTAGTTTACACTATCAGAGTGTTCTGAAAAGTGCGAATAGTTGGTGTACAGTGTCTTAGGAAGTTTATTAAAAATGACTCAAACACAGTTACGTGAAGACAAGAAACCGATTAGCAGAGCAAGAGTCGTGACGTCACAGGTAAGTTTCCTATGAGGTAACTTTGACAAATTTTCCATACAAAATGTTATAACGTTTCTCTCCCCTTAACCTAGTCGGATTTTTACTATTTTCGAATATCTTGTTGATATTATGATAAACTATGTCTGCATGCTTTTCTTTCCAAGAATATATTTCTTAGAATTAAACCAATTTAAAAAAAAAATAAGCAAGAAAGTACAGACCTAGTGTTTGATAATAACTACAATATAACATTAAATATCGTGGCGATCGGACACGATTTAGAGGGTGAGAAACGTGCGCCCGGAGCTAAATTTGTAAGGATTTTTTTTGACAGCTACGCGATATAAGCGTGCCTTCACAATCCTATAAAGCACAGAGAAAAATCCTGTTGGCGTCTTTCTACTCCATCATCTCATCAGCTCTTAGATATTATAATTTATAATATTGTATTGCCCTCGGGTCAAGTTATGACGTGTTCAAATTTGAATCCATAACGCTAACGAGAAGTGGTTCAAAATTGACACAAGAGTTAAACCGGAATGTCAGCCATAACAAGGCAAGTTAAATATAAATGCTTGTAAAAACTAACATAGGCATATTCATGATTAATCGTTTCATTTATAATAAGGAATGTTTCGTGTAACAAACGGTTGATGAAAATCATTTTTTGAATAGCTATAAAAATAATCAAGATAGATGACAAGACACCCTTATATGTATGTTCAGCGATTTTTTACTCAATCGAGCAGTTTCGCTTGATCCTCAACCGAACATGGAGTGTTCCGAGCCTGCCGATGCCTTTAGTAATGTTACATGTATGTATTTGTAACCAGTAACACACTGTATAAACATTTTATTCTACTGTGCTTATGTTATGTCGTTTCTAACAAAGATCTCTACCTTCAACTCCTCTAAGGCGGACTTGCGCGGACCAGAGTTAGCCCTTAACCCAGAGTTAAGCGTCTACTTTTGTACGTGGTTTGCCGCCTAACCTCGGGTTAAGACGCTAACTCTGGTCCACGCAAGTGGGCCTAATTGTGCCCATGTCTCCTCGATTATCGCTTGCACTTGTTTCGAAAATAGCATCATGTTTTTCGCAATATGCATAAGTATTACCTTCATTAGGTTGGTAGTAAAACTTCGAAAAACCCCGATGTTTGTCCCTAAATAACATAGCCAAAATTTCGTAAGTAAATGCCACTTTAAAAAGGGGGAAATGTCAAAAACATCTACGCCCTTTTGAACTTCATAAAATAGGTACCTCTGTCTAAAGACGCGTTTTATACATTCAAATTTTTTATTGTTCAACCTTGTGTTGAACCTATCAATCAATTTAGAAGTTTAAATAAGTTACGTGTCTATTTTAGTACAATTATATCCAGAAAAACAAATTCCTCAGTTTTATAGCCCGGTTGATTTACGACATAAATATTGAGTAATTTATTCGATTCCGTAATAAAATAAGGTCCATTCTGTTGAGTAAAAATATAACCAAAGAAACCATGTGTAGGAAAACTTGTTTGGTTCCGCGTTAGATAAAGCTTGTCTGTACGGAGTTAGTAAAATTCCGTTTCCGAACCAATCGAAAATTCCGAACGTACCGTAGTCTTCAGGCTCAGCTCTTAAGAAATGTTTTTTTTTTTATGGCATAGAGAAGACAAACGAGCACACAGGCCATCTGATCTGCCGTCCGATCACTAAAAGGCCGTTAAGTAGCATTTTGACAATTTTGAGTTTTATATATAGCGCGAAAGAGATTTTTTTTCTCTATCGACTACTGTAGGCCAGTATTTTTTATCATTTATAGATTCAGAGATATGGGGACCCCGTACCCGGCTAAGTAAAGGTTTTTTTGGATCTTTCAATACTTAAAAACGGTTAAGTTACGTCACGACACTAAAGCACGTTTAAAGGCAAATAACTGTGTTGATAACAGCTACAAATGATTCTCAGTGCAATCTTAAAACACGGTTACTGCAACGAACTTCACTTTAAAACAGTTATCCTACTCTAGCTGTGATTTACCAATTTATTTTATGCAAGCTTCGTCAGGGGGTACAATTTTAAAAAACCGTTATCTAAATGCTAATTCTCTAAAACATCGTTAAAGGTTCTTAACTGTTGCGTCGTAGTAGAACACATAGGTGTAAAAAACATTTACAACGCTTAAAGACAGTCACCGTTTTCAAGTTTAGACAATCCATTAAAAACAATCAATGGATGCAACACTATAAAACGGTTAAGTGGCATTACAATGCTAAAAAACGGCAAACTTCAGCGACTCAAAGGGTCAACCGCGCGCCGACTTCGAAGGCAAGGTAAGAGTTTTAGCCAGCAATTTGTATTAAAATAATAAGTTTTATTACATTTGTTGTTAGTTTACTTATAAAGTTTATTTAATAGATTATTTAACTTCACATTACTTTATATGAAGTTAGGTATGTATGTTTACTTAGCTTAAATCTTGTAAACAAGTTTTGAACCAGTTCCCAGTGTTCGATTGAGCTGGAATTTGGTATACTTATGAGATTTTGAAGATAATACAGTAAAAGGGTATCTTGTAACAGAGGGGCAATCGCAATTGTTTTCATTTTAAAAACCGAAGGCTTTTCTGCATACAATATGAAAACAATAAAATTGTTCCGCTTCGAAGCCAATTGAGATTACGAGTGCGTTAGGCAATAGCGACGCTGGTCTAGAGCCGGACGACGACGGCAACATGAGCTCCGTTGTACTTAACGTAGACCCATCGAATTTGGACTCATTATAAAAAAATACAGCCAGAAAATACGTGTCTTAACATAACTTTTTTCACTAAGACGTATTTAATGTAAATTTGAAGTAGAAAATAAATATATTTTTTAAACGCTATTACTATTGTTGTACTACTATTGTCATTCTATGTGGTTCTTTGTTTCGTTTTAAGTACCCACGTGATTGACGTGGCTACATTTAGAATCTGACTACCTGATTCTGTCCGGGAAAAGCCCTGTGTTATAATTATAACTGTTTATGTTTATTGCTTGAGTGTTATTCTTTGAAAAACAACGGACGGTTGGATGGACGAGCGAAATCGCAGCGTGCAGCGGCAAGTTTAAGTAGTCCCGTCAGAGCGAACAAAACACATTTTAGCGCGTTGCTTTTTCAATTAAGCAGCCTTATACGTTCGATCCATCGGCAAAGGTCATGTTGCTAAATTGACAGTGCACGCGCTAAAATATGTTTTGTACGCACTGACGGGACTACTTAAACTCACCGCTTGGACATTCACTCGTTCGTCCGTCCGACCGTCGTTGTTGAGAGAATCACTACCCTGATCTGTAACCAAGATACATCACATATTAGACCCCGTTATGACTGGTATAGCGAGCGATAACTGTAGGACGGAGCCTGCGCTGAGTTTTATTAGCACCGGCTCTGCGCCGGAGCTGCCAGTTGATTTAAACTGACAGCTTCGACAACGGCCGCGGCTGCCGTCGTCCGCGGCGACCACCGCGCCGGCCCCGTGCCTGCCCGCAGGTCGACGAGCATTACAAATAAATTTGGTTGTAATGTAATAAATATTATTCATCATAATTTACAGAGGTTTTCTAGTAAGGAACTTGAAATTGGTTTATTTATTGACAGTACTAATATACACGTTTTATGTGTTACTGAGCATTGGCTTAAAGGTTATGAGTGCACGTTTAATTTTAATAATCACAACATAGTTAGCATGTTTGCTAGGCAATCTTGCAGGCGGGGGGATTCTTAATAATTGTCAAAAATTACATTAAATGCAAGGAGCGTAAGGAAATTGTTATGAAGTCCATTGAACGTCACATTGAAATTGCGTGTATTGAAATGGAGCATTTTATTATTGTTTGCGTATAAAGACCCCCTTCAGCGGATTACAAACTACTCGTATTTGAGAGCGTTTTAGGAAATGTTTTTAGTTGTGTTTTAAAAGCAAGAAGTGTATATTTGTGTGTGGAGATTATAATGCTAATTTACTCGAAAAATCGCCCATGTCTATTAGCTTTCCGATCGTTTTTAGATCCTTTAATTTAGTCAATCTGATTTATGAACCTACCAGAGTCGCAGCAACTAGTGCAACGTTTATTGATAATATATTTAGTCATTTTGACCCTATTCAGAAATCTATAGTTAATATGTTAAGTTCGGACCACTGCGGTCGACAAGCTTATTTTAAGGGAACACTGTCAATTCTCTTCGAGATTTTATACTGAGGCCAGTTTCTAAAAATCGATTGCACTTGTTTAATGCTAAGGCCACCTAACAATTAAGTTAATACCGTGTACCCGGGATGATCCAGATAGCTTGTATTCTTCATTATTTAATTTTATTGTCAAGAAATTTGATACCTGTTTTAGTTTGAGAAAGGTTTTCAATTTTCAATTTATCAGCATGATTTCTGCCGATGGATCGAACGTATAAGGCGGCTTAATTGAAAATGCACGCGCTAAAATGTGTTTTGTTCACTCTGACGGCATTATTTTAACTCGCCGCTGCGATTTCGCTAGTCCGTCCAACCGTCCGTTGTTTTTGAAAAAATAACATCCCTGCATAGGAAAAACTCTATCATCAAAGCACTGGATGATATGACTCCACCTCATAAAATGCAATTCTGGTATGAAATGCCTGTATATACAACAGAGAGGCATGCGTCTGTGAGGTCATCTTAGTAAAGCTAGCTATTTTATCGAATATTTGCCTAATTTTATAGATTTGTTTGTAACAATTATAGAAATAAAAGATTTATCAACGAAGAAGTGTACTATTACTAATAAATACTAAATATCCTACTTTAATAATAAATTTCACTTACTTCTATAGCAATAATAAACATGTTTGACCACAATTCTTGTTATTGTTACAAGTAAGAAGTGAGACCTAACCGTCTAATTTACCTCAATGCGTTCAGTTTACGATGGAGTATTGCTACACTAAAACACGGTTAGCATTGATTGGATTTTATAAAACCCTTTTTTTTGTAGTTGTGTTTATATTTTGCTTTCTAAGGACACCATGATAAAGACAGTTTAAGGTCATTAACGCTTTTGTTCCAAGTTTTGATGATAGTTACTTTTACTAGTTTCAATTCAAGAAAACGGTTAAGTGACTTAACCGTTATTTAGTAGTGGTATTATTTATAACTGTGGGCTGTAATGCCACAGTCCTCCAGTTACAATATATTACAACGCATAAAAGCGGCTACAGTTCAGCCAGCCGTCTTTAAGAGTTGTAAATATATTATTTTTTAATAGAAGAATGCTAGGCTAAAGCGTAAAAACCTTTATAAAAAAAATACCATAGAACCTATCAATATATTTCCGACACTGATGGATAGAGCAAAAATAGACAAATAATTATCAATTTCAAAAAACGTAATAAGTCTTTAAAATATTTAGAAAATTAAGTTATCACCTTTTTTGCTCATATCTCAAAAAGTGTTTTTTTCACTTAACGGCCTTTTAGTGATCGGACGGCAGTGATGGTAAGTGGAAACTGTGACCCATAGACATTCGCATTCACAAGACTGCAATGCAATCCTAAGACTGCAAATGCGTTGCCAACCCTGAGGACTAAGATGGAATGCCTCTATGCTAGTCATTTCACCGGCTGTCTTATCCCCAAACCGGAACACAACAATGCGAACACTCTGTTATGTTTGTGTGTCTCTGATCTGTTTAATAACTAAATAAAAAGCAAGTTTTAAAAACCGGGGTGCATTTATGAAACTGATAACGAATATTTCGTTGACAATTTAGCTAAAAACATTGAATCATTTAGAACACATAAAGTCTGATTGAAAAAGGTGTTTTTTTACGAATTTTAATTTTATCCAGTGACACTTGCGCCATCAAGACGAATCTAATGAAGTACCTATCATTTATCAAATTCTTTTGATCGATACAAGGGGACGTAGAAATGGATGGACAATTGGACATACAAACATACATACATACAGGCCAAACACATAACCCCCATTTTGAGCTTTGCTGTAGTTGGGTAATAAGACGGAATTCACATAGAAAAACATAAGACTTTTTTATGGCAAGGGAAAGGCAAACGAATACACGCCAGAGATAATATTATGCTTTAAGTAAAGTGTTTTTTTTATTGATTGAGAGATGAAATGGTCAAATATAATTATAAAATCAAATGTATGTAAGTCTTAGATCCCACTTACCATCAGCTGGCCTAAATGGTTATGTGCTCTCTCCTTGCATACATACATACATACATACATACATACATACATAAACTCACGCTTTTATTCCCAGAGTGGGGTAGGCAGAGCTACAGAATGTCCAACAACTATAAAAACTTTTTGATAGGTAATTCTGTAACCACATTTTGCTCACTTAGGCGAAGATGTTTACCAGTTTAGTGACAGGTTGCAAGCCCATCGCCTAACATACTACACGCCTTTATTACCTTAGTCGGCTTTTACGACATCCTTGCTATAAAATAAATAGAGCAGAAAACATCTATTCATACCTAATAATATATGAAACATATGGACATGAAACTACAAAAAAAAAACCATAAAACAATGTAAATAAAAATTGTCCAAGTCCTTCATTAATATAATAACCTTCGAGGTACCGTTTATTCCCTAATCTGAAGGTTAATCAATTGCTTAGTCTCGATTGATTCCAGTAGACCCTCGAAGGCAGTCCATTAGGTTACGAGTACACGTGAAATTAAAGGTCACGAGGTCAATGCCCCATCAATTGCAGCCACTTTAGCACTGTATTGACAGATCGGTCTGTTGCCTAATAGAAAAATTAGTGTGAAGATGCGAGCCAATGATGTCTTGACTTAGCTATGCACGTGCCTTTTTATTAGAAATGGGAGTTTCTTGCTGGAAATCGGTTACAGTGGAGGCACCTTGTTGACCAAAACGTTGATGTTTTTGTGAAGCGAAGACATGAGCCAGACACCGAACGTGATGAACTGAAGGTCAGAAAACCTGTGTCTATACTACATACAATTACCGCGATGGTGTTCTCACCTGTCTCAAGTGCGTCCGCACATTCTACGCAAAGATTGGCTACATCAGCCACTTGCGAACGCTCGCAAGGACAGACCCAGGATTAAAAAAAAAATTTTTTATAAAAAAATAAAATTCAAACCAGTTAGAGAGATCCATTAAAGTTCAGTCACGATAGCCAAAATTGGTTAGGACTTTTTTAAATTTAGTATTTTTAAACATGGTTTACAATTGTTGGTATTGGCTGGATAGGATTATCCAATCCCATTTTATTTTGGTTACCTATTATGATAATAAGAATAAGTAACCATTACTGCCAATGTGAAATGCCTATTTTGTGAACAGTCAACCGCACAGCGTTGAAAACTATTAAACAGTGATAAAATCGGGTTTCGAAACTCGGGATTGATATGTAGGGGGTTCACGTGAAACAAACTAACTACGAGTATAAATTATCTAAAGACACGAAACATCCAAGAACCAGACAAAATCCAACGAAAATGTGCGCTTTAGTACTTCCTGTATACAACTCTAAGTATATGTATTTAACACATACATACACCATGCCTAAAACATTTCAATTGTTTCGATAATTTAACATGGGAGAAGCAGCGTCGCTTGTTTCCCAACTGGTTTACCCGAAAATGACTTGACTGTACCTTTGACATACATACCTACATAAACTCTCACCTTCATTCCCAGAGTGGGGTAGGCAAGGCTAAAGAATTACCAACATCTCTAAAAACTTGTTGATAATTCTGTAACCCCTAAGTAAATATTAGCAAAACCTCACGCGTTGCAAGCCTCAAAAAAATAGGTCAACTCGCCCTTTTTAAAAAGGAATCGCCCATTTTGAATCGTAGCGGGAAAAACCTCAGCAGGAAACTCATAAAAACTTACCTATAAAAAACTTGTCGCGACGAAAACTTCCGTATAGACATTATATACCCAATTAACCATATTCACCTTTATTTAATGATTAGTTTATGTATTTGTAACTTAAAATTAATGGCCCTAATTAGATGCAAGAAGCCCTTGATGTTGACAGGCCCAACCGGTTCCTAGTTAAATTCTATGCCCATCGCCTTGGTTCCATCAAAATGACCTCTAAACGTTTGGACAAGGCGGCTATTTAAAGAACGACTGACCAATGTGTGTAATAAAATCTTTAATAGATTGTGTGTGATGAATAGAAAGTTACTCTTTTATCAGTTCCTCTATAAATACTATGGAAATTCTTCAAACCTGTCCGTAGCTTAGCAACGTAAGCGAGTCAGGTTTTTTCAACACACGACACAATTCACGCGTTATATCATAATAGGCGGATTACATAGTTTTGACAAAATACATACATACATAGTTATACTTACATAGTTCAGATAAAATTGAGGATTTTGTAATGTTGTCTATGTTTTAAGCTAGCTGTCAAAAAAAATCTTAAATAAGAAATCCTATGGCCTTATCCGAGCCTTAAGCTATTTCCATTATTAAAGCAGTTTTGCTGTGAAGCATAACAAACAAACAAATGACGACACTTTCGCATTTATAACATTAATTTGGATAAAATATGGTTCTTTCTCAGGATCCAGTTATAACCTCGTGAGGCCCAACGTCCTAAATTTAGGACATTTGTGAAAGTGACTTTTGACTTTAGTTGACTAACACAAGATTATTTTTCGAACTAACGAAATTTGACGTAGGCCTTACGAGGTATGAAAAAGTGTTGTATTTAAACTGCTTGCTATAACTTTTTTAGTATCTACGTCATTCGCTACGCCAAGTCATCAATCGCAATATTAGTATTTTGCGTAATATCACGCTATCATTTATAATGATCTAAATTGCCATTCTGATTCTTTATAGATCAAGACTTGTTTAGCGTTTGACATGTTTATTGCGCTTTTTATTAAAAACCTATTACTATTGCTATTATTGTAAATAACATTATTATGCTGTCGAGGCGAGAATATGTCAATAATATATATATTTAATTGCTGTGTTTCCTTTTATTCGATAAGTGGGACGCCATTTTAACACAAATTATGCACAACAACCATATCAATTTCATTTTTGTATCAGTTTTCTCTGTTTCCAGGGCCGCATTATGAAATCTAATATCCTTCCAAATTCCAGGCTGCGCATCGGACAGAGTATAAAAACTGCTATAACTCTGCCGGTCTTACTACTGGGAATTTAGCCGGTTTTGATAGATCATAATCGGTTTAAGCTATGCTTGTTTAGTGACGTGTTGTCTTATTATATTGCTATAGCAAAGAATGAGACAGCAGCAATAGAATTGTGTAAGACGCGTGCGGGATTTGGAGACCAGTGGTAAAGTTAAAAACAACATAATAATTTACAAAAAGGCTGTTCATCCCCATAAGTAAATCAGAAAATTCCCACCCTGTTGAAAAAAATGTTGCGTGACGCGGAAAGAACGAGTACGTACAGTGCGATAGCTCTTACAGGTTGGTCATTCTAAGAGGGCCAATTTGAGAGCTGTCATCTGAGTACAAAATATGAGTTTGAGGTTATGTTTTGTACTAAGATGACAGCTGTCAAATCGGCCCTCTTAGAACAGTCAAACTGTAGAAGGGTCTTCGGGTTTGTACTTCTCCTTCACTCGCTCTCACACGGTCTTATTAAGAGCTAGTGAAAGAGAGGTACAAACCCGAACCACCTAAGTGCTCACGGACTGTAACTTACGTGCGGTAACAGATCGTCAGCGGTTTGGCCAAAAATATCTGAGTCGTCCATTTGGTCTGACGACAGTTGAAAACGGTTGAGCAGCCTTGATTTAAAACGTAATTGACGCCACGGTACCTACTTATTTACGTCAGATTAAATATCAGTTACCATTCTCATAGATTGGTACATGCTTAAACACACGTAAGCAAAGGCAAGGTCGAAGCACTTAAGCTATTCCACGGATATCCAGGACAGGAATTACCACAATACATTTTTGATGACAAGGAGAATGCATAAGAACGTACAAGCATCTCGGTTTTAATCGCACTTCAACCAATCCAGAGGCCCTTGTCAAGATGCACTACGCTTACTAGCGTTTCTATTCGTTTCGTTTTTATCCAATCGCGTCACTGGCACATCACGTGACTTTTCGTATCACGTCATCTATCAGTGACGCGATTGGTTTAAAAAAACGAAACGAATAGAAACGAAAGTTAGCGTAGTGCATCTTCCTAGTCATTCTAGCTTCAGTGTAACTCGCATACCGTAGGACAAAGCGAACAATGTGAAGGGATCCTCACCATACTAAATTAAATATATTTATTTCCAGGTGCTAGCATGCTTGGCCCTGGATCTCTTGCTGGTGGGCCTGGGCATGTCCATCAGCTTCGTGACCATGGTGCTGCCAGAAGTGCTGGATGCGAAGGAAGGGCTCTCCATCAACGAGAAGCAGGCTTCATGGTTCGGTGAGTTAACAATTCTAACTCCATGATCAATCCGGTCAAGTCCCATGCAGCAAAATTTTCCCTTATCCTACTTGAGACTTGACATGTTTTAGCACAGCTCATAGCATGATACAACCTCCCAATTTGGTGACATTTGTTGACCAGCTGTGTGATCTAATACATTCAACTGGTTGGTTGTATTTCACGATTCAGAGGGCCTAATATGGCTGCGTGACAAAATTTGGCTAAGGCATCCGTCACCTTCTGACACGTACCTAAATAAGTACACATGTCAAAAAGTGGTGGTACACGGATGCTTTATCGACATTTGACACGCGATATAGACGCAGCCATACTTGGCCCGCAGAAGACCAGAATTGTTTGGTATCATAATTATTGCCGTAATTTTCAGCGGATCGATTTGCGTGCTTTCTGTTAAAAAAAAAACAGATACCTATATTCTACCAATAAGATCGGTTCAATCAGATTTTAGATCGAAGGTCTAAAACTATAGGTAGTAACAATTTGGTCTATCTGGCCTTGGCCGGCACTAAGTGGTAATCTAGTGTTCTTATGAGAGGTAAAGTTTTTTGTCTTCATTTAAGCCTTTAATGATTAAAGCTGCTTTACTGGTTTTGTCTGCTAGCAGATTTCATACTAACTTTAATTTATTTTCTACAAAGTTTAAATAAAAAACTGGGCAAGTTCGAGTCGGACTCACGCTTCCTAATACAACGTTCGATACTATACCAGTGGGGTTATTATGACCTATCTGTGCCATTCATTCTAAGCTGAAAGAAAAGGACAGGGTTATGTAACTGCTATAGCTCCGTCCTTTACACTCACCGTACAATGAACTGCATAGCTATGTCATAATAACCCCCCAGTTCCCGTAATTATTATAGAACAAAAAACGGCAAATAATGGCGTTGGTTGTATTAGAGCCCCACTTAAATAATTATTAGGTTTTTAGTATTTGTTGTTATAGCGCCAACAGACAGACCATCAGTGAAAATTCCAACTGTCTAGACAGACGGACAGTGGAGTCTCAGTTATAGTGTACCGTTTTTACCTTTTGGGAACCTGTGTTACGGAACTCTAATAACCGTTCTTGTATGCCGAGGTCACTACAGCGTTAGTAACCTTTAAAAGATAAATGTATCATCCACGCACGTTCTTTAGGTTTTAAGATGTGCCGCAGCACACCTTGGGGGTTAATATGACATGGCTATGCCGTTCATTTTACGGTGAGCGTAAAGGAAGGAGCTATAGCCATTACATAACTCTGTCCTTTTCTCTCAGCGTAAAATGAATAGCACAGGTACGTCATAATAACCCCACTTATCTTAGTTTTATATCATTATATATTTCAAGCTCAAAAACACTGCAGCAAACATAATCAAACATTTTGTCAGAAGGAATTTTGAGAAGATAGAACATAGAGATATTTAGAAAGATACAAGTACCGTAAAACGGGGTGAGTGGGGGTTAAGGGGTGAGTAGGGACACAACCTAAAATAAGTCACAACTTGTTACAAATAAGTAGGCATCGGAGTTTTTGTCGCACGGTAAGACTAATAGCAAGCTATGGAGTCCTCATTTGCCATAAATCTAAACTTTTCTTCATATTCATACTCATTTATTTATTTAATTATTTAGGTTTTTTTTTATAATCAAGGACAACAACGTTGACGAGTTTAGAAACGATTATTTAATGTTATATTTGGAAAATAAATATTACAATAAAAAATAATTACCATTTTTATACTGACTTAATTACGAAAATTTATAAACAAACAAACACTAGTGGCGAATTACCTATTCGCAGGTGTATAGTTCAAGTTATGAATTTATAATGTAATATATATTTATTTTAACTTGACTAAGAAAAATATACACGACCGACCGCTATAGAGGCATTTTAAGATAAATTAAATAAATGGGTATGAATATGAATAAGTTTAGATTTGTGGCTAATGACGACTCCATAGCTTGCTATAGTCTTACCGTGCAACAAACCGTAAGAACAAACGTTAATCGGACAATAACTTTACGTCTCGTAACATATGCTTCATTTTAGGTTGTGTTGTGTCCTTGCTCACCCCTTGATCCATACTCACCCTGTTTTACGATAGCGAAAATAGAGATGTTGTGCAGTAGTTTACTATTAAATATGGCCACGCGGTACCCAACCCCTTGCGTTAAAACATTTAAAACAGTAAAGCAACTTTAACCATACATTACTTGCTCTTGAAAAAGACTAAAGTTTGTGCGAGGTAAGTGTGTGTGTGAGATGGTTGTCTATAAAATTTGGGCATTGAATCAATTAGTGATTGATGACTCTAATCAACAATATAGTCTTCAATGTTAAATGCTTGATTGTTTTAGCTTTGACCTACTAGGCCCTAGTAACTAGGGGCTGATAGTGCAACGCAACTTGATTGACGACGCGCTGGCCTAGTGGGTAGTGACCCTGCCTACGAAGCTAGTGGTCCTGGGTTCGAATCCCGGTAAGGGCAGATATTTGTGTGATGAGCGCGAATATTTGTTCCAGAGTCATGGATGTTTTCTATGTATTTAAGTATATATTTCTCTATATAAGTATCTATATCGTTGTCTAGTACCCATAGTACAAGCCTAGAGCTTAGTTTGGGACTAGGTCAATTGGTGTAAGATTGTCCCCCCCCCCCCCCTTATATAACCGTGCGATGGGGCGGTTTGAGGCTGACGTTGTTTAACCGAAATGTTTTTGGGCAAATATCACTTCGGAATCAAATGTAGCCAACTCAATCTTTAGCATATATTTATTTAGCTTTATTACTTTAGTCGATGGATCACTTTGCAGAATATAACTTGAACTGTTTCATCAAGACAATCTGTTGCTAAAGCAAATCATAAGTCGATACAAGTTTGTGCACGTGACGTGAGCAATGATCACTTCCACTACCTTTACGCTCAGTGTAAAATGAACTGCATAGCCATGTCATAATAACCCCCCTGGTCATAAATCTTATCTAAGGTAACCCACGTAACCGATAGGTACTTAAGACAACCTAAAAACAATAAGGTTTCAGCAGAAATGAACTTTGGTTGAAATTATACATTCGACCAAATGAGTGTTGGTAGTTCAAGGGAATCCCTTAATAAGACCACAATCTGTGAGCAAATTATTAATTTCAATAATCCTCTTGACGTCATTTATGTATTTTAGTTATTAAAATTGCAAATCAGACGTCCGCATAAAAACTCTCTTCGGTAATGTTACTCGTGCCACGCTAAATCGGGATTTCTGTATTTTAATTTTAGAGTTCCGTCGTAACGGTGAATCGAATTCAATTGCATAACTCAAGGTCATCTCATCGATTTCTGTAGTAAGTACTATCGGCCCAATGGAACCCTGACCCACCATAGAACGGTGTCACAGTGACATTATAAAACAATTTGTTTGACACTTCTTATGACTTGAATCATAACGTCTCTGTGACACAGTTCTATGGTGGGTCAAGGTTCCAATGGTCTGGTAGTACAACTAGCTGTCGGCACCCGGCGCCGCCTGGGTGTAATTTATTTTTCATACAAACCTTATGAAATATACCTTACGACCATACCAACCAAAAAGTCATAAAAATCGGTCGAGCCGTTTCGGAGAAATTCGACTACAAAAACCGTGACTAGATTTTTTTTAAATACCTATAGATTAAATGTCTACCACAGTAAGAGTACTTGTTTATCTTCTCCCTTTTAACCGACTACAAAAAAACTTTCACACTACCGTAAAATGTTCCTACTTTGCTCCCCTATGGGTAATTATGCTCCATGGTTATATCGAGGTAATCTGTATTGTAAATCATTATATTGCTTTCATTCACTTCGTAGCTGGGTGAATACATCAATTCTTTTCAGCAAATTTGTCATCGACTTGAGTTATATTGTAACAAATAAAATAGTCACTATGGAGCATAGTTACCCATAAATGAGCAAAGATATATGATAGATAGATACATTTTACGGTATGTATTTTTTTATGTAGGTACTATGTTCACCGATTTCTTCGTCAATTGTGGACCGATTTATGATATAAGGAATAGGGATAGATGAATACTTAATAACCAACAAAACCGCTATTTAAGCAGGTAATACCTAAGCGGATAAATTTGCAAGGAAATCAAAGATTTTTTCAGTCCTAATAAACTATGCTAAAACTTTAATTCCAGGGGCACCCTAGCACTATAAAGGTTTCCTAGAAATTAAGCCTCCAATCGTAAGAAATAGCGAAAATATTTAATAGAATAACGGGAAATAATTTTTCTTTCACAACAATAAACCTTAGGTACCTATTAATGATAAATTACAGGGTTTTATTGGGGAAAGTAAAAACTTAAACTTAAAAAAATACAGTAATTCCACACATTCCAACTTTATCCACTTTTATGTGTTTATGTTTTGTGTGTACTCAGTCGGATTTGTTCACTCTCATAACAATGAGGAAAATGTGCTAATCAAGTATTTAATAAAAAAACTTACAAGATTAAAATGCATACGGAACCCGTTAGATATTTACAACCTAGAGCCATGCTTGAGGAATATTTTGTTTCAACTTGAAATTCTAACGTCCGGATTAAGGCAAAAAACCAGTTGTAACTTGTTTTATTCTAGTCAGTTATTTGGTTTTGTATAAAAAAAATAGTTCAGTAAGCAATTAATGTCAAGATTTCGTGAATAAATTTCGTGGTATCTTGAGCCAATTTGGTTTAAAATCTAAGAACCTCAGTTTGGCATAATACCGTCTGCTTTAGTTAAAATTAATTGTTATTGTTTGTTTCACTAATGATCTGTATGTGGTTTGTAATAAAGGGTATTATTAAGACTACGCCGAGCGTACGCCGGATGAACCGGGGGGGCGCCCTCATTACTTTTATTGGGTTTTCTAATTAACTAAAGAATTTCCTTGGATCCAAACAAAATGTGTTTGTAGCGCAAGTATAAACACAATTTATGGGATACGTAACAAACTTTAATAACAATTCACCTTCGAGTTATTAACTTAACGAAAAAAAGTGGCCACCTTTTCCCGTTAAGCTGACTACTCAAAGGGTAATTGTTATTAAAGTTTGTTACGTATCCCATAAATTGTGTTTATACTTGCGCTACAAACACATTTTGTTTGGTTCCAAGGAAATTCTTTAGTTAATTAGAAAACCCAATAAAAGTACTGAGGGCGCCACTGGACGCTCGTCGTTTGCTCGGCGCAGTCTTAAACGTCATTGTGGATTCATTTACTGTTACGTGTGCACCAATTATGGATATTTGCTATTTGAAATAAATCATAATTTTTTTTTTTTTTTTTTTTTTTTTTTTTTTTATGGCATAGAGCGGACAAACGGGCACACAGGCCACCTGATGGTAAGTGAAAACTGTGACCCATAGACATTTGCATTCACAAGACTGCCATGCAATCCTAAGACTGCAAATGCGTTGCCAACCCTGAGGACTAAGATGGAATGCCTCTATGCTAGTCATTTCACCGGCTGTCTTATCCCCAAACCGGAACACAACAATGCGAACACTGCTGTTTGGCGGTAGGTTAATGGATAAGATGGTGGTAGCGATCCGGACGGACCCTGCATAAGGTCCTACCACCCGGTCCTATTATTACTTATTAAATGACCATTTGACACTGAGTGTCATTGTCAACATTTTCTGACGTGCTCGTCAGCAAACGACGACGCGCTGGCCTATAGTCTGTACTTATAGACATTTAAAAAAATGTAAACAAAACAACCACGTGATATAGTTTGTCAGCCAATAGAACCTAATTTGAATCTCACACAGCCTGTTCCAAATAAATAAAACAACATTTAAATCTCCACCTAACTTATTTACTATCTTATTGTAAATTGATGATTCGTTAATTCGAAGTAAACTTACCCGCAAACTAATCCAGATCATCCATTGATTAGGTTACACATACGCAACCATACTATCCTGCTAAGACAAAATGCGGTATCTCGGACAATACCCTTTAGTAAATGCAACCTTATTACAAAAAGGAGAGGATTAAATCTGCGTTGGCTATTGAATTTAGGATATTGCTTATTGGCCTATGAGGGCAGCATAGCACACGTTAGTTGCAACACTGGTGTCGAGTTACTTCCGTAACGAAGCCTTGTCGGTGTCAGCCCTCGGTTGGCCTGGTTTGGGACAACCCTGAATCTTGAAACTTGACACGATACTTGAAACTTCTCTTGGACTAGATCGCAAGGCCTTGAGACTGCACTACACGTATCAGTCAATGAAGCATGAGGGCAGTGAAAAATTCATGTTATAACTTACTAACTTCTGCCCGTGACTCGGTCCGCGTGGAACTCGTTTAAATCGTAGCTCCATATAAATTTTCACCCTCTATTTCACCCCCTTAGGGGATGAATTTCGGGAAAAAAAGTCACCTAAATCGGTTCAGCGGTTTAAGCGTGAAGAGGTAACATACAGACAGACAGATAGACAGACACACTTTATAATATTAGTATGGATGGATAAGGTATTTAGATAATTATTTTAAGCAGTATCAAGACGATCTAAATGTAATTTATTTCCCAGTAGCGGCTTCGCCGCAAATTTCTGATTTTCACTGTGAATTTTTCAGTTATTTTCTTTCACACAAACCTTGTCCTGACAATGACAAACACAACAAAAAAGAAATCAGTCAAATCGGTTCAGCCGTTCTCAAGTTATAGCGTGACCAGGATAAATAGGAGTTCATTTTTAAATATATAGATTATATAACATTTAAATAGGCGTATCTTTTATTAAATAGTAAGTCTTGAATATTTTATTTTTATTGTAATTTTAGTGAACAAAAGTTAGAGAAAATACTTAGGTAGGTAGTGAATAGTTTTTTTAATATACTTAAACAAATGTTAAATTTGCGCTATAGTCATTTAAAAACTAGCGTTTAGATGGGAAAAATTCTATTTAATCATTTTATTAGATTTATTAGCAGATAAATAGCATACAAAGGTTAAAGTAAAAAAAGTCCAATGTTTGCTATGTCAATCAAAATGTATATTTAAACTTTTTGAGGATACATTATTTTTACCAAAACTAATGTAGTAGGTATTTTAATCTTCTAGTCAGTATTACTTGGTAATCAGAATTCCTAAAAAGTGCGCAATACAGAAGTAAAAAAACACTAGCAATGTTTTTTAACTAAAAGAGATAAGTAATTTTATATTATTTCTGCATTCGCGTATAAATAGTATCGTAATAAGAAAGATAAAGTCATTGTCTGGATAGTCGCCGTGACCTGCAAGGGGTCACTTCGCTCGATAACTGTGAGGAAATAAAAATAACAATTCTATTCTTGTGTATGGAACTATGTCAAAGTGAAACTATAGGACTTAAAGACTGATTGTATAAAGTCTCTTATAATTAGATTTGTTACGTCAGATTGATACAGTTCCATAATTGCATAGGAATCAAATTGGTTGATTGTACAATCGTTTCCTATTTTTATTTTCACACCAAATTTAAATACGATAGCCGATTTCATTAAGGACCGTTATGGCTTATTGTAATAAATATTGTAAGCTTAATATGAACTAATTAACTACGTTTAACACGTTAGCCTGCCTACGAACCTGGCGGTCCCGGGTTCGAATCCCCGTAACGGAAGATATTTGTGTGATGAGTGCGATTATTTGTTCCTCAGTCTTGGATGTTTTCTATGTATTTAAGTACCTATGTATTTCTTTCTCTATATAAATTTATCATTATCTAGTACCTATTGGCACAAGCCTAGAGGTTAGCTTGGGACAAAATATTTTTTTATGACATTTTACCCTGATTTTACAAGGGGTTCTAGGGGTCAACTCTACTTTTCACTGTGGTTATTTAGTCCCACTTAGACCGCTCGCACACAGTCTACTGACCACAACCACGAAACGCCGTTACGGCCCTATTTCCTGTAGTTTTATACATTATACGATATAGGGTACGGTTGGCGCCAGTGGTCGCTAACTTTGTCTTCCTGCGGGACTAGTATGGTTGCGTGTATCGCGTTAAAAAATGTGGAAAAAGCATCTGTCACTCTCGTACTTATTTAAGTGTCAGAAAGTGACGGATGCTATATGTATTCACATTGTATGACGCGATAAACTCAACTATACTAGGCCCGCAGATGGCGGCGGTAGTCGTTGTTGTTTTATGGCCGGTTCCTATATTCAAACCGAGGACAGATAGGCTTACTTCGGATTAAAATTTGGCACATTTTGTATGGGCAAATGTCAAATTTTAACCCGGAGTAAGCCTTATCTATCCACGGTTTGAATATAGGAACCCGACATTAGTGTTGACTTTACTTACCCTCTGATGCAAACACGGCTATACATATAATCTGTTCCTCTTACTCCCACAAAGTGTTAACCTAACTGTACTCTGTTGCTATTTCAGGTGGCATGGCGTTTCTCTGCCAACCCCTCGGTAGCATATTCTCTGGCCCTCTTCTGGACTACTTCGGGCGAAAGAAGGCTTTATTCATAGTTAACATACCACACTTAATTGCGTGGTTGCTCATGTTCTATGCCTGGGACGTGCCCTCTTTGTTCATTGCGAACGCGCTGCTGGGTATAGGAACGGGGATCATGGAAGTGCCTTCGATTACATACGTTGGTGAAGTGAGGTAAGCAATTAGGACTTTCAGTTTAGTCCCACATGATTTATTTTTATTTAGTGATGTCCAAAATTTTGGTCACAAACAGGGTGTACCAGAACTTAGAGGAGAAATTAATAGCCTAGGAATGCTCCTTTTATTATTTTCCAACTTATTAAAATACTTGTTAGTTTTCATTAAAACTTTAAAAATAATACTTAAGACCTTAAGTCCTTATTTTAAAATCCCTTTTTTTTATTTGTGACTTTAAACTTCATTCATCAAATAAAACCATTCTTCTTAAGCACTGAAAATGGATTAAGGTCAGTCGGGGCTATTACGTCTGAGGGACTATTTGTAACATTTCATACTAGTTAAATGAAAGTTGAATTGACTACGTCTTAGTATGAAAAGTTACAAAAGCTCCTCAGACGCAAAAGCCCCACCTTACCTGTTTTAAGTACATTAGACAACTTTAACTCTTCGCACTGCAAAAGTGGGTATTTATGTCAATTCATGTTTTAACCAGGTTGAAATTTTAAGCTCACGAGGCCTCAAATAAAATTTGTCCGTGAGCGTGACTTTTTTACAAAAGTAAACCTACCAGGAAATTTCACGGTCCACATTAATCTTTCGGCCTTTCATTCCAGCGACTCATCAGTCCGAGGAGTGCTGACGACCCTCACCAACAGCTTCACGTCAGCTGGGATGTTCCTGGCCTACCTGCTGGGGACGGTTCTGCCGTGGCGACAGGCTGCCCTCGTGTCGCTCGCCGTGCCACTCGCGACGATGCTCGTCGTCTTGTTTGTTAGTATCTACTTTATTATCCTTGACACAAAAGCTGTTTTCAAACGACTCCACATCAGCTGGGATGTTCCTTGCCCAACTGCTGGGGACGGAGCTGCCGTGGCGACGGGCTGCCATCGTGTCGCTCGCCGTGCCGCTTGCAACGGTTCTCTTAATCCTGTCCATTGGTATTGACTGTATTAACGTTTAGGCATATATATTTCGTCTATCAGTTTGTCCACAACATCACCTAAGGCCCTAACAGGTCCAGATTTTTTTGCCATGTAAATTTTAAAGCTGTTGGTTAGTTCTGAGGGATGTAAATAAACGCGTTGCCAACCCTGAGGACAGTTAGGATAGGACAGTTATTTTACTCTGAAAGCAGTACACAACAATGGGAACACTGCTTGCCACTGGGTAAAAAGGTAGAAGGCGGTAGCAAGGTAAAACAGCAATTTGAACGGATCCTACAAGGTCCTAGCACGGTACTAATCTGGTTTTTATTTATTGAAAATCTTCAATTCAATTGTCTTTTTAATAGATTTGAAAATAAAATTGAGACCCTTTAACTATAACATTTAAAGACAAACTTAATACAATGTAGCTCTACTTACCAAAAACCACAGACTAATGAATAAAATTTATACATAAAACTAAATATGCTACTCTGTGAAAACGTAGGCTTTTTTTTAATATTCCTTTATAGATTTCCAGTAATATTATAAATCAGGATACAACGATTCTTCAACAAACGATAAATGCGCGTGATAATCTGCAGTTATGATAACGACTAATTACTAATCCCTTACCTTGTCGAGTAACATCGACTTAGTAACTAAGCATTATTAAAGAGAAACAGGTCAAGTTTAAGATCTTATTACGTCTTTACCATTAGAACGAGATTACAAATTTTGTAAGTAGAATGGTATGATCTAATTCAAGTGTCGCATATTCAGACCAGGTAAACCTGATTAAAATATTTTTTCCTATACAGGGGTTTATATTTCCTATGGCTATATAGAATTCTATTGTTATAATTACATAGGTGTCTTAAGATGTCTCAACACCGGTGACCCATCATTAAATCAAATTTCACTTCATCGATTGTATCGATTCATCGAACGTTAGGATAATCTTAAACATTAATTACGTACCACATAGATTAGGTTAGGTCAGACTTGTAACTGCCAAAAAAATACTAACTCATGCGGAAATGCGTTAAATTCTTTGTAAATGACACGTTCGTTAAAAGATGTATCGATAAAATAATAAGTAGGTACTTTCCCCACAACACCACCTTCTCCAGGGATCGTCACAATCAATGATCGCCCTGATACGTAGAAATATTTATTTTAAACCTCCAGATACATACAAACACACAAACTTTAAATATTTTTCTAAATAATTTCAGGTGCCAGAAACTCCAATATGGCTCCTATCGAAAGGTCGACAGAAAGATGCCCTTCGCTCCCTCTGCCGCCTTCGTGGTTGGTGCAAGCCGGAAGACGTCAAGGAAGAATTCGATCAACTCCTCAAATACAACGACGCTATCCACCAATGCGTCATCTGCCTTCAAGAAGACAGAACATCGAGCCTTCCCTGTGATCACATGAAGACGAACACATTGAAAAGAATCATCTTCAAGTATAAGCATGTGTTCTTTGTGAAAGAGACCATGAGACCGTTTATGCTGGTGATGGCATATTTTCTGTTCCATCTATTCAGCGGTCTCATGCCTATAAGACCGAATATGGTAAATTTCTGCAAGGCTCTGGGGATGAAGTATGAAATTAAAACAATAGTGGTAAGTCACATAAGTTTTCTTTTTCCTCTTTCATAACTTTTAAACATATTACATTTGACCTTATTAAATTCGAAGTTTACAAGATGTGACGTTAAAACCGAAAGATAGCAAAACTATTTCTAGGGATTCTGATTACTCATACAATGCAAAAATAAAACGTGTTTAATAAGTTTATTGCAATAACGAAAGAGGGCTTTGTTCTTTATGTAACAAAGCCTTTTATCATTAATTTCCAACGGAAACAATAAACTTATTTGACATGAACGAAATGGTGTGTAGATACAATCTTGTCACATTATTTATTTAATTAACTACATGGTATGAGCGCTTATGATACTGTCATTAACGGTCAGCATCCTCATTTTAGGGCAGTAGAGCAGAACAAAAACAGAAATACATACATACAAGACGAGGATTTGAGTCTTATTAGCCATAAAGATAGGCGAAAGAAAAACCATTTCAGAAATGTATTTGACTTATGGCTGTGCTATTTCCATTTGCATAATTTTCTATGGTTCTAATATTTTGTTATTTTTTTTTATCAAAATCGTATTATTCCAGTGACAGAGTCGACAAACCTATGCTTTATATAGTTCCTAAGCCAAAGATCTGCTCTCGAGATAATAAGGAGATATTAAAGATACGAAATTCTAAATGTACAAGAAACAAAGCTGATACGATAAAATTAATTTCGGCAGTCTAAAGTCAATAACTACTTACGCTTCGAGACGTTTTTTCGCGGCAAATATATACTTGTAAATTTTTTATTATCATCATCATCATCATGTCCTCCATACCGTGTCCGGTAACGGCGAATCCTGCAATTGGTCTAGCCCGGGTGATGTGCTCTAATGTGGCTGGCAAAACCGAATTTTCTTTTAAAAGTGCGGTTACAGGGTAAGCAGAAGAGTTGGCCAGCCGAGTCATATGTGTAGTTTTATTATACCTATAGACTAGAGTAAAGCACTTTGGATTAGGCTTATTGTTAGCCATGCTGTGACATCAGTTAATATAATTTTATCCTGCGCTTATTTGCAGGTGCTCGTCGGAGCAGTATTCATAGTAATGAACCTGCTGTCAGCTGTAATAGTCAAGTTGATCGGAAAACGCAAACTGATCATAGGCTCCATGGCAGCCACAGCTGTATGCAGCCTCTTCATAAGCATATATGCAGGGACCAGCCTACCTCCAGGAGTGTTCTCGTATGAACCACATACCTTCCCGCAGGGGACAGATGTCCTGCCACTCGTGCTGTTCATGCTGCTAGTCTGTTTTACGAGCTTGGGGATACCCTGGGTGGTGCTGTCTGAAGTGTTTCCATTCAGGTAAAATTAAAAAGTTTTCAAACCGTTGCTTTGCAGTGTAAAAAAATAGAGATAAATCACAAAAATAACGGCTAAAACACACTCTGATGCACATATAAAGGTTACCTGATGGTAAGTGGGATCTCCCGGATATTTAAATTCTCAAAACTGCAACCTTGAGACTGCAATCCCAAGACTACCAATGTGTTGCCAACCCTAAGGACTATGATGTAATGCCTCTATACTAGTAATTTAACTGTTTGTCTTATCGCCGCACCGGAGCAAAACATTGCGAACACTGCGTTTGGCATACAATTATTTATTCAGAACTCTGTAACAGTTGTAAGTTAGAATAAACATAAGCAACTTTCTGGTTTTAGGAGCAGAGGCATGGCCACGGGGCTTGCGGCCGCTTTGAGCTACGTCTTATTGTTCATTGCAACTAAGACCAACTACAACATTGAAGCCACGTTCCACCTTAGTGGGGCGTTCGCCATCTACGCCACCGTTGCCATCCTTGGAACAGTGTACTTATACCTGTTCGTACCAGAAACTGAGAAGAAGACCCTCGTAGAAATAGAAGCGTTCTACAAGGGAAACCGTAGGATCTTCGCTGATGACTTCTTGATTAACGCCTTTAGAAAGAAATCAAGCAATGATGCTATTGCTCCTATGCTAGTCAATTAAGGTGCGAAATACTAAATAGTTACTAAAGAACTACAAGAGAAAGCTTTTATTGTAAATATCGTTGTTTTAAAAGTAACTCTTGATAATTTTATTGTTTGTGAATGTACTCAAGGTACTCCTAAGTTAAGTTATTTAAGATAGAAAAATGTATGATACCAACCTAGATATTTAATAAGGATAAACTATCATAAATGCGTTTAATAAAATGTTGACCTAACTTTTGTGATAATTTCAATATTCGGCAGCAAAACCTATTAAAAACTTTTGATTTCAATTTAAAATAGTATTATTTGCTTTAAAACTGGAGTAGATTCAATTTGACAAGATAAGATTTAGAATGTCGGTTTTGTATGTCTGTGCATTACTGCATTTTTATATAAAACGATTTGTTATTTTTGTGAGAAATTGTACTTAACTGGAATTTGGTTCCATTGAGTTCAAAGTGAACGTTTTTTGGATCCATGAGGAATCTCTAAATGTAAGGCAAATATATAGCGACTTCAGCATTTTCTGTTTAAATACTCAAGAAAATACGTGTTTTCATAAAGTAGAATCGATAATGATAACCACGGAAGATCGCCGGAACTGCTCAATGTCAACTGATTTAAGGGTGGGGAGGCTAGTTTGTTAAAAACGCTTGGCCTCAATGGTTATCTTGGAAAATAACATTATAAAAAGCGATTTAAGGCAGTCGTATATGGCTATTCCTACTTGATGTAGTGTATAGTCACCAGCAATAATATTATATATATTAACAAATACATACACACACATACAAAAATTTACGCCTGCATTCCCAGAGTGGGTAGGCAGAGTAATAGAATTAGGTACCGACCACCAAATTTTCTACCGTTGATAATTTTCTGTAACCACATTTTGCACAATCAGGCTTAGATGTTTACTAGTGTAGTGACAGGTTGCAGACCCATCGCCTAGCAATACTACAAGCCTTTATTCCTTAGTCGACTCTAACGACATCCATGGGAAGACGAGGAGTGACACTATTCTAACCCGGCACCCACACGGAAACGGTCGTATTAACAAATTATGCATTGCACTCAAAAAAAAATTAACGCGCTCTAATGCCTCTAGTAGTACGTGTCCTATATTTTAGAGCCTAAGGTTTAGGTAGTACATTATATTGGCAGCTGCGGTGACTGTACACGGAGTATATGCCGTGAACTCACAACAACATCGGAAAATCAATGAAGTAAATAATCGTTGTCAACAAGAAAAGTACTTGTATGATTTTGACTTGAAATACGAAATATTTAGTTAAGGCACAGTATAAACAGAAGTTCGTCTTCAAGTGAAGACATTATCGCGCGAACAGGGGTGTGATTCTGTAAATAAGCAAAGGTGAACGAATGCACGAGTGATACCAAGCGGCGAGATTAAGTAGTCCCGTCAGTGCGAACAAAATACAATGTAGCGCGTGCATTTTCAATTAAGCAGCCTTATACGTTCGACCTATCGTGCTGCTAAATTGAAAATGCACGCGCTACAATGTGTTTTGTTCGCACTGACGGGACTACTTAATCTCGCCGCTTGGTATCACTCCTGCATTCCTTCACCTTTGCTTATTTACAGAATCACACCCCAGGACGGACCAAGCCGGTTTAGTTACCCCGTTTAATTCGTGAATTAAGTATCGAGCGACACGCATCGACACAATAGGTAAGAAACTCCGAAAGGGTTGCAGACGATTTACTTTTTTATACTATATTAGGTAAGGTGAGAAATAGGCCATTTCAAGATCGTAGCGCTCTTTACTTACAGTAAAGTTAAACAAATGTTTTATTTTCAATTGACTCGATTGCTTATTCGTCTTTTTAATTGGTTGAA
This sequence comes from Acleris laterana, assembly GCA_963966035.1. NCBI lineage: Eukaryota > Metazoa > Arthropoda > Insecta > Lepidoptera > Tortricidae > Acleris > Acleris laterana. Next base: position 6,522,317 of record OZ014459.1, on the reverse strand, counting down.
AACTCCGCTCTTTGGAGGTATCTTAAATGATTTATTAATTTATTTTTCCTTTAGTTTTTGACCCGTTAATAACGCAATTTTAATCTCCACCACATCAAATATATTTCACAACACTTATTGTACAGATGTGGTACATAATCATACGACATCGTATATTGTCGGATAAATTTTGTTTTTACTTGTTTAAATTAGACGATAAATGGTAACTAAAACTCAACAACAAACCAATATCAATTCGAAAATTTCCGGCCAAAAACGATGTCGTTTGTTTGTTCACTAAATATATGGTTTCTTGTAAAAGGTAGTCTTATCTTTGGAAGATTTAACGCCTAAATTCCTGTTTCTTGCAGATTCCCGCAGAATTCTGTCTATATTCCACGAATGGCCTTTATTTTTGCGCCACGGGTAGTTGCACTTTGTGGCATATTCTTCACTACTTTCCTTAAGTTTTTGAGGAATAGCTTCTCCAGTGGTAGTAATTTCATTAGTCGTGGTTGGTACAGCGGTCGTGGCAATTTCATTGTGCGTGGTATTTTCATTGATCTTGTTCAATTCATTAGTCTTGTTAACTTCATTGTTCGGGGTAATTTCAGTGATCGCCATAATTTCATTGGTCTGGTTAATTTCATTGATCGTGGTAACTTCATTGGTCTCGGCCGTTTCACAGGTCTCGTTACTTTCATTGATCGTAATAATTTCAGTGATTGTTGCTGTGTCAGCTGACACTTGCGACTCTAGGTGGAAGTTAAAAGACGTTATTGTGATAGAATTAATGTGGTAATGTGTGTTAGTCCTTTTATTAAAATTTCACACTCAAATGACACACACATATGAGTAGTGAAGGACTGATGTACAGTCTCAAATCCATACGGTGAAGTGGAACTGTTGATGAAATAGCAGGAGAACTCCTAAACGATAAACGCCCTTGTTTATTATATAGCAACACTGCTTAGAGGGTAATGTAATGAGCAAATGCTTTTAGGCGTTTGTTACTCTAAGTTAGAACAGTGTGCTGTGATATCCCATGTAATATGAAAATAACAGAAAATAAAACCAAATTCAAAAGCCTAAAGAGCGTAAAATAATGTCGGTTCCTCTTGGAATAGCCTATTAGACACCTGCATTCCCACATACAATATTTAGTTAAATTCATTATACACCAAATAATATCAAAGTCAAGCCAATAACCAGGCTACGTTGCTTATGTTTTTTCTTGGCACCGCTTTGGATTTATTTCTCGAACTGTGTTGTTTTTTTATTTCGTTTGGACTCCTACCATTCGGTACGGCCGAGTTCAAAGGTCTTATCTTATAGGGAGAAATCGATAGATCTCCATTAATATTAGACACACATAAAGTGACTTTAAGAAATAGACCTGATGAGGCTCATAGATGGCCACCGGGGCTGGGCGAATGGCCGGAGTTAAGTGACGTACATCAACATGCATGTCCTCAACGGTTATCGTTGTTTAATATAAGTTAGCGACTGTTTGAAAAAGGAGTTTGGGAACGCGGATTTGGTTATTTGTTTCTTTATTTGTTATACCTTTACTTATTACATGAGATGAGTAAGTATGTAGATACTGTCAAAATCACTCATGGCAATCACAAAAAAACTATAAATATTTTTTATAAATAAACACTCATCTAAAACAGTAAAAATAACGTGGACTTTGAATAGTTTTTTCTGCACACACGTTTAAATTTGGTAACTAAATTTATTGATTCACTATTTATTTATTTGTTACATTTCTTATCATAAAGTGTGCCACTGCTGGGGCAAAGGCCTCCTTCTCGTCCTTCCACGCATCTCTGTCTTGTTGTTAAATGTTTTAAGATAATGAACATTTTATGAGTCAATATCTGTTTTTTTTTTAACTTTAACTAGAAAACCAAATCTAAAAATCCTGCAGCAGCGTCTCGATGATGCTGGCAGCATATCTAGCTAAATAGATAAACGAATGCGTTAAGCTAGGAAAATTCCAGCGTCGAAATTTCTTTGAAGAGGCTTCGAGCGCTAGGACCCCACATAAGGGTCTAGATGCTGATTGGAATATAAACATATTCTGGACCGAGAGCGCTATATTTACCAACCTTGATGCTTTCAGCCACTTCAGTACCATACTGGTGCCAACACCAAATATAAAAATCGTTGACCAAAAATTACCCCTAGGGCGGGGGCCCTAGGGGTGGTTTTGGTTTAAAATTCCAGTGTTTGTTCTAAACTTCGTTTAAAAATTTAAAAACTACACGGTTTGTCTTCTTGCTCGTCTTTTTGTACCTAAATTGATGACATCCCTCTCTTTACGCAGATTAATGACATTATTAAATTTATTTGGAATATATCTTGATCATTCAGCTAAGCGAGCAATCCTGGACTCAGGCATCCCTTCCCATTCGCTTTGGTGGACTAGGGATACGTAATATTTTTTGTGTTTATTTTCCAGCTGTTTTGTCTTCCGTTCATAGCTCGGCCAGTGTAGCAGTTAAAATTTATATCGCTTTGCCCTCAAACTACACGACTGCCGACTTGGAGAAGCCAAAAATGCCTGGAGACTTGCCTAACCAAGCAGTATTTTCTCAAAAAAATTAAAGCCAGAGGAGGTGGGATGACATAACCTCTTATTTGACTTATGATATACCCTTGTAACCCGCAGCTCAGTACCCTTACCATGAGTTACAATTACCGTACTCGCTAGCGAGTCGAATGCTCTGTCCCTTGCACTCTATAGGAATACTCGCGAGGTCTGCAAGAGACAGAGCTTTGACGCGCTAGCAAGTACGTTAATTGTAACTCATGGTAAGGGTACAGGGGGGTTATTCAGACGTAACTATAAAGTTGATGTTACACAATTTTTTATATAAATTATATACCTCTGTATTTTGAGCTCGCCGTAAATTTCTTTAAGACTTCAATGCAGAAAACACACATTAACATTGTAAGGCTGGAAACAGGGTGACCATGCAATAAATACTTGCTTAATATTTTTAATAAAAAGTCAATCTTCGTCTTTTGGAAGAGGTCACTTAGTATCATTAGATATTTTTTTTCTACGCTTTCTTTCTGCAGAGTCTCGCAGAATTCTATATAAATCCCGCGTTTCGCCGCGTTCAGTGGTGAGCCACGGTTGGTCACACCTCAATCGACAACTTCCGCTGTCATGCGGAGTACCGACGTTAGAGATCATGAGATTACCTTTGAGTACTTCGGGAATATGATCCTTCTCCCAAGAATTGGTTTCGAGACTGGTTGTAGTAGACTCGGTGGTTGTAGTAGTCTCGGTGGTTGTAGTAGTTTCAGTGGTTGTAGTACTTTCGGTGCTCGTGAATTCACAAGCTGATAACTGGAAATCTAGATGGAAGTTAAAGAAGTTTCGGTCAAATATACAAGTATTAGTTTGATCGAGACTAATCTAACGACGATTGAAAACGCCGGGCGTCCAGTGGCGCCCTCATTACTATTGACGGATGCTGGGCATAGTCTTAAGTATCAACAGCGGAGATGCTGCCAACGATTTTTTTAACGATTGGATCAGGTTAGTCCTTAGGTTATCACAGTGAACCTATTTCAAATTTCAGGTTATTTGAATAATACTTTAGGAACTGATTCAAAACTTTAATAATTAAATTTAAACAACCTGCCAAAGAAACATGACTGTGAAGATAAAAGCTCAAATTCGTCAAATCACTTTGCGTAGGCTAGCAGTAGATAAAACAGAATTTTAGTTTGGTTTAATTGCTGGTCTTAAGAAATCTAAATTTATATAATTTTCTTCGTCTCGTTAACGATTTCTGAATCAAGAAATCAGAAACAGGAATGAACGATTAACGACCGGTTCCCATATTTATTCTACCTCTAGTGTAGACGGAAGGTCAGGTGGGGTAAACCAGTGCATCTACGGGGCAAGTGCGACCAACCACGCACATTCTTAGGAGTTATTGTTGGTTTGATGCACTTGTTTACCCCACCTGACCTTATAAGATAAATTGATCTATTGATTCCGTCTTAAGAGTGCGCCGAGCGTACGCCGGGTGTACAGTGGCGCCCTCATTACTTTTACTGTGTTTTCTAATAAACTAAAGTATTTTCTTGAAATTGGTCAGAGAGAAATGTGGAATAAAGGAAGATGTATTGACTAAGATTGAAAAGGGCATGCTTCGATGGTTCGGTCATTTGGAAAAGGTGGATGAAAGAAGATTGACGAAAGAGATATACAGATCGAAAGTGAGTGGATGGGTCGGAAGGGGCCGCCCTAGGCGTACTTTTTCGAGTCAAATCGGTGAAATACTGGAAAAGGGCCGAATCTTAAGTACCCGAAACCGACGTGCGTGCATGACTCGATGTATGAATGTGGAAGAAGCGAAAGAAATTTGTCAAGATCGTAGCAAGTGGAAAGAAGTGGTCTCTGCCTACCCCTCTGGGAAACAGGCGTGATTTAATGTATGTATGTATGGTCGTAGTTTTTTGTACTAAAAATGAAAACACAACTTATAGGGTATATCACGTAGTTTAATAACAATTTACCTTCGAGTTATCAACATAACGGACAAAAGTGGCCGCCTTTTCCCGTTAAGCTGACTACTCAAAGGATAATTGTTATTAAAGTTTGTCACGTATCCCATAAGTTGTGTTTTTACATGCGCTACAAAAACATATCGTCTGATTGCAAGGAAATTCTTTAATTAATTAGAAAACACAATAATTGTAATGAGGGCGCCACTGGACGCTCGACGTTTGCTCGGTGCAGTCTTAAGAGCAACGAGGATGGCTCCATATAAAAAAAATTTAGATCGGAATCATTCATGGAAGTAAAATCGTAATAGAGAAAACAAAAAAAAACCGGATGTCACATCTAATTTAAATGTACCTATGAGGGTGAATATTCGGGCGTTCCAACCGCCGTCATTATTCTCTTTAATACATTGACGAAAATAATGATAACTACCAGCAATTTTTGATGTCAAATCTGTGGACCCGGGGGTAGTATCCATTCCATTTAAAAAAACAAGAAAGTTATTGAGTTTATATTGAATAATATGCGAAAACAATAATGACGGCGGTTGATACGCCAAATATTCACCCATGAAAGGTATTGGGGTAAAACTAAAATCAAAATAAATGCGTTTATTAAGTTTTTCTTCAACAACACCCGCCTCCCTGCCCCGCCCCCGGACAACTGCGCACCGTAAACCCTGAAAGTACGGAATAAACATTACTGAGCAACATTGATCAAGTTTATCTAGATCAGCGGTTCTCAAACTTTGTTGCGACGGACCCCTTTAAAACACTACACAGTTTACGGAGTCCAACACTAAGAAAAGATAGGGTGCTACTGACAAGATTGCGAATGTTGTGAAAAAGTGGCGTGATTTCTTGTAAGCCTAACAAAACGTTACGTTTCATCGACTTATGCAATACAATTTAAATCACAAATAGATAAACTGGCTGTTGTTATCAACTTTGGCTTAAGTAATTAACATCTAACTAAATAAAAACATACTCGTGTTGTCAGTGCAAAATAAGCCAAATATGGTTACGTATCATCATCATCACTACATATTATAAAACAAAGTCGCTTCCCGCTGTCTGTCCCTATGTATGCTTAGATCTTTAAAACTACGCAACGGATTTTGATGCGGTTTTTTTTAATAGATAGAGGGATTCAAGAGAAAGGTTTATGTATATACTATTTTTTTTATTTTATGTACTGGTGTTACAGAAATCTCATATAAACCGAAGCGAAGCGAGGGCGGGTCGCTAGTTACAAATAAAAAAATATAAAAAATAGACACCTATTAAAAATCTACGTATCATGTTTTTGCAGTGGCCTTACAGAACCCCTGGCGTTGTGAACAATTTGAGAATAGCTGATCTAGATCATTATTTTAATTATATAGTTTTACTCCAATCGCTTTACAAATTTACTTAAGAATTGACACACCTAGATCTTTACTGAGTTATCTTGTCTCGCCGGAAACTACAGATGGATAAGATACTTCGCAATAAACAGCGTATTAACTATTGTTTTTTCTGCGACATGGTTCTAAAGCGGCTTAGCAACCGTGGCTGTATGACTAGTAGCGCTAAGCAGATTTTAGCGCTGATATCATCCTGTAATCTTCCTAATGAAAATTATTTATCTTTTACAACTTACAAAGTATTCAGCGCAAGTCTGAAGGGATTAAAATTTGACCTTGAAAAGTTCAATCACAGCAATTGTCGATGCTGTATACTGGCTAAGTAGGTATTTATATTTTAAATATGTTTCTTTGTGTATTCTTGCATGTAGTTTTTGTATTTATTTTGTCACTTTTATTATAACACTATTAGTATGTCGTAACGTGCGTACCGTCAGTTTGTCACGAATGGAGCTGGCTGAAAATCAGCGCTGCAGGTGTTTAACACCTCAGCATTATGCTGAGCCAGAGTCAGATTCACTGCCGCGAAGACACACTCACTATTCTTATTATTGCTGTTTTCTGTGTTTCTTATGTATATAGTGAATAAATGTATTTTCTTTCTTAATTCTTTTCATGTTATCTGTGGTTGCCACTCCGCTTCTTTAAAGCTTGGTTTACTCCCAAAAAAATTGCAATGCGGTCTTTTAGTTAGTTTACCTACAAAGTAACTTTTTAGTTATTTCTCATAATATAAATGGTGTGGGTGGCTAGCTTGGTGGAAAATATAAAGTTTAACTCTTATCATGTATTTTTACGTTTATTTATGTTGCTGAGGTGAAAAGTTACACAAGACCGAAGTTATTTGCATCCCTCGGTGCACTCAGGGTTCTAACCTAGAATCACGCTCTACGTTCGTGATTAAATTATAGAACCCTTCGCATACTTGGGACTCAAAATCAACACTCGCAGCAAAAGCCAACTTTGCTCTGTTATTGCACAAATAAACACTGAAAAACCGAATGGGTTGATTTTACTACATTTTAGGACCTACCCATGAGTTTCATTGAATTAACACCTAACCTTAGTCAAAACAACACATTGAAAAGGTTGCTTCAACCTTTTTCCTGGTTAACTCAAACTCACGTGTAAGTCCTATTTTAACCATAAAACTTTTGATTTTTCAGTGAATGTTATCTGTGGTCTACTTACGAGCTCCGTAGTCGCAGTTGTACTCATACATGTCACAGACGTCTAGGAAGGTCCGCTTATTGCAGCCGTCGGAGTCCTGTCCGCACACCGGGTGCCGGTCGTGGACGCATGCGCCGGCCATCGGACAGTAGTTCACCACCTGGACATGACTAACATTAAAATCTCTACGGCTTTACACCGGTATCCTGCCTTTTAGCCGAATGTTTCGTTTCCCGACCGTTTCATTTGCCAACCCGCTTTTTTTCTATAACTGTAAATATTACAAGATTTATTTCAGTACCAACATTGAAAAATCAAATGGGTTGATTTTACTAAGTTTTATGGTTAAAATAGGACTTACACGTGAGTTTGGTTGAGTTAACCAGGAAAAAGGTTGAAGCAACCTTTTCAATGTGTTGTTTTTACTAAGGTTAGGTGTTACTTCAACGAAACTCATGGGTAAGTCCTAAAATGTAGTAAAATCAACCCATTCGGTTTTTCAGTGAACTTGTAGAACCCTATAGGTTAATGTTTATATAAACCCTAAAACATTTAAAGTTATAGAAACGAAGGGGGTTGAAAAATTACACGGTCGGGAAACGATACATTTGGCAAAACTTATTTCTGCCAAAAGGCAGAGAACCCTTCACACTAGATTCACGTAGTTGACTATACCTATTATTGGAAGGGGTTGACATGGGCCTCGTGAGCCGCTTCGACCATTGCTTATCTCTTGTGGTAGCCCTTCGTTCACCGCAAGGCCCCGTTGCGTCCAGGAATTTCCAGATGCTTTGGGCAGTGAGGAGTGGTATTCCTTGTGGAACCATGATGTGTCGCCCTAGGTACATACTTCAGTTGCGCATTAGTGGTCCGCAAGAGTAGTTGACTATCTTGACACTACTAAGGTTGAAACCCCTATACACTGAGTCAACTACCAACGTCTTCCCAAATGCGCGGTCAAAACATTTGTTTACACTTTTTTATAGCTGAAGATAAGCCAACAGATTGACCCACAAGAGACATTAGCAAAAACAAGGCCGCTTCTTATGCGCTACACGTCTTGAAAAAGATTCAAGACTTCCTTTTAAAAAAGCATTATTGTAATGCAGCGGGAAGCTTGTTCTAAATCAACGAAATCTGACACTTTTTTCGGTCGACCATCACCTTGCCAAAGTACGAGTGTTTGCTCCTGGTCAGTCTGGTCGACTACAGCTGCGGCCACGGTCGTCAAGTTATCCTTTTTTTACCGTTGGTTTGAACCCTCCAATGTGTTGTTTTAAGTTAACCGAGAGGAACTTGTAGGGCGTGAGATATCTGTTTAATCGAGTACCAAATTATCTTAACTTTGCGTAGTGCCAAGAAAAGCTAAACAAATGAAAACGGGAAAATAAATATTTATACAAAGATATCGTCGTAAGTATACCACGTACTATAATATACGTACACATACGTACTATAGACTTGAATATATTACGGAGTTCAAATTATAATATTTACCTGTATTAAGTGTGGCAGCGTCCAACGACAAAACGTCAAAACTGAAAAATAAAGATAAATTCTGGATAATGCTTCGTCAACCATAATATTATGAAAATATAGTGACTTGCTCCGGTTTCTCACGACTCTAGGTTGCAATACGTGGTAGATGAAAAAAAGGTACGTCTAGTTACACTGAGCGTAAAAAGAGCTGGGATTAAAAACTGTAGTAAATAGTAATTAATAAATTATGAACCGAAACAACTTAAATCACACAACGTTCTGCAGTTTGAAAAGACATCCACGTGAGTAAAGAATAAGGCCGTAGTAAGTCATAAAGGTAAAATAACTCTTCCTAGCCCTTTAACCAAAATCAAAAACCTAGCGGCTAAATTATATAGAACGCCGAAATCTTCAATGTATTTTTTTTTGCAATGATTATATATTATAACACAACACACACTATAGATGACCATAGCATGCATCTAGCGATGTAACAACAACTTACATGTTAGAAATACTATCCATAGCATTATTTAGAATTGTTCATCGGAATGCACGTTTTCGGAGACATTTTCAGGAAGCAAACGACCAATTGGAACCACCTCAAGTCGTTTACACTCCGGCTTATCGCTGTTTTGTAACGGTCGATTTATTCGTTTTGTATTATTGCCATTGCTAGGTTTTTCTCCTGACAATCGTCTCTTTAGTTCATTTAAATATTCGTCATAGTATTTTTTCAAGTTCACATCGAGTAATTGGGTTACTTTACTAAGAAATCATAATAAAATTACTAAATGGTATAATATGCACCTATTGTTGAACGTTGAAGAGTTTGAAATCAGAAAACATTGAGCTGGAAACTTTTCAAACAATTGCAAAAAGGACGCCCCCGTCCTGAGGGTTCCGTGATTACTTCTTGTTGTATGTACATCAGTAGTTTGTCCAACCTGTCAATGAAAGAAAGAAAAAGAAAGAAAAGGAATACTTAACTTAACTTTTTGTGGAAAGGACGTTCTCCCATAGGTGAATCAATAAGCTTTTATCGTAAAAAAATGAGCTTTGACAAACGAAAATACAGACAGACAAATAAAAGATGGACAACAAGGTGATCCTCTTAGAGTTCGGTTTTTGTTTTTGTGTTACGGAACCCTAAAATCTTTATGATTTACACGTCTTTTACTAATCTTGCTTTGTATAATTACCTAAACGGAAACCATCATAAACTACTATTAGACGTAGAATTAATTCCTGTTGTCGTTAAATCAACATGACAATGAACAAACAACATTATCACTTTAATCTCTAGATTCTATGAACAAATTAAATCTATCTCATTTTTGCTTTATAGAAGGAATGTCGCCGTGGCGTCAACATTAAAAAACTCATGTTTAATAGTTTGTTGAATATTGAACAAAATTATGCGGACGGAAATATCAAATTAGGCAAAGTTGGTCTGAGCCTATGCTTGAAGTATATTTATTAGTCTAATAATAATAGTATAAATAAAATTATGGTGCATTTATTTAATAATGAAACTGCAAAAGCCCCAGTAACCAGTCGAGTCAGATCCATCACGTCACAGGTATGTTCATTCTCATTTTTTCTGTATTATACTCACATATTACATATCCCAAAGAAACGCACTGATTGACTTACTCGTATGAACGCAACGCTTAAATTCCTAAGTGTTTTTTTTTTGGTAAATGCCTAATGGGCAAAGACAAAAGTCCTTGCTTTTGATTTGCAACTTCAATTACTTTAAGATAAAGGGCAGAGACGAAAATCCCTTCCGGAGACTTGGGAACGAAGGGGCCCAGGTACTTCCGGGCTCGCACCGGCTAATACTACCAATGCCCCTATTACCATCTAGAATTTAGACTCCCGCGGATACTACGCCAGCCAGTGCTGAAATGAATGTCACCATAATTATCATGTCAGCCGAAAGACGTCCACTGCTGGACATATAGGCCTCCCCCAAGGCTCTCCACTCAGACCGGTCCCGCGATTAATGACAAAAATAAATGTAATGTAATGTATAACTATTAATTAAAGTTACTTTATTAGTACGGCTCTAAGAGTTTTAATACTAAACTAATTGGCCTCTACAAACGCATTTGATGGATTTGACAGAAATTGCCAATGTTAAATTTCGGGAGCCTAAAAGACATAAAAAATATCAACCTTTTTTCCAGATCGTAGCATGCATGAGTCCAAACCTTTCACTCTTAAACATAGGAATGGCCATCAGCTTTTCCACCATCGCGCTGCCGGTCCTTCTCAACGCCTCCGAGGGTCTGTCTCTTGACGAACACGGCGCATCATGGTTTGGTAAGTGATCTCATTTAACTTCATAAATATTGGATATTGTAATTCTTCATCCTTCGGTACAGTAGAACACAATTTATATGACGTGTCGTGAATCTTTGTTCGCGCAGATACGAACAACAATTTCGATGATTTCCAAAAGTACATTTAGAACCCACGATCAGACTTGTATGTAATAGTTATACCTAAGGTGCTAATTATATTGCATAATTTTTTCCATCTCACCGTGATGGCTGGCTGAATGACACGATCGTGCGTCAACATGGCGTCACTAATAACCAATGATAGCACAGCACAGCACATGCTGATTGGTTCCCCGTTTCGAAAAAATGTCGTCTGCGCAGGTACGAGTAAGCCATATCAATTGTGTTTTACATCCAACGAGATCCATAGTTCAATGTTTTTTTTTCACGTGACTAATAGTGAATTTTTGCTAAAGTGATTGTGGGAGAAGTTAAGAGAACTAGTAATTATTTACTTCCCAAATAAAACTTTAAGTAATTTCAGGAAGCATTGCATTTTTAACCCAACCAATTGGTTCAATTTTTTCGGGGCCTATGGTGGATTACTGTGGTCGGAAAAAGGCAAACTTTCTCGCGAATCTGCCGCATGTGTGTGCGTGGATCCTCATGTATTTCTGCTGGAACCTGCCCACGCTGTTCCTGGCCAGTGGTCTTTTGGGCTTAGGCACCGGAGTCATGGCTTCACCCATCAACACTTACGTTGGAGAGATAAGGTAAGCGACGACATTATCATTTTATTTTTCTTAATTAGTTGTACCTACTTATATCTGCTTAAATATGTAAAAAATATTGGAATGGCGGAGAAGTCATGGACTGAAAACCAAATAAAATAATTGACACAAAAGGGAATAAGGGAAGAGATGTACTGCTGATGGAGACATTATCACCACTGCCTCAAGGTACCTACTTTGGTCCAATTCTGTTAATTATTGTTAAGTTCGTATATTATGTTATTTTTTAGCGACTGTTGAATTTCTTATTGTTTTAACTTGGTCTTATGAACTACAAGCTTTGGGTCGCGACTTACAATTAGTCTACATACATGTATGTATTACATAAAGCATCAATCTTATCTTCATCATCAGCTGAGACAGTCCAACACTGGACATAAGTATATTCCATTGCAGACTATTACTCAGTCCTATAATCTTGGTGGAATACAGCCGAAGATCATTTATATTTGAATTTAATTCTTCTAGCGAGCCATCCATACGTGGCCCTCTCTGCACAGTCACTCAACTCTTCGCGTCAATCGGGGTGTTTGTGATGTACTTCCTGGGCACAGTGGTCGACTGGAGACGGGCGGCGCTGATCTGTCTCATCGTGCCTCTAGCCTCCATGGCTTTGGTTTTACTAGTGAGTTTTGTATTACCGCAAATATCTATACACAAGTAAGGACGTTTTGCTATATTGTAAAGCCATTTGAAATATTTGGCGAAACGACAAATAGGACAAAAGCGCCTGGTCAGAGGAACGGCCAGTTATTTCTATATCTATAAGGAACTAGCATGCCGGAAGATAGTAACGGATGATGGTAAATTTCAAACGTTATTATTGAATTCCATTCTTTACTAAGTCAATGAGGTTACGAGTGAAGCAAATCGGATGACCGTAGAATTGGTTGAAGATTAAATATTTTTTACACTGACTCTTTAGGTTCTATTTGGCTCCACGGAATGACACTGACCTATTTGACGACTTTCAGAATCCAGAAACTCCCGTCTGGCTCCTAGCTCATGGGCGTGAGAAGGAGGCCCTCAGGTCTCTCTGCCGACTTCGAGGATGGACCGCCCCGGAGAACGTTCAAGAAGAATACAACGACCTTGTGGCCTACTCTAAAACGCTGCAGCAGTGTGTCATCTGCCACAATACTAATGATGAGGTTGACACGCCTAGTGACTGTGAACATTATAAAATGAATTTTCTTAAAAGGTAAGCAGTTTACTTACAGAAACCAACATTAAATGCGGTATCAAAACAAAGGACTTATACTTTGATATCAATCCCATGATTTTGTTTACTACGTGAACGTGAGTTTATCTATTTGATGGTTTCTATGTATTTAAGTATGTTTGCCATAATTATTTTTAGTCATAATGTGTTTCAAGTCATAATTTTCGCAAGTCATAATGCATTTGCATGTATTTTTTCAGGGTTTTTATAAAACTAACCTAACCTAACCTAAATAATCTACACGATAAACGTTTATCAAAAACTGTAACTTCAGCCTGAAAGAAGTTATGACAAAAAAAATATGACTAACAATACATTATGACCAACGATTTGTATGGCAGTCAAGGGGATCCGATGTTTTCCACTATATAAGCAAGTTTATTATTATCTAGTACATACCCATAGTACAAGTCGGTGCTTAGTTTGGGACTAAGTCAATATGTGTGACGACGTTATCCTCCTGATATTTATTAATTTTATGTTTCTAAACCAAAAAAAACGAATGATTTTTGAAGTTACCAAAAACAATGAGAATTATAACTTGTTGAAATCGAGATAAATTCGAGTTTGTCTAAATACAGTAAAGGGGTTACTTGTATCAACCTATCCTACAAACAAAAGCGCTCTCAGATAAGTTTCTTACGGTCATCAATGTGAGTCAATGCTGATCAACAAGCAAATGACGTAAAATTTTGTAAATTTTCAGATTTTTCCTCAAAGTGCGATATGTGATGCTCTGCAAGGAGACCCTGAGGCCATTGTCCCTCATTGTGTTCTACTTCGTGTTCCTCGCGCTCAGCGGGTTTGTGCCCGTGAGACCGAACATGGTGACCGTGTGCGAAGCCTTCGGAATGGCTGATACTGGGAAGAATATTGTGGTGCGTATCATGTTTAATGTCGTTATTGTAAATTTAAGGATATATAATGGATAAAAAAGCACTTAGACGCACTTGCTCTAACTAGTTAGCTAGGGCAAGAGCGCGATAAAATCTGAAAAACCATTCATGGGCGCTAAAATTAAAATACAGCGTAGGTACAGCTGCCGATTCGAACCCCGATACGAAACTTCATGTGTTCAAATTGTACAGTTAGATAAAATCCGCGGCTGTATGTAAAGGGCTTAATTCAGTATCAAAGAGTTCTAATACGCATCAACCTAAAACCTGCCCGTAAGAAAACCGTTTTAAAAATTTTAGGTCTTCTTATTTTGAAACAAGACTCAAGCTTCGTTTGTTAAACCACCCTAAACAACATTCCCCGCATTGTCGCACTTCCCCCGTAGATGCATTTGCCCCACCTGTCGTAACTTATACAACGTTTTTTCCCCAGTTCATGGTCGGCGTACTAACCCTGGCCGCAAGTATATTGATGATCGGTATCATCAAACTCTTCGGCAAGCGGAAGCTAGCTTTGATCATTATGTCCGGTGCAGCGGTATCATGCGCTGGTCTCGCTGCTTACGCAAAGAAAAATCTAGACAGTTCTGTATTCTCCTACGATGCTAACACATATCCTGATACCAAGAGCTACGTGCCACTAGTGCTGTTCTACCTGATTACTATATGCAACGGGTTTGCGGTGCCGTGGGTGGTGATTGGTGAAGTGTTCCCCTACAGGTAAATTCAATTTAATTTTAAGTATGGTTAAATCGTTAACTCCAACGAACTCACTTTGATGTAACTGCCTTTAGTTTTTTCTACAACAATTTATTTTATTAAACAGGAGTTAGTTCTAAAAGTACTCTACTATGTACTATGGCACACGCTTGAACTGCAGTCCCAAGATTGATAGTCTTGAGAGGAAAAAATGTCTATGGTCTCAGATTCCAGTTACCATCAAGTAGCCTGGGTTCTAGGCTGTAAAAACCATATCATTTTCGACCTGTAATCAAAATTGTCAACGTTTTGATAGCTCTTTAAGTACTTGACAGTAATAGCGGCTAAGTTAAAAACAACAGGGTGCCTAATATGGCTGCGTTTATCGCGTGATAAATTTTGGATAAGGCATCCGTCACCTTCTGGCAGGTAAATAAGTACACGTGTCAGAAAGTGACGGATGCTTTATCTACAGTTAACACGCAATATAGACGCAGCCATACTAGGCTCGCAGGATACCCGCAGGTCAATAAAACGATACGACGACCGCCTAGAATAGAGGCGTTGTGTGCTGGTTTGACCTCTCTATACAATGATCTCTCTAAATATAAAAAAAAACCCTCGAATTAAACATCCAATAATACCTCGAATATATTTGGTTTGTTTTAACTTCGAGTTGTACAATCTACTTACTATAAATATGTTTTCTGTTACAGAAGTCGTGCCACCGCTCAAGGGATAGGTGCCGCCGTCTGTTACTTGGCCTCCTTCATAGCAGCAAAGACCTTTATAAACCTGGAGACCAGCATCCACCTGTGGGGAGCATACGCAGTGTACGCTGGTTGCAGTTTCCTCGGAACCATCTACTTGTACTTTTTCCTACCAGAAACAGAAGGGAAAAGTTTACAAGAAATTGAATCTTATTACAGTGGGAAACTGAAAATATTTGCAAATGATCCGATTATCAACTTGTTTAAAAGACTTAAGAGATAGAACTGTTGTTTTTAGGGTTTCGTACCTCAAAAAGGATAAAACCGGTCAAGTGCGCACCGAGGGTTTTGTACCGCCGTATGATCTATACTAATAAAACTGAAGAATTTGTTTGTTTTTTTGCTTGTACGCGCTAATCTCAGGAACTACTGGTCTGATTTGAAAAGTTCTTTGATTGTTAGATAGCCCATTTATCGAGGAAGGCTATAGGTGATATACCTATCATACTCACATAAACCGCAGCGAAGCTATGGCGGGTCGCTAGTTTATTATATACTAACAAACTCCTACAAAAATATCATGGCAAAAAACTTACATACGAGTACAATGCAACCATGCAAAAGTTTTAGGACCTTCTTATTCATAAATGTGCGTAACTAAAGTGTGCTTGAAATATGCTTTATCCCTATCTATCATTATAACATTTGAATTTGACAGGAAGGGACAAAGAATACTTTAAATGCACTAGGTTCATAGTTGTAAATGTCTAAGTGTTTACATATTTCCTTTTCCCTTCAAATTCTTTTAACAGCCGATAAGAGTTTTTCAAATTCCAATCCATTAACCCTTTACATTCCGTTTTACCGTTTTTGTGTTTGGCGTTCGGGCCAAAATCACAAACCGAATCAAATGCCATAAATAATGTTGCATTTTGTCTGTGTTGTTATATAGCTGAGATAGGGATAGGGATATCTTGTAGATATATAAAAGACAAACCTAACTCACTGACTTATATATCAACGCACAGCCGAAACTACTGTACCTAGAAACTTAAAATTTGGTACAGGGGTTCCTTTCGTGATGTAAGAAAGGATTTTCCGAAAATCGACCCCCAACGGGAAGAAATAGGGGAAGTGGCGGGAAACGAATTAAATGCGTACGGAGTCGTGGGCGTCCTGTAGTTTTCTATAAGGATCAAAGTATTAACGATGCAAAAGTTTTATTCAGTAAAATGGATTTGATGATGAAGCCACTGTTGAACACTGGAACGCTACAAATTAACCATAGCTTTATAACTTTTTAAACCTGTGTCGTTTAGTTTAGTTAACTAAGGAATTTTAGGCCAGGGCCAAAAGTAAAAGATAGCAGATCGGTATAAATCAATGGCCAGTCATCTGTCATCGCGGTACAAGTTATAACCTCTTCTAGGGTTTGAGGTTATAGTATTTACTTGATGTAATGTACTGTAGTGACAGACAGATTCTGAGCATTATTATTAAAATCTTTCTTATTGGACACGTTGATGTCTTTGGTAAAAAAATATACCAATCATAAGCCAGAAAGCCTTCTCCCTATTCGAGAATTATGCACTAAAATTTGTAATTTAATGCCTTTATTAATTCACTTAAAACGGTTATTATTAAAAATATGGTTTAAAAAATATTTTATTAACAACCAGTCATTGACTCATCTGATGAGTCATAAAATAATAAAGTGGAAATGATCATGAAGGAATTTGCTCGCTTATGTTTGGAAGGAAATCCTTTTGTTTGCAGAAACCATCAAGAGGTTGCGTAAGTGTCTCATACAGTGGTTTTATTCTCAGAAAAGCATCATTATAGTCTGAATGGCTCACACGCAATGATATATACTATAACGGTTGATAAAATAGGTCATAATATACCAGTAAGGCACGTGTTGTTAAGAACTAAAGAGAAAACTGGCTAAGTGCGAAGGTTTCTGACTGCACTAATCGTCCAGTGGAGCCTTAATTACTATTATTGTTAATACGGTTTTCCCCACCCTTGAAATAGGTACCATTGAGGAGTTCCAGTGCCCGTATGTGATCTTCATCATCAGTTCCACTTCACCAAATGATACTTTCTGAATGCAAATACCGGACTTGTTACTTTAAGTACTTATAGGTACTAAAATCTATAATATTTGAGAAGTTCCCTCTATTCCTCATCAGATACCGATTTCGTGACGATGCGAAAACCTACCCTATCAAACAAAAATATAACTTTACGAAAAACGGAGGAATCGGTGAACATATATTAAAAATAAACATGCATACTACAGCTGAACATAGATCCTCCTTTTTTGATGAAGTCGGTTTAGATTAAAGTTTCATGTACCCTATCAATTTATGACTATTCGTTAGCCAAGGTGCTAAAAGTCATAAATTCTGAGACAACCAAGCAAGAAGACTACAATTTTTCTAATTTCAAAGATCCTATTACGTTGACCAAATCTTTCATGTTCCCGGTAGTGATCGGGACGGAGATATACTCGTATGACCGTTGTAGCACTGTCTCTTTCACAGGAGATAAGACCCCTAAGGTGTGATCCTGAAGACAAGCACCGAGAACTTCAGCTTTGTCTGACCATGCACAACGTTCGTAGCAATTTAAAGATGCAGTGACGCTAGCAATTCATATTATGATGGACGAAAATTGCCCTTCTAAGCCAATAAACAGTATCTTAAACTCAATCATCAAAGCAGATTCAATTCTATTTATTAGGAATAAGGTTGATTTGACTACAGGAGGTTTATCTTAGTTACTGCGTATCGGCTTAGGACAGTATAATTTTCTACTAACGTTTATCTTTTCTATCACTTTCTATATAGATGACAGTTGACCACGTAGTTTATCGCAACGCAAGAGAATGTCATTCCATACATTTTGCATGATAGAAAATAAAAACTTTAGTAGCGTTTGCATCTTGGCTAGGGCTTCAGAGGTGTTTCTACCGAGCGAGCGAGCTCATACGAGCGACGGTTAAGCTACCTACCCAATTGGGATTGTTCATATTTTTACAATTACTCCAATTCGAAAACCATTTCGAGGAATAGGGTTTTAAAGCCGTTCTGCATTATTAAATTTTTGAAATATTTATCTATTTTGGATATTTCGACAAAAGTATATTTAACCTTTGTTTGACTTTCGTTTTCGGCTTGAAGCCCTCCTAGGTGTATCTTACGGGTTAGGGGAAAACAGCTTGAAATAGTATATTTTAATACACTATTACAATAATTTTTTTTATTGGATATAATTAAATTGTTGTAATCGATTAGAAAATGCCATCCTAAATTTAAAATAATCATGTCATCCATAAAATGTCTGCTAAATAAATAAAGATATTAAAACAAAACTATTAGGTCAAATACAAAATTAATGAATTTGGTGTTTTAAAATTTCCTGTTCTTTCGAATGCGAAAGTAAAAACCGTGAGTAATTTTTTTTGGTCAATCCCAATTGAGAATGCACCTTCGAAATGTTGTTCGTACGTTTTGACGAGACAACTTAAGTTCGCCGGCTTATAATTCATCCGACGAGTTGAAAAGTGAGTTCCTTAGGAGAATAATACTGAGCAGTCGTTTAGTTTTTATTTTGAACGATAAGACGAGATGTCTAAAGATTGTCAGCTTAACTAACCCATATAAGTTTTAGGTATTTGTTTTTTTTAAGCATTCGCACCGGGTATTAATAGTGGAAGAGACAAATATTTTTACTTTTTAAGTGTGACTTCGTAAAAGGCAGAAACGTCTGAAAAATAACAGCCACTTATTCTAATCCAAAAATAAAAAGTACCTAAGTATAGTTTTGTGAGCGCACCTTTATTTGACCTTTAAATATTTCAACAACTCGTGTCACATCACCTGTGAGATAAACCAACATGCTTGACCTATTAATTCGAATAGTTACTATGAGATCAGGGATCCGAACAAGAACAGTTGTTTGGATAATACACCTACTGTATTATAATAGGTTAAGTACACCCAGTTACAGTCAGGTTCCTATGCAAATAGATTATACAAACATCATGAGAAACCGGCGGAGGGAAACCAAATCAAATATATTTTGACCTACGAACACGTGTAAGTTCTTTACAATGGGAGATCGTACAAAAGTGATCTTTTAAAGTAAACACAGGTATTATCACGAAATGACAGGTCTGAAATCACAGATTTAGTGCACATCTGCAAACATAGGTAAGCAAAAAAGAGTTTGGATACATGACGACGCTGCTCGCAACGAAATTGGCAACATGATCCAATTTTTAGCCAACGCCTGATGCTTAATGTGGTGTTGCAGCTTGAGAATATTGTTAATCCCCAGCACTTCAATGGTTTTTACTATAAGAGCTTTATCGCAAGGTGTTTCAATTTGGATCCGAGAATTTAGTTAAATTATTATACTCGTGCTTGTACATACATACATACATACATACATAAACTCACGCCTTTATTCCCAGAGTGGGGTAGGCAGAGCTACAGAATTACCAACAATTCTAAAAACTTGTTGATAATTCTGTAACCACATTTTGCACACTTAGGCTAAGATGTTTACCAGTGTATTAGTGACAGGTTGCAAGCCCATCGCCTAACAGTACTATACGCCTTTATTCCCATAGCCGTCTCTTACGACATCCACGGGAAGATATGGAGTGGCACTATTCTAACCCGGCCAATAAATGATAAAGGAATTGTATTTTAAAGGATGTATGTTATAATCTGTGGTGGCGGAGTTCTTCGAAACTCGGAGAGAATTTAATCAGATGTGATTGCCCTTAGATCAACCAACAAACGGTGACATTATATTTTCCATAAACTCATTGTATAAATATTGTATATATAATCCGCTCCCTTAGTCGTTTTGTCAACATTTCCATACCCATTTATTTGAACGCTAGCTGACTAAGATCGGATCAACAGACAACAAAGTCATGCTTTTAAACCCGCGGTTGCGTATAAACCCTCATTTTAACTCGGTTTGGCTGAATAGCGCTTGTCTCGGCCGCGCGAGAATTAAAAAGTTACGATAACGTCATACCTCCAATTTAAAAAAATGGTTAAATAGTGAATTTTTACGATTGTTTTCTTAGTGTAAGCGTGAAGTGTAGGTTAAAGTTATTTATTTAATATTAATAGTGTTAAATGTTTTAAAGTTTTAATTTATTTATTTGAAAGTAAAGACTAAAAAATGGTGCATAAATTTAATATTGAAAGTGTAGAAGCCCCGGCGATTAACAGATTGAGATCCGTCACATCACAGGTACTTATGTTTTTTTTTTTATAATCTATAATGTATACCTTAACAAATCACGGGACTATGGGAGACCCGGACCTTTGGAAGGAGGAGCCAGTACATGGAGCCGAAGTCAACAGGCAGAGGTTATTTAGACTAAGTAGTTTAATTTGGGAAAGTGACGGGACAACAATGATGTTTAATGTTATTATGGTATAGAAATTTATAGACTTTAATTTGTTTTTTTTTTACTTTGTAAAGCGTGCGTGGAACACATTCAAAAATCACGAATTAACAAATGACATAGCTTACTTCTTTCATTTATTTATTGCATTTTTTATCTGTATCAGGTTTTGAAACAATTTTACCTTGCAGCAGGTTATTAACTATAATCGGTAATAAAATAAACCAATAACAGAAACACGTTCTTAACAACAACATTTAAATGTAGTTAACGAAATAACTCCGTCATGTAACTAAGACAAGTTAAAATAAAATGTGAAACAGTTGATATTGCATTAAATTATAATTGAGTTAACGAATTAAATTAATTGTATAAAACATTTTATAGTACCTACTTTCCAAGAGCAAATGCAAGGTTACAATACAATGAAAAATGACAAAATTGCTTAAGGCGAGGGCGATATTTGAGGAGTTCCTGTCATCAGATCCTGACGTGTTGAAATTGGGACCAACTAGAAAAATGTACACTTTCATACAAAAAAAGATTTTTTCCAATCGGTCCCGTGTAATCGGGGATTTGCGGGTGGTAGGACCTTGTGCAGGGTCCGTCCGGATCGCTACCACCATCTTATCCATTAACCTACCGCCAAACAGCAGTGTTCGCATTGTTGTGTTCCGGTTTGGGGATAAGACAGCCGGTGAACTGACTAGCATAGAGGCATTCCATCTTAGCCTCAGGGTTGGCAACGCATTTGCAGTCTTAGGATTTTATTGCAGTCTTGTGATTGCGAATGTCTATGGGTCACAGTTTCCACTTACCATCAGGTGGCCTGTGTGCTCGTTTGTCTACTCGATGCCATAAAAAAAAATCAAAAATCGGGGAACATACATAAAAAAACACGGTTTATTGAGGACCTCCTATCTTTATTTTTTGAAATAGGTTAAAAATATACACGACGAATGAAAAATAAAGTGGCCTTAGAGATTAATTTAAGATGATGTTTAAATCGTAACTGTCAAGTAAATCCGTAAAAATTTAGCGCCGGGCGTTTCTGTTCCCTTAAACCGAACTATAGATCTGAATTTTGAATATGTTGTAGATATCATGAAATTTTAATCTGTACGTTACCGTTTTTTAATTTTTAATTGTTTTTTACACACATACATGCATTAAATCACGCTTGTTTCCCAGAGGAGTACCCTAAAATGTTCCTACTTTGCTCCCCCACGGATAATTATGCTCCATGGTTCAAATATTGAAGTAATCTGTATTGTTAATCATTCTATTGCTTTCATTCACTGCACGGCTGGATGTATGTATGTACATCGATTATTTTTATAAATTTTGCCATCGACTTATAAGTAACAAACGAAATAGTTACTAAATATGGAGCATTGGTTACCCATGGGGGAGCAAAGTAGGCACAGTTTACGTAGGCAGAGACAACTTTTTTCCACCCTCTACGATCCTGACAAATAATTATTCGCTTTTCATAATATCGACACCATATTCAAAAATAAATGTTTTAAAAAACCAAAACCCAGTTTCAAAAATGCAAAAAATGACTTCTTTTAAAATAGTAGGTACAGTCGAGTTCATAAATATGTTTACACTTTGGTACCTTGTCACTTTAATCGCTGTGGCAATTCAAATATAGCAGTTTAAACATGACATTACATAGACAAGGTACTAAAGTGTGCACATATTTATGAACTCGACTGTAACTAATAGGTTAGTCCAACTGACGTCGGCTTTTTGTTGAAAATATTGTACCTAGCATTTTAAGAGATGTTATTTTTTACGTTTTTGAAGGCGGTTTTTTATGTAGTCACACTTTTTAGTTGATTTGATATTTTAAGTTATTTCAAGCGCGCCGCAAGCAACGCCGCGGGAAAGTCATAGTCATATTTAAACAAGTAAATGTTCTTCGTTGTAGTCGCTCAACTATGTTAATCGAGATATATTATCGACACCCTTGAAATAGGTACCGTTGAGGAGTTCCGGTGGCTATCTGTGGTCTTCATCATCAGTTCCACTTCACAGTACTAAAATCGCTTTATGTTTGCCTACAATATTTGAGGAGTTCCCTCAATTCCTCACTGATCCTCTAATCAGATTAAGATTTTGTGACGATGGGACTACCTCAAAAGTATACTCTATCAAAGCAAAAATTTTTTTTTTTAATTGGTAAATTACTGACGTAGAAATTGGTGAACATACATTAAAAAAAAACACAGTGGAATGTATTACCTCCTCCTTTTTTGAAGCTTGTTAAAAATGGTAATAATCAACTAACTAATAAGTTTAAGGGCCGGTACAGACAGACAGCATTTGAACTGCAGGGTATTTGCAAAATGGTAGTTGGTGTGCAGTTCGAGTGCAGTTGACGTACGTGCGTTTTGATGCTATTCCGTTAACTCCATCAGAACTGCATTCGAACTGCCATTTTTGCCATTTTGCAGAACGTCAGTACCGGCCCTAAGGAAATAGAAACGCTTTCACATTTGGTATGGAATTTTTAGCTACAAAATTCTATTAAGAGCTTGGTGATTGGTTTTCTTTAGTACCTTTTTGATGTTACAAAATATGAGTTCAAACCTTATATTTTTTCAATTCCGTTTCTAATTGTTACAATTCGTTACACCATGCATACGCGCAGTAATAGTCTCTGTGCCGTATTGTTTTCCAGCTATTTTACATAACATTTCATCAGTTGTAAACTCGTGTACGCTTACAAGATGTAAAGCGTGTCGATTCTCCAAATCGTCGGTGATACCGCTAAACCGCGTAAGTAACAAATTTAATGAGCAAAATTCACTTTACTTACTACGTAAAGTGCATTTTCCTCCTTGTCAAATTTGTTATTTACGTGGTTTCTAGCAGTATGACCGACGAAATCAGTTTCGGCTGGTTCTCAGAGATCACTTGCAAAGTCAGAACAATGAATATGTTGTTGTCGCTTATAGCTTTATTTCATAATATGTTAATGGATATGCTATAAAATATCGATTAACTTAAAGTTAACACAGCTGCCTTTAATTTTTTTTTAATCATCGAATGACTTTATGAAGAACTAGTAGTTGCCCGCGACTCCGTCCGCGTAAAAGTTGTTTGTCGTTGTTTGTTTGTACAATAAAGTATTTACATACATACAGACATTCTGGAATAAGTACTCGAGCTCATCAAACAATTCCGTCGTCACCAGAATTCGAACCCGGGACCACTAACCTAGTATTCAGGGTCTCCAAACCAACTAAGCTAACGTGTCGTCTAAATGTCTTTACACAACTCGTGCATGGCCTTTCCAGATCGTAGCATGCATGAGTCCAAACCTGCTGCTCTTGGACTTGGGTATGGCGATCAGCTTTTCCACCATCGCGCTGCCCGACCTCCTCAACGCCTCCGAGGGTCTATCACTTGATGAGAACCAGGCTTCATGGTTTGGTAAGTCCTGATTATTTTCATTCACGTAAGGGTATGTTTTTATTTATATATTATTACGAGTACAAATTACGCAGAATGTTCGAACACTTCGATCGTTCTGATTGATCCGGTTTTCCCGCTTCACTCCGTTTGAGTGAAACAGGATCCTAACAGCTCACACATCTCTAGAGCTGCCTCCGCTTCTGCAATATTTGTCTCCCCTCGAAACGGTGGCGTTTAAACTTGATTGACTATAGAAGAAGAAGAAATACATTTATTCACCAACCATAAGACACACAAATATACATATGATTCAACAAAACAGTGAAGGAAACTGAGATAGCACGCAAATGTTTGGCCTCGCGGCGGTGAAACGGACACTGGCTCAGAATGCTGAAGTGTCAGACACCTACAGCAATGATGTTGATGATTTCTGCAAGCTACGCGTAATATGAATGACATATCTGCCTGCTAAGACAAATGGCAGTATCTCAGACAGAACTCCTGTAGCAATCTGCTTTGGCTATTGAATGTAAGATCTGGCTATGAGATGAGGGTAGATATATTTCGAACGTTTCTAGATATACTTAGCTACTTACAGTGTGTTTAATAAGTAAAATGTTATTTCGTACAAAGGTACTCAACTTTATTTATAAATGTCCGGCAGTACGTAGAGTTGGGACTAAGAAAGACATTAATGTGTGATTTAACTTTCACGGAAATCACAATTAAGTTAGCACTGCCAACTACTTCAAGTTTCGCGTCCTGCGGGCCTATTATGTTTATCAACGTGGATAATGGTGGATAAAAAATCTGTCACTTTCTGACCTATACGTAAGTGCGAGAGTGATGGAAGCTTTATCGAACGTGATAAACGCGACCATAACATGGGTCCTGTGCTAGACAAAATGTACTTATATTATCTTGATTATAATTTACCTAAAGTCCAGTAACCTTGTTATTTAACCATTTAACATAGTAACTGAAATAGCACGTGTAACCCCAACAGATATACTTTTAATCCGTCTACCGACTCACGGACGTTATAAAAAATGTCTGGCATTGAAACATAATCTTATCAATAAGGCGGTTAAATTTAAAAGTAGTTTGAACCGGATAAAATACCATAAGTTAAAAAGTAATTAGTGAAAGAAGCAATCAAGTACTTGATTAAATCTTTATTATTTCTTTTATCATACACGCGCCAGCAATATGACACTAATCTAGGTATTTCAAACCGTAGCTAAGAGCTAACTTTTTAATTATGTTATTAAACTAATACTGGTTTTAAACTTTTATTAACGACACGCACTTTACTTTATAATTATTCATGTATTTCGTAACGTTTGCGCTAATCCTATCTACTTAAATTATATGACGATGACAGTCAGTCACAGGTCTAGTTCGAGACCACTCATACAAGTACTAAAGACCTTTTTAAATCACTACATAGTATAAAACAAAGTCGCTTTCCGCTGTATGTCCCTATGTATGCTTAGATCTTTAAAACTACGCAACGGATTTTAATGCGGTTTTTAGGGTTCCGTAGTCAAACTAGGAACCCTTATAGTTTCGCCATGTCCGTCCGTCCGTCCGTCCGTCCCCAGTCTAGCTCAGAGACTCACAGTACTAGAAAACTGTAATTTGGCATGAATGTACATATTAGTCACGCCAACAAAGAGGTAAAATAAAATTTTGAAAAATATTTTTTTTTAATGCACCTCCCCTACACGTAACGTGGGGATGTCTTTTTTTTTCTTGCCTACCCCATAGTGTGGGGTGTCGTTGGATAGGTCTTTCAAAAATATTGCGTCTTTTAAAACAATTTTTCGATTAAGGGATCCGTTTATGAAATATTAAGCTTTAAAGCGCTATTTTTTGTTAGAGTCAAGTGTCCCCCCCACTACAGCCAAAACTACAAGTGCTAAAAATCTAAAAAAATCTTCAACGAAAGTGCATATAACGAATTTTAAAGGAAAACTATCACGGCTAAGTAGACATGATTAGTTCCTGAGATACAGGCGATTAACGGGTTTATACCTACTAAAAATCATCTAAGACAGCGCCAAATAACTTTAAATAAAAAATTGTTTCATACATGTTGATTTTTGAGATAGTTTTTTGTGTTTGTCGTTACGGCTTCGGAACCCTACACTGAGCATGGTCCGACATGCTCTTGCCCGGTTTTTATTAATAGATAGAGTGTTTCAAGTGGAAGGTTTTTATGTATAATAAATCCTGTTTCATGTACGGGTGTTACAGAAAACTCACATAAACCGAAGCGAAGCGAAGGCGGGTCGCTAGTACAGTATAAATATTTCTCAACTCCTATCTCTTTTTATTCGGTGCAAGAATTAATTGCTGAAACACTTTAATCATGCTTATCTATATGTGTGCCTATTTATATAAATGTATACAACACAAACCTAAATAGGGCACACAACAATGATGCCACTCAAACTAGACGAGGGCAATCATTTTCATTTTAAAAAGCCTTGTCTGCATACAAAATGAAAACAATGGTTCCACTTTGAAGTCGATTGCGATTGTGAGTGCGTTAGGCAATAGGCTTTCATTTTGTATGCAGACAAGCCTTCGATTTTTAAAATGAAAACGGTTGCGATTGCGAGGGCGTACAGGCAGCTCCTCGGGTCTACTCAGAGGCCCTAACCAAGACGCAAACGCTAATATCGTTTTTATATTCTATCATTTGAAACATTATCCGGAATGACATTGTCGTGCGTTGCGATAAACCACATGGTCAACTACCAACTACCATCCTATACATTTTAAGCGATAGAAAAAAAATCGTTAGTAGCGATTGCATCTCGGTTACAGCCTCAGTACGTCATTTGATTGCGTATCGTAGCGCGAATGAACGAGAATATCATGGCTACATTTGTGGCTTCAAGTAAGACGCGTTGGCTGTATGAAACTAGAGGTGAGTTCTGTCCTATCGCTTCACACCATGTAGAGAGAGTGTGACAGGCATAATACGCTAATATTAAACATTAAACATTAATATTATAAAGGCGAAAGTTTGTGAGTGTGTGAGTGTGTATGTTTGTTTCTCCTTCACGCTGCAACGGCTGGATGGATTTGGATGAAATTTGGAATGGAGATAGCCTCTTTAACACATAGGCTACTTTTTATCCCGGAAAATGTTAAAGTTCCCGAGGGAATAACGATAATCGAAATCTACGCGGACAATGTCGCGGGCAGAAGCTAGTTATACATACCTATGTGTTGACGACACTGTTACCGTAGTTAATGACTCTGCATTGAAAGCGAGCGATTCCGGCTCACGGGAAGTGTGGACAAATATTTCCGATGAATTTCTGTTTACGAATGATGGATAATTTCTATGAAGGTATTTATTTCTCTTTATAGATATGTATATCATTCTCTAGTACTCACAGAAAAAACATAAAGCTTAGTTTTGGACTAGGTCAATTTGTGTGAGATGTATGTATAGGTGTAAATAAAAAAAAAGTAAATGACCTCTTGCATGTAGCTGTGCACAAAACTAATATGGAATGTACGTCAAATTTTAAATATAGAAAGTCAAATGGTACAACTACATGCAAGAGGTTACTTAAGTTTTTCACCTTTGTTGTATGTAAACCCAAACCTCTAGTTCTAAGTAAAGAGAAAACCTTATATGTAGCCACTAAGTAGTCGTTCCACATATATCAACTAATAAACCATTAAATATAATCACGGTCGATACACGAGGCTTGCATTAACTCACCGGGACAGTAAACTGCGATAATCTTGTACAATACATAGTTAATACTTTAACACCTTTTCTAATTGCCTCTTACATAGTATTTTAAGATTAATAACCTGTGCGGCATTACGTTGTTTAAAAGTGTAAATAGAGTGTCATGACATGTGTAAAGTTGAAGCTGCCCAAAATAGACCATCTCGTCGAAGTAGACCACTAAGGGGGTTTAGTAGGTACCCTCGCATGCACTGGTTAATCTATGACATACAATTAGACAGGTTTCATACCCTAACAAAGTCGAGTAAATTAACAGCCACGGTGTTACCAGTTTTTTTTACATTAATAGGAACTAAATAAAAGCAGTGCCAAAATTATAAAAAAGTTTTGACAAGTAAATAATAGTCATTTAATTGTACTTTATCGGCCATCTTTCCTTTCGTTAGGTGAAACCCGATTCTTCGTCCAACAAGATTTAGAAATAGAGTTAACAAAATAATGTGGAACTTTAGTTCCGTCTCGTTTCAAATTGACAAAGTAAACAATATTATCATAAGAGAAAGTGAATATCCGGAACTAAAAAAGATAGAAACTGGGACATCCACTTTCAACGATTTAATATCTAAACTAGAAGTCATTTTCAATGCGAATTGGAATGGGATACAGTCAATTTCAGTGGGCTGAGGCCGAAGACTGCTAAAAATTAAATACTGTAGAAATTAAATAGCATGTTACCTATCTATAAATTAGTTTATGATGTAAATGGTAACACAATCTTACTTATCCTTTATAAGTATAAGTACATAGTTACATACCTTCTCGCTGTAGTGGACACGCATGACATGACACTTAAAACGCATAACATTTGGAAAGAACA
Source organism: Acleris laterana (assembly GCA_963966035.1). Lineage (NCBI taxonomy): Eukaryota > Metazoa > Arthropoda > Insecta > Lepidoptera > Tortricidae > Acleris > Acleris laterana. Next base: position 6,493,683 of record OZ014459.1, on the reverse strand, counting down.
TTAAACTTTTGTCGAAATTCCCTTTTCAATAACACACTGAAACAGAAAACAAAACAGCGGCCACTTTTGTATTCCGCTAACGTTTTTATCATTTATCTTAATGTTCTTGGTAACTATTGTTTCTTCAAGCTAAAGTCACGTTTTTTGTAACGTTCTATTAAAGAACGTCCGTCATGGATGGTCATTTGAAATAACACTTCCGTTTACATTTACAAAGGTCATTCCGTTTTTTTCCGTAGATTTCAAAGCTGATTATGTCAGTAGGGAGTAAAATTACTTTATAGCGAAACCGAAATAAATGGAAGATTTTTTAGTAGAACTCTGAGTGTAGCGAGGTATTTAAGCGAAACCACCTAAGGTGACGGAACCAATAATTAACTAGGACCAATGATGGACACTTGATTCTTATTTTACAGAAGATAAGGGTTATTCATTTGTTTCGCAACAATCAATATTTAGGACCGTATGTAATTTACTGGCATGTCAGTTAAAAGTGTCCATAATTGGTGCTGTCACCCTATGTCAAACGCATGTTCCTGTTTTTTTTAAAAAGGTCGTTATTTATTCCATAAATTTTTTTACCCACTAACTGACTAATGGGCCTAGCCAATATGCAAACGCTGCTAACGTTTTTATCGATCAACTCGATATCACTATCACTACATAGTACAAAACAGTCTCTCCTCGCTGTCTGTCTGTCTATCCCTATGTATCTTTAAAACTACGCAACGGATTTTGATGCGTGCAAGTGGCAGGTTTATTATTTATTATGTATAAAAGATTCTGGTTTATGTACGGGTGTTACAGAAAACTCACATAAACCGAAAGCGGGTCGAGTATGGAGATAAACAGTTGACGCGATCTGTCATCAAAAAAAAAAAAAAAAAAAAAAAAAAAAAAAAAAAAAAAAAAAAAAAAAAAAAAAAACTAACGTCAATCCTATTCGTTGTATCGATTTTTTGAAAGCGCATTAGCATTTACTTATCATTACATCTTGACAAGACCCCTTGCTAGTGTTGTGGTTGTCACTTGGAGAATTGTAATCTCCTGTCACCATAAGTCACTTTCCTCAGTTAACTTGCTAAACACATGACATTACACCTGAGTTAGAGTTAAGTATACAGCCAATATTTCAATTATACGAGGTACATAACCATGCTTCTGTTGATGATTTGAGATAAAAGGAGTATGTAAGGTGCCTAAAGGTAACATTTTCATTTGGTTAATAGGGTCGCTCCTTTTTATGTAATTAGCAAATTATTTTTTACCAAGCTTTACCCCACTAACGGTGTCTAGCTATTTACAGTAAGTACTGTCCTTATATCTCAAATCATCAACAGAAGTACGTTACGTACGAATAATTACTGGTGATGCCCCTTTTCCGGCATCACAGTACTTATTCTGTTGCATGTAACACTTCTATACTTTTTATGTTACCTATTATTTAAGTCGCTATTGTATGTCGCCATGCTGAATTTGTGATATCAACTGATGTCTATCTTATAAAGATTTTGTCATTTGCCATTAGAAGTACGTCTCTATACTTGGAATATGGTTGTATACTTAACACTAACTCAGCGATCATGTCACGCGTTTGGCAAGTTGAGGAAAGATGTTATTCCATTTGGCTTGGATCCAAATCGCAGAGGTTTACATAACACTACCATCTACGCATAACCAAAATATTTCTACAGCCGATTTTTATTTGTAACCACGCGTACCTAGAATTAGTATAACATTTGGGATCTGCCCAAAGTGTCACTCTCCTTGTTGTGATCATATTGATGACAATATATGACAGCTCTTACTGGACACATCAAAAAAGCCGCCATAAGAACAACAATATGGATACGATGTAGAAGCAAGATGAGATAAGATGAGAAAAATAGAGGAGCTGCCCTCTTGTCTTGTTGTTTAGGCGACAAGCTGGCCTAGTGGGTAGTGACCCTACCTACGAAGCTAGTGGTCCTGGGTTCGAATCCCGGTAAGGGACAGATATTTGTGTGATGTGCGCATTTATTTGTTCCTGATTCATGGAAATTTTCTATGTATTTAAGTATACATTTCTCTATATAAGTATTTATATCGTTGTCTAGTACCCATAGTAAAAGCCTAAAGCTTAGTTTGGGACTAGGTCAATTGGTGTAAGATTGTCCCCTTATATATATATATATATATATATTTTATACTTTTAAATGTCAAGAAAGACACGCGTGAGTCGCATGACAATGAATCTTAAAAAAATTATATCATTTCAGGAAGCGTGGCATACTTGGCACAGCCAATTGGCGCCCTTCTATCGGGGCCTATGGTGGACTACTGTGGACGGAAGAGAGCCAACTTCCTCGCAAATCTGCCGCATGTATGTGCCTGGATCCTCATGTATTTCTCCTGGAACCTGCCCACGCTGTTCCTGGCCAGTGGTCTTCTGGGCTTCGGTACAGGGGTCATGGAGGCTCCTATCAACTCTTACGTAGGGGAAATAAGGTGATGATACTTTCCTTCGATTCAAAAATTATACATTAAAATTTGGCCTATGTCCCGTGGTGGACGTGTTTGGTTTAATAATAATATGATGATTGCTTCAGACACAATTTTGAATGATGAATCCACAATCAGCGTTCACGAGTAGAGGTAAATCGTATTAAACCTTAGTACTTAGCTACAATCTTGAGATGGTGTATGTTCATCGGCCTCTAAACCCACATACAATTAATCTATCTACTGCCAACCATCAGTGTTGACATTGTTAAGATGTGTGGATAAGAATCTGGTGAAATGACTAGCGTACATTTTATCTTAGTCCTTAGGGTAGGCAACGCAGTCTCAGGATTGCAATATTGAGAGTGTAGACTTGAGTTTGCCCCCTATTTCACCATCGTGACAATTACATGTGACAGGTGGCAATTCGGTATACATTGCAGTTAACACGATAATGCATCACTTGGTTTCACATAAGCTGCGCAGTGTACACTGAAATGTCACCTGTCAGTTGTCATTGTCATGATGGTGAAATAGACGGCAGGTGGCCTGTGTTCTCGTTTACGTTCTCCAAACGATTACAAAACATTAATCTACACACTTGTTAAGGACTTCTGTTGTTTACCCTGACCTGTTGGTGAGTCATGTCCCATATTGAATTTACCAGTCCTACATCAACAAACATGTAGGTAACATTGCAAAAAGCAATTGACTATTGAGAATTAAGCAGTAGTGGTAGCGTACCTGTTAAGGTACAGTCTACTAAATATGTGTTCTGTCAAATTAAGGTTTAAGTCCGTTCGCACGTCATAAAAGTAAGGTCTATAATTTACATCTTCTAAGAACGTGCCGGTCGAATCTAAGCCAAAACTGAAAGACCACCAACTTGGCCGACTGTACATTGACACTGGGTTAAAAAACCCACATCGTCAACAATTTCTCATGCATATGTTAAGTGCGGTTTTCAACACTATTGCGTTGTTTCAATATTTAAGAATACCAAGTAATTGACATTAGACGTATGGGTATAATGTGAATTATCGGAAAATGATCAATTACTTAAACAAGTAATGATCAACACGTTTGCAGAATAAATAAGCACACTTCTTCAAGTTGAATATGAATTTGAAAAATACTCACCCAATAGTTCCTATTATAATTATTCATTCGCATTTCATTGGTGCGTGTGATTAAACTTCTACCACAATAGAGTGGTCGTCAGATTAACCAATTTTTCTGACGGAGTATATGTATACATGTGATGTGATTGTATTTTGTTATTAAGCGGATTCTTAACGAAATTTTCAAATTCGCCTATTGGGAATACAACAGTGTTTTTTTTACTTGATTGTTATTCAGAAAGACAACGAAAAAACATCTCTTTTTCAAATTTATCTTTATTCCAATGGCCGTATTTTGTATTAAAAAAACGTGGGGACTTAGGAGGTTAACATTGTAAATACGTAAAATGTTCCTACTTTGCCCCATGGGTAACTCTGCTCCATAGTGACTATTTCGTTGAACAAGGATGATGAATGATGACTTTGCGTAAAAGAATCGATGTATACATCCAGCTACAAAGTAAATGAAAGCAATAGAATTATTTACAATACAGATTACCATGTTGCATAAGTGGGAGCAAAGTAGGCACATTTTACCGTTCATACGTTGACAACCATGAGGACTAAGATGGAATCGTCTATGCCTGTCTTTTCACTCGCTGTCATATCCCCACACTAAAACACAACAGTAAGGACACTACTGCTTGGCGCCAGGTTAACGGCACAAGGTTACACGACCCGTTAAATGATTAGCTATTACGCAAGTCATAGTAATTAAACTAGTGACTAAGTATATAATGTATGTCGGTAAAAATATATGAAGTGTCCACTTTTTATCATAGATTAAATTGATCTAGGTCAATGTCTCTAGTTACACATTTTAGTCATAGTAATTTTCCAATACGTTATCTTATCCCAAACAATCTTCTCTATTTTATTACACGTACAATGGAAAGTTTTTTCTTTTGTACGTTCTCTGAATTGAAACCTACCTAGATCGATCTATCGCCCCGAAACCCCATTTATACTAAATTTCATGAGAATCGTTGGGGCCGTTTCCGAGATTCAGATTAAATATATTTACAAGAATTTATCGTTTAAAGGTATTACAGCCGCAATCAGAGACGTCAATTAAATTTAATGCTTGATTATAGTTGCTGTTATCACTTTCTTGCTATAGCAATAGAATAAGACTTTCTTTTTCAAATCTCAAACTAATTCTGTTGATAAATAATAGCCCTACCAGATATAATCTAAGGTAAGTCCCTTGTACTAAAAATACTAACTTCGTGTGTACATAATACGCCCATATTGACATAAAGTCTATAGTGCAAAGGATGTTAAGTGGAATTTCTTTTGTTTTTATGACTTATAGTTACATCAGACTTTGTTTCATTCACAATAGTTTCCTTTGTCTTTTTTTTTGTATGGTGGGCCTTAGGAGGTTAATAAAAACTATCCAACAAAGTTGCAAACAAATCCAGGGCAAATTATAAATTTACACATTATACTTGGCAAATGTCTAATTTTAACTGGAAGTCAGCTAATCCACGGTTTGGACATTGGCTAACTTAGCAAAAACGTTCAATCAGGTTATTCAGACAAAAGCACTATTATCTATTGTCTGTACGGCCATCGTATTCCATCAAAGGGTGCAGATATTTTGGACGCCTTGGGACAATTTCCGCCTTCCAGTTGCGCTTGAGTGGGAACGCTAAAACCCAAAATTATTTTTCCAGCGAGCCAACCATCCGTGGCGCGCTGTGTACGCTCACACAACTCTTCTCTTCCATTGGGGTGTTTGTGATGTACTTCCTGGGCACAGTGGTGGACTGGAGGCGGACGGCTCTTATCTGTCTCATCGCACCTCTCATGTCCATGGTATTAGTGCTACTGGTAAGTACGCGAATTGATTGATTGATTACCAATGCCAGTTATTATAAGAAACTCCTTAATACTCACAATTGATATAATAGAGTTACAAACGGACACAAAAGGGGGTCGGGTTGAAAACGGATTTTTCAAAGATGTTGGATTGATTTGTGGATCCAAAAATTGCAGGATTTTTGTTCATTCGTTAGAGCCATTCTCAATAATGCGATCAACGAGAATCAACGTCGAAATTGGACTTGAGCTCAGAGTGACATGAAGTGTATGTGTATCTATAGTAAAATAAATATTCTGATTCTTATTCTGATTCTGACGTTCCACGAATTAAATATGAGTAAAAATAAATCTTAGCTTTACATGAATTGTTTCAAATACATAGAGTAGCCATTTGCTATTGATCTTGTTCAGTCAAGATCAAAAGAGATCATAAGCAAACCCTATTAGTATTTAAGTTTCTTTCCTTGCATTGGACGTTAATATGATATGATCCCTAACAAGATTATTCTTCATGATACTCCTTAGGTTCCAGAAACTCCAGTCTGGCTCCTAGTCCACGGGCGTGAGAAGGAAGCCCTCAAGTCCTTATGTTACCTTCGAGGATGGACGGCTCCCGAGAACGTTCGAGAGGAATACGAAGATCTCGTGGTGTACTCCAAAACGCTGCAGCAGTGCGTGATCTGCCACAAGACTAATGACAAGATGCCTAGTGATTGTGAACATTTGAAGATGAATTTTGTAAAGAGGTGAGGAATACAATTTATCTGTAGTTAGGTATCTGCTTTAGTAGCTTTTTTACTCATCGTGCTTTCTAAATCCCAACAAATTTTAGTTTTCGAGCATATATGTAGAGGAAAATGTCATTACGGACATGTAACAGCTTAGTGAATTCTTCTATATGGACGATTTGAGAATATCTAAGAGATATAAATACCTATACAGAGAAATATATACTTAAATACATAGAAAACATCCATGACTCAAGAACAAATATTCGCGCTCATCACACAAATATCTGCCCTTACCGGGATTTGAACCCAGGACCGATAGCTTCGTAAGCAGAGTTACTACTAATTAGGCCAGCGCGTCATCATATTGTACAATTGCTCTCTTACTTATAAAAGCGCAATGTTTAAAGTGTACTTAATTAATGTATGCTTTGTCCAAATCGGCCATTTTGAAATTTGCATTTGACAGACAGTGATCAAACATACTTTAACTAAAACATGTTTATAGTGCGATTATGAATAATGTTTGTATGTTTGTCTTGTTGTTGACTCTTTTTGCTCTTGCCTTTTTTAGAAAACTATTACCAATCGGTTACAAATTTTACAATACACATTTTTTCTCGGAGATTGACGAATATAAATAAGTAACCCGTGTTGTCTCAAGGGACTTTCAAGATGTGCTAAGGTGTTGTTTGTTTGTTTATTTGCAGGTCCTTGCTCAAAGTCAGATACGTGATGCTTTGCAAGGAAACCCTAAGACCCTTGACGCTGGTTCTGTTGTACTTTTCGTTCCTTGTGCTCAGCGGGTTTGCTCCTATGAGACCAAACATGGTCAACGTGTGTGGTGCCTTTGGAATGGCTGACGATGGAAAGAATATCGTGGTAAGTATCATTATGGATAAGGCGTAAAACGGTTTTAAAGTTAAAAAGGAATAATTCCTCAACTTATGATTTAGGGTGTCCCCTCGTTTCACTGACAATCATTTCATAGAATGTATCACTTATTGGTGGGTTGGGTTAGGTTACAACTTTGTAACCACCACAAGATAACCTGAAATCAACAAGGGTTCAGCAGAACATAACTTTCTATCAAACGAAAATTCTGCGAAGTAATACGTTCTGTGAAATGAGTGTCTGCAAAACAAGGTTAAAATAAATCATGTTTTAGCAATATAATTTCAACCACTTTTCCATGAGATCTAATGGTAAAATTGGCATTTGCAGTCTCGATATTGCAAATGCGTCCCTAAACCTTCAGGTTTACATAGAAGGTCTATTGCTATTAATTTTACCACTTACTTATCAGCATCTGTTATTATTAAAAGGGGTGAAAGGGCTTCAGCTCCATTTTGACTGATGCCATTTGTTGACATGATATTTTTTTTTTTTTTTATTAAAGATCCAAATTTATGTATCGCAGAGTTTTTTACGTCTTTGTTAAAGTAATTACCGATTAAAGGTACAAGGATAGTTCTGCTGATAGCTTTGGCTTTACAAGAAACAAGTAGTTTCAGGCTTTACACTTCTGATACCTAGATATCGTCTGATAAAAATACAAGCTGTAATTATGTTGAATTCTTAATTAATTTCTATTTTATTTTGTCCTCAGTTTATGGTTGGGGTTCTCACATTGGCCACAAGCATCTTCATGATTGGTTTCATCAAAATCTTCGGCAAACGGAAACTTGCTTTGATGTCCATGTTTGGCGCAGCGGTATCTTGCGCAGGCCTCAGTGCTTACGCGAAAAGCAATATCCTGGATTCTGTCTTCTCCTATGACACTGACACATTCCCTGTGACCAAGAGCTATGTACCACTCGTACTGTTCTATATGATCGCTATCTTTAATGCGTTTGGAGTGCCGTGGATTTTGCTTGGAGAGGTTTTCCCTTTCAGGTAAATTAACGTGTGTTTAATTTTAATAGCGTAACGATTCATAACTTTGTCGTTATGAAATTACTTATTTGCAGTGTCTGACCAAAACTAGCGCAAAATCCAAAACCAAACGTTTGGCCAACCATGCTTATTAGCATCATGTCATGTGTCATGTTTCAACGGTGATACCTAACCTATTTCTTTGACTAAGTACAGTCAACCAATTTGATTCCTAGGCCACTATGGACTTTGTCAACGTGACGTTGCTAACCAAATCATAGGGAGTCTCTTACGTTTTGGTTGACAACGTCACTTTAACATAGTCCAAAGTGGCGTAGAAATCAAATTGGTTGACTGTACATTCAGTGGTCATGCACTTTATTGCAATTCGAATGCTCTATTATAGAAAAATGCTTTCATGTAATAAGAACTTATATTATTATTGGTTGTTGCAGGAGTCGAGCTACTGCTCAAGGTATTGGGGCTGCCATCAATTACATAGCCACTTTCATAGCAGCAAAAACCTTCATAAACCTTGAGACCAGCGTTCATCTTTGGGGGACATACGCAGTATACGCCAGCTTTAGCTTCCTCGGAACCATCTACTTGTACTTCTTCTTACCAGAAACAGAAGGAAAAAGTTTGCAAGAGATTGAGTCGTATTACAGCGGAAAACTAAAGACATTCGCCAATGATCCAATCATCAACTGGTTTAAAAGATTCAAGAGATAGACCTGTTTCGGCTTTTATGATTTATTTCCTATCAAGAGATCAAGACTTAGTACATGAAATACATATTTTATGATTGTTACCAAATATTAGTCTGTTGAATTTCAAAGATGGTCTTTTAAAGTTTGATATAAATGAAATACGATGGATAGTATTTTATAAGGTTTTAAAGCATGCAAACGCATGCTTGACGTCAATCTTATCAACAGTCGTCGAGGTCATAATTTATAAATTATTTAAAATAAAAACATCAATGACTGCATTATAATTGTTAATCATCACTACATTTCCCTAAGCTTGGCAGATTTGTAAACATTGCTAACAAGAGTATATAATTATACCACAACACTAACTTAACGCTACTTATGAATAGTGAGTATATAGCAAGATGGCAAGATTAGATCGTGGGATCCTCAATATGGGTCATAAACAGGGGCACATTCAGCTGATTATCCCACAGCACAGCTAGGAATGGTCGGTCTGCTCTGAACACAATTGAAGGGCTGTCGTACGACAGAGCTACCACTGCAACCACTGAAGAAGCAGCAGCTGTGGCGCCTCGTTCGTCCACAGACAACATAGCAGAGTGTACTGCTGACGATACTTGGGGAGCATTGGTGCGATACATTCCAATGTTGTTCAGCTCTGATGCTCCGGAGAACATTTTTGTTATACGCATCTGGAATAGTTACAATATTGTATTATACTATCAAAATAATTTATTGTATTATAATAATCGACCGTTTATCAATATTTAGTCAGGTTTTATCCATTTATAGTGTTTTAAACTCACGACTGCTCGCCTTACCACTCAAATTAGTGCGGTTTCGTCAATTCACGTAAAATAAAGTTGTGGGGCGAGACTTCCTGGATTAAAAACACTATGCGAGTTATTATTGTGTCACAAGTTATTTAATTATTGTAATGTATGCTGCCGTTTAATGTAAAAATATTGAATGCGTATGGACTTTATACACCTACACTGCCATTTTAAGTATGTATTACTGGGCATAATGTTCCTTATTTTTCTAATTAAGATGCTCTTTTTATTCTTATATTCTTCTCCTCTGTTTTATTGTTATGTTTAATATTTTCACTTACTTTTGTTAAAATCGGAACTAGATTGGTCGTCCCACGAACTGTAAACTTAGGTATTTCAAGAAGGACGTCTTGTACACGTATGGCTTTGTACTCCGCTAGTCTAGATGCGCTTAGGTTTGCAAGCACATCATGGACATTGGCTTTTTCCACCGGCAGCAACATCATGAGGGAATATTGTTTATTCTGTAAAAAATACGTAACAGTGATTACAACCTTATGAGCATAAAATGTCGAGTTTGATTTCAAATCCTAAGGTATCTTTCTATAATGTAAACAAAAATTGCCTTAATGGCAAGCGGTCGCCGATTTTGGTAGAAGCTTTTAGTCCCAGAGTTTCTACCATGTGTCTACAGTGTTATTAAGCTGCCCAGCGTAAGTCAACCACAGAAATCGAAAAAATTGCTAGTAGGTATGCACGTGCATACTCCATTACAATATAAAGCAAATTATTACATACGTACACACCTTCACACCTATAATCCCAGAGTGGGGTAGGCAGAGCTACAGAATGACCTACAACTTTAAAAACTTGTTAATAAATGATAATTCAGTAACCAAATTTTGCACAAACAGGCTAAAATACCAGCGTATTAGTGACAGGTTGCAAGCCCTTTGCCTATTGGTAATAAATACAAACCTATATTCCCTTAGTCGCCTCTTACGACATCCACGGGAAGACATGGAGCACCATTCTAACCCGGCAACCACACGGGGAAGAATGTTGTTATTATTTAATATTTCGTATTTATTTGATAAACAACGATACTCTGAACAATTATGTTGCGGTTGCCAACAAGTCCAAATTTTTCTTCCCAACAAGTGTTCTCATTTATGATAACGATAATCTTGATATGTTAGAAATGAATGCTAAATCGTACCTCAAAGGGCAAAACTGCAACCAGCGCGCTCACGGTCTTGTCGAGTCCACACCTGAAGCCGCTGCGTAAAGACATGAATGGAACCGTTTTCTTTTCTCCATTGCTGCGCTGAAACTCTTGCGGCCTTGTAGCCTGCGGCTTGAACATCGTCTCCCATATACCCTTGAAGTACACCGCGTTTGCTAACATCAATTGAGTGTTGGGTCCGATGCTATCTAAGGAGGAAGAAGTGAATAAACTTAAAGTTTTCGTACCTATTTAATTCGTACTCTTATAATTATGTTCTGTCGAAAGCAAATAAATAAATAAAACTGAAGTGAAACTTGCATACAACTATGAACCTCAAACCCGTAACAACTAGGATAGCCGGGATATTATACTTAGACTAATTCAAACATTTTAAGACGAGGCCGAATATCAACTAGGTATCCTATTCATTTCTTATGTTAGACGATGAGTGAGAGTTTCTACACTACTTTGGGGACATCGCTTCTTTGGGCGTTTCCATATTCCGTAGGCGATCGTACGTGGGGCTCTTGGCTAGCTTATTTGTGATAAACCACGTGACCAACTTCTCATCCCATACATTTCACGTCGATGGAATTTTATTTATTTATTTATTTATTTATTTATTTATTGACCATATAATTAACACTAACAGTCAAGCCACACATGTTAATAAAATCATGGAGAAACAATATTTACTAAAAACTAAGTACAAATTAATACAAACACTAGATACAAACTGAGCTTGATGCGACAATAGACTCTAAGTAACGACTGGCTAAAGCAAGGAATCTAGACTCAGAGTTGAAAAATATGTCCACTGTGCTGTCGCTGTCCATAATGTCGTTGAGAAGTGTCAGCGCGCGGTGCAGTGGCGAGTGCGAGAGGGCCCGCGTGCGCGCCGGCGGGGTGGCGAACAGAGGGCGGCGACGCGGGCGGAGCTGGATGTTGGCTACAGGAGGAACGTGCCAGGGAATAACAGCCAACAGTGGGGGGTTGCTTATGTACCCACGTATCAGCTGGAAGAAGTATTTAACAAGGTACACATTCCTTCTGGAATGGAAAAACGGTAACGCCGGTTGGCTCTTGGCTAGGCCTACTGGTACATTGTGCCACAACGGAGCAAAATCAGATATACTGTAGCTGTTATAATAAATCCAGAGCAAAGTGAGACTTGACTTGAATTTTGCTACCAAGTAACACACAGCTTTTCACATCACCTATGGGAAAACTTAGCAACGTTGAAAACTATTTGACATTTCAAGCCACACCAGTCAAAATCGGTTCCAAACCCTTGTTACATTTTATACTAGAGAATTAGGTTATCAAAACCCTTTACTTTCTTTTTTAATTGTATTTCTAACTAAAATCGTGCATGGTCCAAATTTACTCTCGTTACCTGGAGCCACCAGCTTGTTTATCTGGTCATTGGTCTTGCTGGCTATCCAAGCGTTGATGTTTTGCGCTGCTAAGGTCGGGTTCTCAAAGCTAACTCGCGACACTTCACTGCCGAAGTCTTGAGAAGCAGTTTTCCTGAAGTCATCTCCAATTTTAAAGGAGTCCGAGGCAAAGATGCTGTTAGCTAATCTCAGGACATTGTGTTGAGCACCGCGTTTCTGTAATGTTTGGTAAACGTGGTACAGTTTTTTTAGGATTATTAGAAGGGGGCATTGAGTTTGAAGAATACAATAGAACGATTGAAGTTTTATAGTTAGTATGTTGATGACATGATACTCAACTGATGATGACTTTGGTTTTAACAATAAACAGAAAATGTAATCTCGACCTGCTTTTTCGCGAATTAACTGCATAATTCTGGTTGCAAATGGTGTCAACGAAGGGCTTTAAAATATCCTTAAATATGCCACAGTCACAAAATGTAAAATCTTTAAATATCTCACCCGAAATTCAACATTCATAAACTGGAAAGCGGCTCTCGACATCTCCGGTGACAGATTCAATGCTTCAGTGATCTGGCGCTGGGTCTCTCCGGTGGCTCCGGCTTGGAGCAGTGCCAGCATGTTCACCACGGACAGTGGCGACACCACTACGTTACCTTGGTTCCTTTCAACATTCTAAAAAAGTTCGAGGAATACCGTTAAAACGATGACTGAGATGCACTTAGTATATCTTTAAAATAACCTTTATTTTACAGACAGATAGATAGCATACTAGGATTTTTTCGTTAGAAAGATATTCTAAAATTGATTAGCAGTCAGTATGGACTATAAACAAGTACTTTAAATTATTGACCAGAATGACATAGATTTAAAATAAACCGGGCAAGAGCATGTCTGACCATGTTCAGTGTAGGGTTCCGAAGCCATAACTAGACAAAAAATAACTCAAATAATTTTAACACTCTCACTACCGTCTCAAAATGTTTAAATACGATTTGAATCAAAAATGCACCAGCAAAAGAGTCATTTTGTTAAGATGCGCGGTTTTTTGGCAATAACTCAAAAATGCTATATCCGATCATGATGAAAATAATTTTTGTTCAAAGTATTTACCAAAAATTACCTTTACAATTTTTTTCATATAGGTACTTAATTTAAGACACAATTTAGGCAACTTTCGGAGCGATTATTTCCGAAAATATTCACCTAATCAAAAAAACTACTTAGAAAAACTAAATTGCTTTTAAAAGAACTGTCGAAATATGTCGTTACAGAGCCCCCTAAAAATAATTACTTTTGTTATTTAACTACCAAACTAAGAAGCGGCTTTTACAAGACACCTACACTCCAAATTTAATCAATGTACGTTTTGTTCTTTTCAAGTTAACTGCCCGTGACATACGGACGGACGATCGGATATGACGAATCTATAAGGGCTCCGTTTTTGCAATTTTAGCTACGAACCCTAAGAACCCACTAATAAAAAAAACCGTTTGTTTAACTGTGCTTTATTTACTAAACGGTGTTATTGCTTGTTAAACCAACCGGGGATAGAGTTTGGATAAATTCATCGCAATCACCATCGTCTGTCTAAACGGAATCATATTTACCACTATTACAGCTCATTTGCCAAACAGCACAAGTTGTGCCTCAACCGGTTAATCAACAGTACTTCGTTTTGCATAGGTATGTTCTTATACTATGGTCAGAATCCACACATATGCATTATTTGCTATCATTCTATGAATTCTCGGATGGAATAGCGGGTTCATCGTACTTTCAAGTGACATGCAAGCTTAGAAGTCTTGTAATATGATTTGCAAAGCATACAGCTGTGGTCATCGATAATTCAACTTTTCCGCTTATAATATTGGCAAAAAAGAATTAAGAATGATTGTAGGCGTTTTAATTGACAATGCAACCCAATTTTATTTAAAAAATGGCTGCTTACGGTGTGGGTTGCCACTTGCTTGAGAATATTTTAGGTTAGTCTCGTTTTCGCCAAACGTCAGTGTTGTTAATCTACAAACCACCCACTACCTACTTTTGCGTGCATTCACCTAACCGCGCAACGTCAATTGATATGAGTGGTGGGGACAGGCAGTCAGAAAATTGAAAAAGTCTGCGACCTAATTATACTGGCCACTTCGTTACAAACGTTAATGATTAAGCAATTATTGAGGAAAACGTCTTATTTATTACCTTCATCATGAAAATACCGATGTGAGAAATAGCTTCTGACGCGAATCTGATTTCCTGTTCTGTGGCATTCCTCTGAGTTAGAGGAACCGGATCAATTTCAATTGATGATCTATTATCAACATCAACTTCTTCTCCCTTATCTTGTTGTGCAACCTGCTTCGTAGCGTAGTAGTCTTGACTGTTGTAATACGGTGGTAAGATCTGGGAACTTGGTTGAACAACATTTCCATTTTGATTTTGATTTTGATTGAATTGATTTGGGCTTGTATTTTGGTTAAGGTTCTGATTTGCCGGTTGATTTAGTATCATGAATGGATTAGCATTCTGATTGGCTTGGTTTAGCTGTTGCTGGGCCCGTAAGTAGCTGTCATTAGATATTTGCTCTTGTACGTTTGCTTGCGAAACATAGTCTCCTCTTAACCCATTATTTATATTTGGACGTGTTGTAACATTATCCTCAAAATGTATCTGTCCGGAATGGGGTAAAACGCCATTGAACAGCCTTGTAGGTTTTAAACTCCGGGACGCTTCTATCATTAAACTGCATATTACAAATACTGAAATAAAGAGAGGGCTTCTTAATAATCTGGACTGGAAACCAAATGCGGATGTACAGAATGATAGTTAGAAAAGTAACTTTACTTCGGGGCTTCTGTTTACTAAATTCCATTATAACCTAAACTTACTGTGTAGTTTCATCTTAACAATTGTTAAGTTGTTCTTAATCGGTTCACTGTTCTTTAATATTTTAGTTCTATCACTATTCAACACTGAGCCTAAGTTTTTCTTTATATTTTTATTCAAAGTAAGCTGCCAGAGACATGTTGCTTCTTCAAGAGGTCTCCACAACGACTATAAACAAAACGATTAATTCTCACAGATGCGTCATGCTCCTGCGCACACTATTAAATCAAATTAACTTAAAATGATTGCAATAAGGTGTATTTTCCATTGGTGTGGCTATAGTAAATATATCATTATGAAATCGGCATCTTCGGTCTCGATCAGGTTTACAATAATATGGTTTTTCCTCTGATCCGGTTTGTTGTTTCCTTGTGCGATTGCTTCGTAAAGATATAATTTGGTTTTTAAAATATTATTGGAAGTCTCGGGATTAAGAAAAGAACCATTATGATGATGTCCTAGTCCAAAACATTTAATTATCCGTAATAGTAAGAACTTATATCTAACTTAATAAGTCTAAAGTTATAAATAGTAGTTAGTTAATATTCCTTATCTCTTTCTTCCATATCTTACTACTTGCATTATGAATTGTTTACAAATCTATGAAATTACGTAATGAAGTCAAAGATTTTTTTTAGGAAATGGTTGACAGCTGGCTAAAGATTAATTAGTAGAATAATAACAAAGTTAAATATGACCGAAATGTTGGTGCGTCTGTTCTAAAATACTAACCTACGATGTGCTCTTTTGGCCTTGATTGCTGTTTTCCGTTGTACATAAGTATAAAAATTATTTTCTAGCGTCGTTATGTGATAATTTGTTTATAAGTCAACCATCTATTATTAAATACTACATATTAAGTGTCGTTTAAATATAAAAATTGTGTAGTTTGTATGAACAGTCAAATAAAATCTAAATTTATTTTTACAGTTACAAATAATGTCTTGATAATAATTTAATTTCACATGTCATTAATAACCACAACTTTTAATCGAACTACATCCATTATTATAAATTAATATCTAATCTAATTTTGATTACAACAAACTCTTACTAATACACATATTACAGATAATATAAATTGTAGTGACTTAAAATATTTAATTAAATCCTAGTACTAACTTTTGTTTTGTTTCCTTTATTTAACTTCTGTACCAACCCAAGGCTAAGAACTCAATGTTTTTGTGTGGCCTCATAAAAAGACCTAATCTTAATCAATACAAGCAAGGCTTTATTGTGGATAAGCGTGGATAAAATATCTGTCACTTACTGAGCAATGTGTAAGTGTGAGAGTGACGGATACTTTATCCATCACGATAAAGGCGACCGTACTACGGGCCCAGTATGTTTGGTCGACAGAATGACTCAACCAACGCGTAAATGGGGAAGAACTAAAAAGGGGAAGTACCTACACAAAGAAACCAAAGTATTTAACTAATGACCACTTTATCAAAATGGCACTTTTAATTCTGAGGGCCTGAGGGTTTTTGAGTATCTTATCTCCAAGATTTTGTTTTGAAAAATGTTTCCTTTTTTACTTGTTTCTTTGCCACTGACATTTTCTTGGAAAGGAAAACGTACTTTACAATCCTCTTAAGTTATTTCGTTTGTTAATATCTTCTAATTTATTGTTATAGTCGTTTAAACATTTGTTATGATTATCCATGCACTTAAGAGTATTCATTGAGTTAGTGCCTAATTAATCCAATTTTCACTTACTTTGTTACTACTTTTACCAAGAATCCAATTTCAGGGCGACTCAACCACTTAAAGTAAATCTCAAGCTTTCAATAAAGGTAGTTTAAGAATAAGATGTTAATAATACAAGGTGGATAAAAATTATGGGCCCTGGAGGGGAAAGGTCTTAAATTAGATCATTATACTTGGAAAAACCCCATTTTTTTCAAAAGAAACAACACTGTATTCAAAGATTCTCTAAAGTTCACTAGTCTCACCCGGAATAGAACAAGCTAAAACCCCAATAAATACACACCCTCTATAATTCATTTTAGATATCACGATCGTTTACGCGACAGATTTTATCCTGAACAGTAATCCTATCGATTAGTACAATGAAATACTGTTTTTCCTTATTTTTACCCTGTACGATTCCCGGATGAGACAAGCGAATTTTAGAAAAAAAAAAATGTTTTCTTTAAGCAAAAGGATCTAACTTAAGGATATAAGATACGGACGGGCCCATATTTTTTCCTGTATACTGCCTTTTGGCTTACTCGTAAGTCTGTAGTGTGGCTTAGAATTCACCGACAACACACTATCAGAAAATTAACGCTGAACTCCTAGTGTCTAAAACCGCGAGCTGGTTGGCTGCGGTTGCTATGGTCTGCGCGATACACTTCGGTGGCGTCCCGTATTGCTCAAACAGGAACTTGTATCCGTAGGTCTTTGAAGACACTGTGCGCACTGCGTGACGTTGAATGGCACAGGTGTGGGAGATGTTTGACGCTTTGTTCTCGGCGGCTACGAATCTGTAAAATATGTGATTTGTAAAGCGCTATTTACACAAACCGCTCGCAACGGATCAGTGGGGCTAGACAAGTTGCCATCGTTCACGAACGCTAGCGTTAAGCCAGGGATACACTAGGGGACAAATGTCCCACGACACGTGTCGCCAGCGACGTCGGGTGAAGTCGTGCTACTTTGCCAAACTTCGCTCGACTTGTCTGGCAACATCGCGCGACACGTGTCGCCAGTGACATCGGGTGAAGTGGCGCGACATTGCCGGACTTCGCTCGACATGTCTGGCAACATCGCGTGACAAGTGTAGTAGTAGTAGACATATAAGTCGCGCGATGTCGCCAGATATGTCAGGCGAAGTTTGGCAAAGTAGCACGACTTCGCCTGACGTCGCTGCGGATATAAGTCGCGCGATGTCGCCAGATATGTCACGCGAAATCGGCCGGCTTCGCTTGACATGTCGCCGACACATGTCGTGGGACATTTATCCCCTAATGTATCCTTGGCTTTAGGTGATCACTGGCGACATGTGTTGTCATTGAAAAATGTATGGGAATGACGTAAGTCACGTGATATATGACATACTCGTTACAAATGACATGCTGAAAACTGATTGTCTAGCCTATTTAATTTTGACAGCGCCAAGTGACAGGTGATCACCAAAGTGATCGCCTAACGCTAGCGCTCGTGAACGATGGCAACTTGTCTAGCCCCACAGATCGGAAAGAATACGCACGGATGCGGCGACCACCGATCATGTCCGGCAGCATGTCGACGCATACGATCTAGCGGTAACAGTCATTCGTGGTCGACTGACAGCGAAAAATAGCAGTTACGTGATTTAAACAGAGATACCTCTCTGTCTAAATCACTGCCTAGAATTATGCAGATTTGACACTCATAATAAAACAGGCGTACCGACCGGACGTGTACAGTCAAAAGTATATCTATACGGCCATTGTGTAATTATGTACACTTAGACCTTATTATCGGTGTTTAATTTACTACTAATTAGTTCTGGAGAAAATTCAGAGTTTTGACACATTTTCCTGCTCAACTACGCGTAAATACATTTATTTTATTATACTTAGTATGTTAGATTTATTGTTTTGTATAATGCTAGGTTAAGTTTTATAAAATTGAATATTTAAAAAACGACGAAATGTTGAGTTTCTTGCGGCGTTTCTTCTCAGCAGTCAGTGGTCTCTTGCGAAGCGCTGGTAGATTTTTGACGTGTAAAAGTGCCCGTGCGGCCTACTTACTGAATAAACATCTTTTATCTTTTTTATTTTTAATATATTTTTGACGCTTTCGGAACATATTATGTACATTCATAACATTCAAAATGGCATCGTTAAGCAGAACAGACAATACCGCTGATTAATTGATTCACTCTTATCCATCGTAAGATATCATATTAATGACAAACTAAATAACAAAAAACATGGCAAAAAAAAACCTTAAATTAATCGTATTTTTCTCGATTTTAGTTTGACTGATTATTACGGGAGGACAAGGTCAAGTACCTGGATGTTGATTCTGGACATATTTTCTTGGGCCCTTATTCCACTTTATTTAAGTTTGTCATGCTTCTATATCATAAGCACTAATTCTGTTTTTTTTTAATGTGAAATTAGCGAAATAAGACATACATGATAACCAACAGTACATTCATGACATTATCCAAACAGAAGTTGGATTTTTAACGCTTGCCCTTTTTATTTTTATAGTTAACTAGCGACCCGCCCTCGCTTCGCTTCGGTTTATGTGAGTTTTCTGTAATACCCGTACGTAAAACAAAGTTTATTATACATGAAAACCTTCCTCTTGATATATCCTATCTATTAAA
This sequence comes from Acleris laterana, assembly GCA_963966035.1. Lineage (NCBI taxonomy): Eukaryota > Metazoa > Arthropoda > Insecta > Lepidoptera > Tortricidae > Acleris > Acleris laterana. The sequence goes on along the minus strand of OZ014459.1, from coordinate 6,474,324 downwards.
ATAAACCGCATGAAAATCCGTTGCGGAGTTTTAAAGATCTAAGCATACATAGGGACAGACAGCGGGAAGCGACTTTGTTTTATAATATGTAGTGATTTAACACTTACACAGAACACCTTTGCAATCGCGGCATGAGCTCCTTCTTCCCCAACAACAGCAAAGCATTCCTTATAGAAGCCGCTGCCACCACCGAAGGGTACTCCTGGCACAGGCTCTTGTTCACCATCATCCCACACAGACAGAGGAACGTGGCGGCCACCTCGATCTCACCAGGCCGTTCCTTGTTGCACCACCAAGCGAAGCAGCACAGGTAATCCTGGGCCACTACTGGTTGGGCTGGATATTTCTTCAATCAAAATAATTTTATATGTCATCAATAAACTATAATGCTTGGTATGCGTAGGAATTAAAGAGGAAGGAATCTCGAAGGCAATAAAGTAACCGTACAAGACAGATTTAAAAGTTCCCTAGAATGCTGAGATGCATCATTATTCAAATAGTAAAACAAAATGAACGTAAACAGAAACATAGATGAACACGACTATTAATGTCTTCGAAAGACACACATACGTATATTTACGAGTATTTTTACAGAAACATGGAAAGCAAAAACAAGATCCTTATGTTGACTTTATCTAGGTAGCGAAAATAAAAACATAATAATATACAGGGTGTCCAGTAAATAATGGATAAGGTTCCATCCATCGACAGGGCACCTTAAGCTGGTCCCTAAAAAGCACTTATAGGTTTAGTAAAAGTGGCGTGGTTTCGACATAGTGGAACTTTTCTATTTTCTTAATTATTGGCACCTTCTCTCACTTTAATGACCACCTAGGCCACAAATGAAGAGATTTTCTCGTTCTGTTTGTTCTTAAATACTCTCTTATAGTGACGCTAACGGATGTGTATTAGAGCGTTATGGTGGCCAGACTGATTTCTTGTTAATTGGGTTTTAATTAATAATAACAAACTTTTCTTTAAAATTTACAAAGAGTTCGATTTCTTGTGGTGAATAAAAAATGTATGAAAATCAGAGTGACCAACATTTTGAAAAAATTGTGCATTTGTGGCCTAGGTGGTCATTAAAGTGAAGGAAGGTGCCAATTATTAAGAAAATTGAAAAGTTCGATTATCTCGAAAACCATGCCAGTTTTATTTAACCTATAAGTGCTTTTTAGGGACCAGCCTAAGGTGCCCTGTTGATGGATGGAACCTTGTCCATTATTTACTGGACACCCTGTATAAAATTAGTACATTTACATACCAATCTAGCCAGGATCACTTTCTCAGCCTCCAACAGCCTCTGGGTTGCGAACGCGTAGTTGGAGTACTTGACCAGCTTGGACGCTGGCGTCGGAGGTCCCTGGATCTTGGTGGCAATCCAGTAGGACGCTGCGGCTATCAGCTGCATATTCTCCAGGGTCACGTGACCCGTTCTTAATACTGAGTCCAGGTACCAGAGAGCAGTTTGGATGGTGGCTGGATTGCCGTCAACACCCTACGAGACAACGAATAAAAGCTAAGTAGTCTGTGTAAGGATGCGTTTACACCAGATATGTGCGAGGTAGCTAAGCGGTGCGAGGCTGTGTAACAAGGAAGTGTAACGGTGTGAATGTTTCCACCAAAGATGTGCGATGGAGCTGAGCGGTGTGAGGATGCGTAGCGAGGATGTGTAGCCGGCTTTTTTTTAATAAGCGGGCGGGGTGCGGTGAGGCGGGAGCGGAGCCAGACGCCGCCTAGCAACACATCCCTCGCAACATATTCCTCGCAACACATTCCTCGCACACTCCCTTCTTTTGTTTTGTATGTACGAAAACATCGCTCCGCTGAGGTGTTTCCACCAGAGCTAAGCTAAGCGAGGATAGGTAAATGAAGTGTTTCTATTGGTTCATGACAAAATCATCAACACCATAATAAATATGCCCATAAACTATGATTATTAAAGCGTATGTAAGTGTAAGACGAAGCGAGCTTTGGTAGCATATTACTCACATTTTATTCGCATTATGCACATTATAGAGTAAACTACTATATTGTAACCATTGCACATGCATTATGCACATTATAGAGTAAAATACTATAGTGTAAACTACTATTATAGCATAAATTCTTACGCAAAATTCATACAATTTTATAGTTACATCGTTTTACAAAGTTTAAGTTATTTATTATAAAAGGTTTTTTACTACGAAATTTTAGCCGTGATAAGCCACCGTCCTTTTGGATATTTTAAAAATTCTCGGTTATTCTTTTATCTTAATTTTGGCGTTAACTCTGTAGAAAAGACATTCAAATCCAGAAAAGCCGTTTTCCGATATAAAATTTAATCTAAATCATCAGAAAACTCATTAACAAAATTAAAGGGTGATTGGGGGATTTGTTACCCCGTCCTCACCCTCCAACAGTTACGCGAATCATGTCCATATGTTCATTAGGAGCCAAAAGAGATATAATACCTATTTTAAAAACCCAAATCGATGGGGTTTTTTTTAATGAAAAGCATAGCTTTCAAAAGCAAGTAAGGCAAGGATTATGATTCTCCAAGTAAAACCCATACATAGGGCGATCGTCGTCATAGTAAACATGCATCATGTTGCCAAGATCTATAAACTGAGGCTCGTTTAATTTTTGTTGGTGGGTGGGGACATTTTTGCCTATCGTCCATGTCACCTTAGGGTGCAACAGCTACAACTCTTCTCTGCCACTATTCTAATGACACTTACATTGACTTTCATCAGCCAGTTGATGACGCAAGCCCTGGTCTCGCTACGGACCCTGGGGGGCAATGATGGCTTCGTTTCAGCTTTGAGGAGGTACGACAGGATATCCACAGTGTACTCTCGATTCATGCGCTCCATATACCATTTTTGTACTGCGGAATCAATCAATGCAAATTGAAAAAAAACTGTGTTAGAAAAATGTTAGCAAGTAAGCTATTAAGTCAAATCAATTATTTATTTTGTTCAAAAAATAAGTTACACAATATTTAACTTTTTATACCATCATACGATAATATTTCCATGAAGTTTAATATATCCATCCAAGTCATCAATCCGCTAATTTGTCTTGACATGAAAGAACCATAACCTCAATTACACAGACTAATAATTTTAGTTGGAGTGCAAATAAAGATGTCTTCGAGAAATAGCAGGCAGTTAATTATCATGATAAATATGATTAAAAATATTTGAATACTAGGTAATACTTACAGTGATCAGGTGACTGCATTCTCTCGCGCACCGATTGAGTAAAAGTAAGTCGACGTCTCACTCTATCATCCCCAGTTTTATCGCGATTTGGCAGAGGTGACACACCTTGCAACTCCCTGCTGGAGGGGCGCTTCAAACTCCTCTTTATATTCCTAACCCTAGCTGGCTCCAGCGTTTGAAAAGCTGGCGTGCTCGCTGATGCCCTTCTTTGGGAAAAATCATCCTTATCGGCGAAAAACGTTTCCACTTCTTTAATATCATGCTCTTCATCGCTACTGATACAAGTAATACTTGGCACAGATTTCCTTCTGTTTACTTCTCCAAAAGTCTCAAAATTAAAATTCAAGTCTCCGCACCCGCGTTCCACTGTGACGAACTTTGTATCAATTTTGAAAGGACTGTGTGTTCTTGTGCGTAAGATTTTATTAGCGTTGCTTGGACCTGCCAAGTTTTGCGTGAAATGTTCATATTTATTCGGCACATTGTTGTTTGGGCCAGATAGAGTAGTCAATGCTGCTCTTTCGGCTACCTTCTTCAGTAGATGTGGAGGCAGCGCCGGTAAAGGTGCTACGGGTAAAGGTATTTTTGTCTTCACTTTTATGTTTTCCTTGTCCATTTCTAAGCCGATTTCTCTTCTTATTTCTATTTGCTTATTTCGTTAAGTACATCCGTTAAATTGTTATCTTTTTCTTTGTCTTGGTTAATACATCACACCCGGACACGACCTGCGCGACCGTTAATGAGAGCATTTACGGTAAATGAACAAGAGGGTATTATTATTCTGATTCACCCTATTCTTAATGACTTTTTTCATCTGGCTTGGAAATCGATTAAACAATAGCAATCGATTTGTTTGTTGATATTGTAATCGATTATTCACTTTGCTAAGCAGGTTTAAAGATTACCACTGTAATTGAATAAAATAAAACTGGCTTAAACATTATAACAGTGTAACCCAGGCTGTCATTAAAAATAAAGAAGATAGGTAGTCGATTTTAACCAAATTTTATCACAAAATAAAATTTTATCGACGCTGGTTGCATCGAATTGATGGTAAACAATATAAATATTGAATAATAATATTCCTATCGTGCGAACCGGTGCAATTTAGATGAGTAGAGTAACCGTCGGTTCGCGTATTGCTAACCATAGGTGCGCGTATTTAGATGGGTAACCGTCAGAGTCTGAAACTATCCATTATGTTAACGAGTTTCTGGTCAATCTGCCCTTAAGCTGCTCTTCAACTGGAATTCGGAGCGTACAAAGCGGACGGATTTGTTTCTTTGTATTGATATGCCGATGCACGCTGTACCATAGAACGCGCTTCATCCCAATAGTTTCAATAGGCAAATTTAACTTACAGTTTGGTTATAAGCGGTTCTCCACTAAAGGAAATTTTACCTTGTCTCTCGCAGCTAAGTAATGCTAGCTAGCATATCTTCGCTCTTTAGTTTTTCCAACATTCGTATCTATATCTTCTTTTCTTTTTTTATTACATAATATACCTAAATCAGTCATTTTCCGCTTCTGTCTGTCTGCAAATCCGCAAACTCCTACTGTCTTCACCATCAGTTAGATAAGTTTCCACGGAAGATCTTTATGTATAATAAATTCCGGTTACGGGTGAGACAGAAAATTTATATAAACCGAATCAAAATGAGGGCGAGTCGATAGTTTAGAATAAAAATATTAAAAAAGCCAAAAGGATTAGTACGTGACGTCTATTCGAAATAATTTGAGTCTTATAATTGGACGCTGTTACGCAATAATGTGTCAATCCACAACTACTTGTATTTAGCAATAAAGTGTCAACCCTCAATAACTATCCTCCTGGGTTTATTGTGGCATGACATATTTTTTCGTAACAGCGTCCATTTAGTAACATATGCTTCATTTTAGGTTGTGTCCCTACTCACCCCTTAATCCCTACACACCCCGTTTTACGGTTTCAGCTTCGCACCGTGTCCTGTCAACCATTGATTTTTCCTACAGCTGCCAAACTAGGGTGGAACCTGTATTTTAGCAGTCAGTGACAACCCCAAAAATACTGTTATTTACCTAAGATTCAAAACAAAAGAATAATAGTGGAACATTTTTTATGGATAAAAAATGTAAAATGAAACGAGTTTTTGTCAAAATAAATAATATAATCTTAAAACGTATCACATCTGCCACTAAAATAAATTATAACTTAACCTAAGCTTAAACCTACGCTGTGTACTTTTCAATTATCAAATGCTTCTGGTTCGTTTCGACTTATAAGTCAGTTAAATAGAGAATGAGTTGATTTACAATTCACAGCAAGAATATAAAAAAAATAACACCAATAAACAAAACAAGAAGTTGAACTAATTAAAAGATAACTGGTATTTAATAGATTTGACTTTTAAAAATTAATGGTCTCAACATCCGGGAAAAAAATAATGTTAACTAGTAAGTACCAATTAATTTTATAAGCAAATCATAACTTGAATTGAAACAATAAAACAAATTTCGCTGCTAACCCTCTGGCAAAACAAAAGTCGAACTTAGAATTCTTAAACAAGAGTGTCACATCTTTACTTTTGGCAACTGCTTGTTGTTCGTAAAATCCAGCTGCCGAAATACTCAAGAAGAAAACTGATATCGTTTGACATCTATCCATGTAGCTGAGGGTCGGTGACTTTTCCCGCGATAACCACGAGCTTGTCCAGGCGGTCGACGATGAAGAACATGAACGGGCGGTCCACGATGAAGCGGCGGGCCGGCTTTATACTCGACAGGGGAAGGTTCTTGAGAGATTCTTGCACGGCGTTTGATGCTGTAAAAAAACACATTTTTATACATACATACACATACATAAACTCACGCCTTTATTCCCAGAGTGGGGTAGGCAGAGCTACAGAATTTCCAACTATAAAAACTTTTTGATAATTCTGTAACCACACTTTGCACACTTAGGCGAAGATGTTTACCAGTGTATTAGTGACAGGTTGCAAGCCCATTGCCTAACAGTACTACACGCCTTTATTACCTTAATCGGTTTTTACGACATCCATGGAATTTGAGTTGGTATACCAATTTCAGTCTCAATAGATGATGGTGTGGGTAATATTATTTGCCCGGAAGAAAGAATAATCAATCCTAATTTCGGGAACCGTGCCAAGCGCAAGACAAAAAATAATGCATCTTCATTCGAATTAGAACGGAATTTTGGATTTATATGGACAGTCTAATAGTCTATGCGTAGATTTTAACTCAGTGAGGAACTTTGTAAAGTTATTATTATGAATTAGTGAGTGACACATAGGAACACGGACTCACTTTCGCATTGAGAGCACAAACTGTTTTTACCATGACATTACTGTTATATTTCCATGCTTTTATGTACACCACGCTACCGTTATAGCGATAAAGGTACTGCAATGTAACTGCAATGTAACAGTCAAATCATTGTATACTCTATTGGTAACCGTATTGAATTCAAACTGCTTATAATATTATTACCTGAAAGCTGTGACGCAGTCGAGTCGGCGTTGTCGACGCGCACCGCCACGTGTTGGACCAGCTCCTGCACGAACAGCCCTTCTGCCGGCGACACCTTGGACAGCTCCGCATCGCGACTGAAGATGCTGCTTACACCAAACTGGAAACGATAAAAAACGATAGAAATCTAAGTTTTTGTGTTCGCTTATCTCACGATTCATATAGAAAGACGTCCTGTCCCCTATTTTGCCATTCTGACAATTTGCTACACATTGCATATTTAACAAGTTTTCACATCAGCGGGATTCATATCAGCTGCGCAATGTACACCATAATATCACCTGTAGCCAAATAGGGGGCAGGACGTCTATCTGTATGAATTAGTTAGATAAGCGACTATGGTTATGTTGTAATTTGGAAAACTATGATTAGCGAGTGGTGTAAATACTTAACGCAATTTTTTTGCACCATTTCCAACAGTTACAAAAAAAACATATACGTCCTCCTAACCATGTAGTTGTACAAGTATAAACTATTCTAGCTTCAAAAACTTTTATTGCTTTTGCGATATGGGAGTAAATAATTTACGATGCTTTTAATTGTAATAAATCACCGTTCATCAAATTTATAACCTTATCCATCAGCACAAGAACAAAGCCAAATTTCTCATAAGTCTCAAAAATAAATATCTGAAGACATTTGGTTGTGTGGAAAAAATCTCTTGGTGAAAATGGGAAGTACATTAAACCCCTCGTTTTAGTTTAAGTTGGGAAGTTATTGAACCTTAGCAAGCGCAGCAACGGGTTTGGTAGTGGTCTCCACGTTGAAGGTTGGCAGGGAGACCTGCAGCTCCTCCTCTCGAAGACTGTCCTGGATTTCGTCGATAGGCGCAGCCGGCAGGTCAGCTGTGAGCCGCGTGAGGCCGTCTCTCGTCCTCGGCACCACGATAAGCAGGGCGTAGCGACCACCCTGGAAGAATTATTAATAAAAGCACGGTTGATATTGAAAAGGTGAAATTGAAAGGACTGATACTTTGCCTGTTACTTTGTTCGCGTGGTTTTCGATCATCTTAATCCCCATTCCATAATCCAATTAATGGCATGAAACTTTGTCTGTGCTTTTTTTCATTTAACCTTTCTTTAAATGAATTCACATACATACTATACAAGTACACTTAGCAAAATGTGATTAAGGAATTATGTGTTAAGTTTATACACATCCAAACAGAAATTTGTTTGAAACTCACGTCATAAGGTAACTCAATGGCAGAGCTGTCGAGTCCAGGCAGAGACCCAGTCTTGAAGGCACCCTTAGTGGACATCATCTGTACGAGCTTCTTCTCCGAGTTGGACGTGTAGAACATGACTTGTTCCAGCTTCTCGAAGGGCTGCTTCCACGCACCGCGGAAATACATGCCGTTGAAGATGATCATCAAGGAGTTCGATGGAGAAGCTGTAATTTAACAGTTATAAATAATAATAAAATAGTTCAGGCCAAGCAACAAACATTGATGTTTGAGATTTGACTGACGTGATAATGTGCGTAATGTTATACTCACTTTTATCATTTGATTTCTTTCCCACACTGTTAACTGAAATGCTTGAGGCAATATCATTTTTCTCCATCAGAACTCGAAGACTTCTTGCATGATTCCTGGCCTCGACAGCCACCATTGTCTCTTCTTCTTCTCCCGACTCGTCCTTCTTGGGATATGTCTTGACTAACTTTATCTTTTCTTTAATATTTTTAGCTGGTTTATATTCATCTTGGGAATTATTAACTTTTTCAGGTTTATCTTCGACGGCAAAAGAGATTAATTTTTCGTCAGTTTCTTTCGGTGGAACTAAATCAACAATTTCTTCGTTCTTATTGCTTTCTTCGGGGTTCTTATCAGATATTTCGATCGTTAACTCACTCATGTCCGACTCTTCAGGTTTGAAATGGTCTTGATCGTTGTATTTTTCTACTGATCTGACATCAGTTAAGTAATAATCTTCAAGAATTTTCTTGTATTCCTCATTGATTGTGTAGTTCTTGTAGATGTAGAAATAGTTCTTCAGTTCTGGTTGATTGTATTGGTATTCATTTGTGTTTTTCAGCCTTTCCATTATGTATCGGAATGTCTTTCGTGTTAGTTTGGCATCGTCTGGCAGGTGCAACGCTGAGACGAGTTGTTCTCGGGTTTGGCCAGAGGCACCTTCAGCCAAAATGGCAAGAATTGCAGAATATCCAAGAGGAGAGAAGGCTATATTCTTGTTGTCATCAATGTAACCCTGGAAACAGTAAAACAAAAATTAGAAGTATTGCATCGCAAAACCCTTAGCCTTTTCTAATTACATTGACTTGTTTTTCTTCAACCAGGCTACCTAGGTGTAGTCCAAATATGACATTAAAGAACCTGGCGGCTTCTTAGAAGTGTAATTTAACTTTATTATTAACGTTATTTAAGTGTCAAAATGTTGAAACCATCTACGTTATGTATTTGGCATTGTGTTGATTTACGCGTTACGTCAATAAATTTATGTTTATCATTCGAATAAACTAGCAAGTAAAAAATCAACTCACTTTTTACAATCTCAATCTAATCGCCAAAAGAAAAATTAAATGGAGACCTTTTGCAGGGTCCGTCCGGTTTAATACCACCATCTTATCCTTTAAACTAATGCCAAGCAGGGTCAGCGACGCATTTGCAGTCTTAGGATTGTAATCTTGAGAATGCAAATGTGTATGTGTCTCGGATCCCACCCGTATCGTGTGCTCGTTTTGCTTCTCTATGCCGTAAATAAACAAAAAAAAGTAATCACCTGGAAGATAGCAGTGGATAACTCGTTGGTAGCCTCGCCAACGAAGCTGGTCGGCTTGGGCTGGCTGCGACCGTAGCGGACCCAGCGCGCACTGCCGAGCCCCACCGCGAGGCATAATACTGGAACAATCAATTAATAAATCAGCAAACAATAAATATCAACTATAGGCTTAAGCTATAGGCTTATACACTAGGTACAGACATTAAGATATCTTGACCACATTATCGAAAATAGCTCCAAAAAAAAAGATTAAAAAAAATACAGAAAAATCATTGATTGAGCCCTTAACTACCAGCGCGAGTGTTTTAGAACTTAAAATGAGAGGGAAATTTGTTTATTCAAATTTCAATTGTTTTGATGTATTCATTAATGTTCTTTTTGACAGAACAAGTTATATCGACTTATTGGGTTTGACCACGCAACCCTCGATATAGCCTACCCATACCCATTACGTCAAAATAGGTTTTATTGAACTTATATCCTAATGGATTTCGCTCGTTATAAAATGTGTACAAATAAACAGAATATACTAGACCATGTGCACTTTTTCTCTAGAACTTCAGAATACATTTTTTATTACATAGGCCAGGCCACATCAAACAACCTACACAAAAAGTTAAGAAATGATAATAAAAATCTATCTTATTAAAATTCCAAAATTAGTTTTATCTAGCAATTCTCAGAATTTATTATTACAATCCTTGTTATTAATAACGGCAATAACGGTAAAGTCGTGAGACGATCGGAGATAAGTTCATAATGGCGAATAAAGCGAAGTGGAGCGTGCTCGAAATGTCAGGCAACCAGTTAACTACAAACACGAGCCGGAATATTCTGGGCGGGGAGCGTAATGAGATTAACATTTGTTTGAATTAATTGGGCTCCAGGAAAACAAATACGAAAGGATTTTTTTATTCCAAAAAATAGGCCATTATGCTCTCGTAAGTCTAGTCAAAATTAGACAAAAAAAAACTGACAAAATTTCTTGACAAAACTAGTTTAATGATTTTATTTGCGATAAAAACGATAAATAATTTATTTTATACCATTCCCCCTATTAAAGGCTTATTTTATTCACTCAAAACAGTGAATAAAAAGCACTTTTACTCACTATTTTGGTGTTTGAATTTAGAACATAAAATACGCGATACAAACTCCTCCTCGAGATTTGATTGGTCGTCATTAACCACAAAGAGTTTAGCATTAAAAAAGTTTTGTGTTATTTGCTGTCATTAGTAGGTAAATTGGCGCCATAGGCTGTATGGATCGATGTCTTTTGCCTTTCTCTCTGTGAAAAATACAAGGAAAAATAAATTGGCGCCATTTTGAATACTGAAAGTTGTACGAACATAAAATTTAGTGTTTCTTAATAAATAAAACATTTGTTCCAATTTTAATGTGCATTTTAATTAATTTTACCTTCCATTTTTCGTCATTAAATATCTATTTTCGCTTAAATCTTTCTTTTTCTCGTAGTCATGGTATAAAGTTTAGTATGCAACTCTTGAATAAAACGGATTTATATCGAGGGCCATGTATCACTCGCGTCGCTCAGGATTCTAACACTTGAATCACTCGCTACGCTCGTGATTCAATCATCCTGAATCACTCCCTGTGGTCGTGATTCAGTCGTTAGTATCCTTCACTTGCTCGAGAGTCATCTATGGCCCTCGCATTAAATCCGTCTTTTATTCACTAGTTGCATAATATACTATTATAGTCAAGCCTTTGGAACCAGTTACGTTGGTTATACATAATATGTTTTCGGAAACGCGTACAATCAATGTGACGAAAATATTTACACGCCTCAAGACAAGACCAAAGAAACGATGGATGGGCTGTGTGAAAGATGATATGGCTAGAAAGGGAGTGACTACCGAAATGACGACTAATAGAGAAGTTTGGAAGAAAAAAACATGTTGCGCCGACCCCAAATAAGTTGGGATAAGGGCAGGAGAATGATGAATGCCACTGTCAATATAATTTTTGTATACATTTATTTGATTCGATCATTAGATATAAGTGTTAAAGAAGAATATGGTAACTAGGTGTCATGAGTACACATAATTATACTCGTATACCGTCACGCCTTCATCCCAGAGTGGGGTAGGCAGAGTTACAGAATTACCAACAACTCTAACAACTTGTTAATCCTATAACCACATTTTGCACAACAGGATCAGCCCAGCCCCCTATTTCATCATCGTGACAATGACAGGTGACAGGTGACAATTCGGTGTACATTGCAAAGTTGGAAAGCTTTCACATCAATGGGATTCATATCAGCGGCGCTATGTACATTGAAATGTCACCTGTCACCTGTCATTGTCAGGATGGTGAAATAGGGGGCAGGTGTGTACCTATATATTACCTATAGTGACAAGTTGGTTGGTTGTCATGAGTTTCACCTTCTTTTATGTTTTTGAATTATAGTAAAATCAACCAATATGAGTCGTAGGCCACTAAGAAACTGTGAGATTTCTTCGGAGTTGAATTATAACTTCACTTTGACAGAGTTCTAATATGGCCAATGAATCAAATTGGTTGAGTATACAGTCGGCCATCATGTGGTATACCACCCTACGGATGAAGTTCATGATACAAGTTCGATTTTCCCATTCAATAATATTATGACATTAACAAGTGTCAACCTTAGCGATAATTAGATCTCACAGAAACTTTTGTAAAAACTGTTAGGCCACTTTCTTGGCTTACTAATATTGTTCTTGTTAAAATAGCCAAACATAAAATGTTTCAAATTTCATCATTTCAATAAAACCACTCGCTATCGCTATCGAAATTGTTACCAACCTTTTTCGAGAACAAGGTTACAAACACATTGTAATGTCGCTTGTTTGATATCAAACAATATAAAATTTATGTTCCGTTTATTACCTATAAAAGAAAATTTACTTTTACACCTTCTATAAAATATGCCAGACAGTCAGATTGTTAGAAATACAGATTCCTCTTTGTATTTAGTTTTAGAATGTCAAGCTCTCTTCCAATGAACATCACTTAATTACCTACATCGTGGTTGAATAAAGTAAATGTATTTTTAAAAATGATTTATTTTAACGATCAATCGACGGAATGACGTAATTTTTTTGTAACCGTAATTAGTTTTTTAAAGTCTAGCACTATAGTCCGTTCGCAATAAGAATGCAGTGAACCATCACTGCAACTGCAGGATACAAGTGTATTAACAGTGGAAATGAAATAAAAACCATTTTTATTTTTAAAGATTTATTTTAATTAAAAAAAAACTTAATTTTGAGCGTCCCGAATAGTGAGGAGGTGTGTCTAGGCGGGTGGACACGGATGATTTACTGCATTCTTAACGCGAATGGACTATAGCTGTGACGTAGAAAAGATCATGTGGGGTTTAAGCTCTTTAGGCATTACCAGAAATTTGTTTTTACAGTGGTGGTCACAATTAGGGACGCTTATGTTTTTCCCATAAGTACCTACAAATATGACATTTCAAATTTGACCGCCAATTAAAAAGTTCTTGACAAATTTTATTACTAATTAGAATTTAGTTTAAATCATCAAATAATTCAAAGTTGAAACTAATGCACAGTGAACTAGGTACTGTCAAAAACAGAACCTATATTTTATATGGATTTAAAAACTTAGTGCTGACGCTAGTTGTTAAACTTTGTATGGCCGCCATACATTTATGTTATCAAAATGAAAGATTCGTTTTCTGAGATGAATATATTTAAACCGTACTTTATTTGTTAATGATTAGTGTAATCTATACTAATAATATAAAACTGAAGAGTTTGTTTGTTTGTTTACTTGAACGTGCTAATCCCAGGAAGTATGGGTCCGATTTGGAAAACTCTTTCAGTGTTAGATAGCCCATTTATCGAGGAAGGCTATAGGCTATATCATACTCACATAAACCGAAGCGAAGCGAGGGTCACTAGTTTATATAAAATTGAACTATTCGTCAAAAAAAAAACATATTTCTAGGCAATTGTCGTTAATTATGCGACCACCACGTATTTTCTCAGTAAATAATGAATAAAAATATTGAATGCTTTTGAAACGAACCTCTATCAGCATGGTTTCCTTAGAACACCATTTAAAAACATTCTTGCTGTCAATTAGCACATATCGATACAACTTCGAGCTCTTTTTACCCACTAAAGTATTAACGACAACTCGATATAACAGCATCGGTTCAAAAGTAGGCCGATAGCGGTATTCGTTAGCGATGCACTGTCAGGGTCATAATTGCATTGCCTCTTGTTGAAGCAAGTTTAAATAACTGAGCTTTTACTTCGCTCCGAAGGTTGTAAGGATGAGGATTCATTTAATGTAGAAATATTTTAAATCCTGAGACGATGTAAAAATTGAAGTTCCAAAGTAGCTCTGCCTCTTTCTCGATTGGAAAGTTTTGAATTTAATGATCAACATCAACATGTCCTCCATAACAAACCCAAAGATCGTTCCAACAGTTGATCAGGGGTGTCATTCTCTAAAAAAAAACGGACGGTCGGACGAACGAGCGAAATCGCAGCGGCGAGTTTAAGTAGTCTCGTCAGAGCGAACAAAACACATTTTAGCGCGTGCATTTTCAATTTAGCAGCATGGTTTCTGCCGATGGATCGAACGTATAAGGCTGCTTAATGATGTGTTTTGTTCGCACTGACGGGACTACTTAAACTCGCCGCTTGGACATTCACTCGTTCGTCCGTACAACCGTCGTTGTTGAGAGAATCACTACCGTGGTGGTAGTCGCATTTTTATGGCATACATATATAGTTATACTTATGTACCTACTACTACTTTATATTTATAAGATCTGTGTATGTACTTGCAATGAAATGAATTTGAATTTGAATTTAAAAGAGCAAACGAGCCCTCGGGCCACCCGAAGGTCAGTGGGATCTGTGACCCCATAGACATTTGCATTCCTAAGACTACAATCCTAAGGCTTTAAATAGGTTTAGATTATTCTGTTTACTGATTTATTCTATACACTTGACACTGGCGAAATCACTGCGGAATACTGCAGGGGACCGCCATTAATAAAAGAAGAAAAAGGGGTCAATTTAGCAAACTTCACAAAAATTTAGGGAATATTTTAAACTACGTCGCTATTGCCTAACGCACTCGCAATCTCCATTGGCAATCTCAAAGCGGAACAATAGTTTTCATTTTGTATGCAGACAAGCCTTCGATTTTCAAAATGAAAACAATTCCGATTGCGAGTGCGTTAAGCAATAGCCCCTCTGATCCCTATCAAAATTTTCGTGCCAGTGTAACAACAGCAGCACAGTTAAACTTGAATAAAGTGAATCGTTATTATATCCAAACCACTGGGTCAATTGGGCACGCAGCAAAAGCGTAAAAAGAAACAGTTTCGGATATAACTTTTATGAAACCGTTACTGGTGTGAGAAAAACACGGTTGAGGCTCCTGACCTAAGCCAACGTCGGCAAAAACAATGGAACGACGCGGCGTATTCGAAAGCAACGTCGGAGTCGAGATAAGTGCATTGTTGTGCCACCGTAAAGTAATGCGGAGATGCCTGCATTCCCCGACACGGGCTTATTAAGGTAAATAAAGGTTTCGTTTCGTTCTTTTGTCGCTACTTGTTTTTAGTTTTATAAATGCGTGTGAGTAAGCAACTCTAGAGAATTGTAAAATATTTGCAAGATGCAAACGCTTTCTGTTTTCTATGGACTCGAAATGTATGGAGTTGATATAAGCGATCGAGCGATCTGTCATCACCTTACGTCAATCCATACATCTTGAATAGACCCTCGGATCCAAAGTTTTCCTTAACGACTATCGTAGCTGGCACTGAAAAGATAGAAAGATCTGGAAAAGTCCCAGAACTTTCTTGCTCCACTCGCAAAGAAACCTACACCGACGTTACGAATTTTATTTACGTTCTCTATATAGTCTGTATGTTTCAAGATGATGCTAACCCTAAGATATCTAGAATTTACACCTCCTTACGTCGCCTTGTTCATGCTCCAAGATTGCTGGCGGTATCTTATCAGCATAAGCTAGAAATTACTGAATATTCAAACGATATTGTATAGGTATTTTGCCGGATAAGTTCGTATTTAATATTTTATCTCGATTTCTCAGTATCTTTAGCACCCATCGAAAAACTTCTCAGTATTGGCAACGCATTTGCAATCTATTTTTATTTCCATGGGCCTTAATCCCCACTTATTATTATAATCTCCATTCCAATAGATATTAACCTATGTGGTTTCCATGTAGCTATCATATTGTAGGCGCCTCTTAGGATTAAGAGCGCGTTTTTTAAGTTGTCGAGTAATTTCTGCTGCATTAGGTTTCAGGGGTGTGATTCTCTCAAAAACAACGGACGGTCGGACGAATTTGGCTTCTGTCGATAAGATCGAACGTATAAGGCTGCCAATTGTGAATACACGCGCTACAATGTGTTTTGTTCGCTCTGACAGGATTACTTAAACTCGCCGCTGCGATTTCGCTCGTTCGTCCGATCGTCCGTTGTTTTTGAGAGAATCACACTCCTGTTCGACGCACGGCTCGCAAAATAAATAATAATAATAATCTTTTATTTCATACTAGCGACCCGCCCTCGCTTCGCTTCGGTTTATATGAGTTTTCTGTAACACCAGAACATAAAATAAAAAAATATTATACATATAAACCTTCCTTTTGAATCCCTCTATCTATTAAAAAAAACCGCATCAAAATTCGTTGCGTAGTTTTAAAGATCTAAGCATACATAGGGACAGACAGCGGAAAGCGACTTTGTTTTATAATATGTAGTGATTAAATGAACAACAATATATAGTATAAAAAGCAAAACAGTCAAATCAGATCTTAGGTCTAGGAAATAAAAATTACATGATGTCTAAGCTAGGTGACAAAAAAAAATTGCAACCTGGAAATGTAAATGATATACATTTTCGTATGCAGCAAAAATTCGAGTCAAGCTGATTGGCTTCAACCGTAAAACCGGGGGGGGGGCTAATATGGCTGCGTTTATCACGTGACAAAATGTGAATAAAACATTCGTCACTTTCTGACACGTGTATAAGTACGAGAGTGACGGATGCTTTATCAACATTTTGTCACGCATGGTTTTTAGCGTGTTGAATAGAGGAACAGGTGGCATGTGCATTCGTTTGCCTTCCTCATGCCATAAAAAGTAAAGCAGTTACAGATGGTATCCCGTCGGCACGCGCGAGTCACGCTCGAGGCACATGCAACGGTTGTTAATACCAGAAGCAACTCTTAATTGTATTCTGTAATTAATAAGGGTATGTAAAAAGGAGAAAATGGTTGTTAAGCCTTTGCGGTGAATGCTGTGATGCAATCGGATACGTCTAATAAAGTTCAATTTTTTTTTTTATGATACAGCCAAGTTTTAACATTATATCATTCTTGCTATTCATAAACTCGCTTTATAACTCGACAGACGAAATATTAATCGGCGATTTAAGGTTGCCCCGTCAGAGTGAACAAACAACGTTTTAGGGCGTGCCTTCGCGATTATTTCGCTTGCTACCAACGGTTCACCAGAAGCCGTTTTGAAGAGACTAACACTTCTGTAAGTATAATACCCTGTTTGCCACAAACACTGCAGGATGAAACTATACGTTAGAATGAGATGGAAATACTTTTGAGTTCCTCCATGATGGAAATACTTTGAGTAGAGCTATATTCATTTATAAACGTCAAACTCTATTCTTGTTAGATTAGAATTTTATAAATTTAGGATATTTCAAATTAGAGAAAACTGATTCGAATTGCCCCAGTATTGAATTTAAAATTCTGTTCATACCGTATCATTGCATATTAGTTACTTTTTAATATAATTTATTTAGATAGGCTTTTTACATTGTGGAAAATCCCAGTTCTTTACTGTAATTTGAAGTGAATCGCGTTGTAATCGCGTCGTAATCGCGCCGTAATCGCGTCGTATCGTCGTATCGTGTGCATCGGAACTCTTTAGTAAGGCACCGCGGTGAACGCACTGCGCTGACCCCGGCTATTGTGCTCGCGGATGTGCGCCGCGGACGGACAGCAGCCGCGCGCGCAGCTTCCGAGATAATCGACACTAGATTCTATCATCTAGTCTCCAACAGTTCAAGACAAACAATAACTCTAACTTTTGCGGGTGGTAGGACCTTGTGCAGGGTCCGTCCGGATCGCTACCACCGTCTTATCCGTTAACCTACCGCCGAACAGCAGTGTTCGCATTGTTGTGTTCCGGTTTGGGGATAAGACGGCCGGTGAAATGACTAGCATAGAGGCATTTCATCTTAGTCCTCAGGGTTGGCAACGCATTTGCAGTCTTAGGATTGCTCTGCAGTCTTGTGAATGCGAATGTCTATGGGTCACAGTTTCCACTTACCATCAGGTGACCTGTGTGCTCGTTAGCCATCTCTATGCCATAAAAAAAAAAACTCGGGGGCTCTCTACTCGGAAAACGATATTGCTTTTCATATTGTCATAGTTATGATACTCGTAACTCATATTGAACGTTCATTACTGCAATGTCCCATTTATAATTTGAGAGATAAAAATGTTTTAGTATTGTAAGCATTTTACGTATGCTGTGTTATAAATTATGTACTTATATATTTTAAACAAATGAATAAATTTCAAGGGCTTTTCAAAATACCATTTGGTGACTAAAATAATATGCGCGAGCATATGACGAATGTAACTCTAAAAAAAATGTCCCAGATGAAAAATGTAACATAGTGACATTAGATTCGATGCTGATAGTGACAAAAAAACATCTTTTTACGATGGCATTGTTGATAGTAAGGATTTTATTTATTCCAATGCTGAATATATTAAAGTATTCCAAATTGTTTTCAAAGATATTCGAATTTATTAAGAAAAGAAATGCCTCCATATATTACACTACAATTTAGCATCATTAATGTCGTTATTTATAGATTTTTTTATAGACCACACACGTTTGAAAAAGGAACGAGGTAATGGTCTCTAAAATGTCTCTAAGTGACTAAAATCAAATGTGAACTACGCCGAGATTCTAGGCGATAAAAACCATACCGTCTTTGACATGGGTATAGTGATTCTCTGAACAACGGCAGTCGGACGGACGGACGAGTGAATGTCCAAGCGGCGAGTTCAAGTAGTCCCGTCAGTGCAAACAAAACATATTTTAGCGTGTGCATTTTCAATTTAGCTGCATGCGGTTTCTGCCGATGGATGAATGCACGCGCTAAAATGTATTTTGTTCGCTCTGACGGGACAACCTAAACTCTGTTTTTGAGAGAATAACACCCCTGTTATCATATTGTCAACGTTTTGATAGCTTTTATTGACTTGACAATAATGGCGGTCGAGTTAAGACGATATGGTTTTTGCCGTCTTGAATAGAGGCTCTGAATGCATCTAGCATCTGCCGACCGTACCGGCGCGGGCGCATACCGCCTGGGAAAGTAATCTCGGCGGTCTAGCACCACTTACCCTCGTGAGAGCTATCACCGAGAAACCGTTCTTTGAGCGTGAGCCAACTAAGCCTTGAAATAGCTAACGAGAGCTAAGATCTCACATTTAGTGCGCATTTTTATAATGTCCTTTTATTTTATGGCATCGAGTAGACAAACGAGCTCACAGGCCACCTGATGGTAAGTGGAAACTGTGACCCAAAGACATTCGCAATCACAAGATTGCAAATGCTTAGAAGTTACCTATAATTTATCAGGACCGTTTCTCAATTTGAGAATTTTCGTGCTACAATGCCTGTCAATATGTTTCTCTCCGGCTAAGATCAAAGAAAGCGTGGAAATTAGAGATTTGTTGAAACAATTTATGGGAGCGCGTTATCTTCTATTTTTTGCGCATGAAATAATTTTTACATAATAATTGAATCATGATTTTTATATCGAGAATATCATAATACGTTATGGCTTGCGATAATTATGACCTAAACCACATTTAACTAAAAATAATTATCACAAACAATATAGATCCATAATTTAGTCATGTTATTTTTGTTAGGTTCATGTTTTCTGTGACTTGAATTATAAGTAGAAATGAACACACGGAAGGCGCCCCCGTACAGCATCCAAGGCCTGCCGTTTTCTTATAAAACGGGTGGACTTAGAAACCTATAGGATGTAAGATCTAGATAACCAATACTAAGTAACGAAACGTGTTTATAAACTACTAAAACATACAAATGGTTATGATATGAATGATTGTATCAATAAGTACTTAAGCACAACAATCTGGTGCAATGTAATGGTTAAATAAAACGTTGAGTTTTTGGTTCAAAAGAACTTCTTTCACTGACATTACGTAGTTTTTCGAAGATGTTTGTTAATACATAAGTAAACGTACTTTTATAATACTTGTTGCTCAAGTCAAGTCGTACTTTTTGTAGCCGTATATCGTGCGGAGAGTTGTTTTTTTTTTCGAACTAGTGCTTTTTACTTTTTGTAGCTACCTACATATCATGCGGAAACTTGGACTGATTTTAGACTTATCTATCGCAATTGTAATTCTTCACCAGATTCAGACGAGAGACGATACGATACGAAAATAAAGCAAGTCTCCAAGCCAAATATCAAATGTTAAATGTCATCTAATACTGACAATGATTAATTGTCAGTATAAAACTTACAAAAAACAAGACAGGATAAAAAGCGGTTAAGCGACCTTCACGTTATGAGAGACATTAAAAATATGCATTTTGGTACCGTCTACCGACAACTATAATACCATTTCGAACTTACTGACTGACTTACCTCAAAATACTTTTATATTTACTTAAAAATATCAGGGCATTCTATCTCTGTACTCTACTCTGGATTGGCAACGCATTTGCAGTCTTAGGATTGCAATCTTGAGGTTGTAGTCTTGAGAATGCAAATTTCTATGGGACACAGGTTCCACTTACCTACCATCAAGTGGCCTGAGTGCTCGTTTGCCTTCTCCATAAAAAACCTAGATATTGTGACGTTGTCACATCTCCTAAGGCCCACGTCAAATTTCTTAGTTCGAAAAAGAATCTTGCGTCGTTTATCGAAAGTCAAAAGTCACTTTGACAAATGTCCTAAATTTAGGACGTTCGGCCTTACGAGGTTAAAAAACAGGACCACATTTATTTTTTATAAGCTTTTTATCTCGCACTCTTAAATGTTGAAAAAAATGTACTGTGTGCAAATTGACGTAAATATTCGCCGAGAAAGTAGAATGTGACCTTTCTCCCATTGCCGTCTGAATGTAAAAACGCAAACAGATACTTAACTTACTTATGCAAACTTGTAAGTAGTTATCGCTGTAAAAAACACGGCTTAAAAAAGATTGTTTTTTTACAAAGAATAAAAATACTCTAAATTTAAAGATTTATTGTGACATTCAAGTCGGCATTTTAAGTGGTTGAAGAGGCTTTAAAAGGGAAAGTCAGTTGTGGTTTAAAATATTGTCACTTTACTTTCTCAACCTCCTATCTCAGTAAATAGTTAGATAGGAAAGTAGTTTAACTATTCGATCATATATTATATGAGGTAGAGAAAGTTAGGCTGCGTTTCCACCAGAGCTGTACGAGGCAGCGAAGCCGTGTTGCGTCCACCAATAGGATAGTGAGGCCAGTAAAAAAAATGAATCCTATTGGTGGATTTTTACACGCAACACCGCTTCGCTGCATCGCACATCTCTGGTGGAAACGCAGCCTAAGGGACGATATTTAACGTGACAAACGTTGTCATAAGAAAAGCGAAAGAATGATTATTTACCTACCCTAAACTACCCATCAAATCTTTTGTCGTTCGTATATTCTCACCGTCTAACAAGCAAAACTTTATTCTTCTTAGAACTTCAATACCAGTAAATTTGCTCATAATATTGTAAGATAATCACGTTTGTCGCTTTAACGATATCCGTTTCGACCGACGTAACGAGGTGCATAAAGGATGCAAGAAACCGCTTTCAAATACAAATCAAGTGCAACTTGTCAGTCTCGTATGGCCATTTGGTTTTATTACAGCGATATATGTGTTTGTGTAGTCTTAACAACTTGAGAGTTATTAAGCGCGGCTTGTAATGTAAAAAGGCTACATTTTTTGTATCAAATTACACTCGCGGTCAAATAATTCGGGTCAGAGTGCGTTTTTCATACAAACGAGGCTATTTCGAAGCCTTGGTTCCTCGCCAGGGGATGCTTGTAGTGAAATCTGATGATGGATACCCCGAGCATCGATACAGGACTTCCAGAGTGCCTAGGACACCCAACTGATTGAATCTGCCGCTAACGCCGGAATTGTGCATCTTCAGAAAAACATCTAAAATGACAATAAAATGTACGGAAATCCAAATGCTGACCCAAACTCTCTCGCTGTGGTGTCAACTGATTGTGCTATCAGTTACGTATCTTAAGAACTTTTGACCTCCTCTATTTAACCTTGGAGTATCCACCATTAAACCTCACTCAAAACAACCCCTGGCTAGGGACCAAGGCTTCGAAATAACCTCGTTTGTATGAAAAATGCACTCTGACCCGAATTATTTGACCGCGAGTGTATAATGTGTAATACTTATTTTTGAAATATCGACCAAGTTAGTCTAAATTATTGATCATCGCATCTTTGTAAAACTAGTAGCGGGCAGCGGACCGTACCCGGCGGCGGCGCCCGGGTGTATCTCGCACATAGTATAAAGCAAAGTCGCTTCCCGCTGTCTGTCTGTCCCTATGTATGCTTAGATTTTAAAATCTACGCAACGGATAAAGTGATTCAAGAGGAAGGTTACAGATCGCTAGTTAAAAATGTTAAAATATAAACCTAGTATGTTTAATTAACTTTTGTGACCCGACTTTAGCAACGCATGGACTCATAGTTTATGGTCGAAAATCGGATGATTTTTGGAGAATTAACATTTTTTATGGCAAAGAGAAAGCAAACGAGCACACAGACCATGTTGAGTGAAATACTAAGACTACAATCTCAAGATGGCAAATGCGTTGCCAACCCTAGGACTAAGGTGAAACACAATTTGCCAACACTGCTGCTTGGTAGTAGGTTAAATAATATAATAAGATAGTGGAGGCGAATTATTCTTCTAAATTGAAACTTCCGCATACTTAACAGTCAAAGATCACACCGCGCCTTACCCCCAGAACCGGCCACATAAATCACATATTTAAATTTAATGGATTGTTGGTTAATTTATTCATCGGAGGATGAATATTAGTAGAAATTCAATTCAATAATCGGTTAAACATTTAGAAGTGTTGCGTTTACTTCCATAACCGATTGTTTTTAACACACACAACATTACCAATGTATGAACCCATCATCAGAACATCAAAGTGTTCACCTCAAACATCAAAGTGTTGTGTGTGTTTGTGTGGTGTGTGTGTGTTGTAATGTGTTTAAAAAATGACTGACTGCTGAGTTTCTTGCGGCGTTTCTTCTCAGCAGTGTCTCCTTATGGGAAGCGCTGGTAGATTCTTGACGTGTAAAAGTGCCCGTACAGCCTACTTACTGAATAAATGTCTTTTTTTTTCTCCAGAAGCATAAATCGTCGAAAATATAGTTGTTAATTCTGTATCCATATTTTACAAAATCAGGCCAAGATGTTTACCATTGTATATTAGTGACAGGTTGCAAGCCCATCGCCTAACAATACTACAAGCCTTTATTCCCTGAGTCGCCTCTTACTACTTCCACGGGAAGTCGTGTAGTGGTGTAAAACGGGTCCGGAAAGGGCCATATTAAACAAATTTCGTGAGATGCCCGTTTGCAAAACTCGAACCAGTCGAAGTCAATGTAAAGTTATAAATAATTTATTTTAAAACCAACCCCTAACGGGAAAAAATTGTAGTTACATTACGAAAACGTGTGCATCTAAGGCTAGCTGTTTTCTACGTAATTTTTTCTTGCGAGTAGACATAATCGAATTCCACAAAGACCGAGTCGCTTTCGCAGACACCAGCTAGTAATTAATTAGTATAATAATTAAACATTATGTATTCGATTTGAATAGAGAACCTCTTTTGAAGGCGAATAATCGACGTTGAATCTAAAGATGAGCTCACACGACCTTTGCTTAGGTAACCTCCATAAATAGACTTAAGTGTAGTGCGCTGCTTGCCAGCGAATCACTTTGTCAATCGTTAATACGATCGATAAGGTTATTCTTATTGATATAACCAATATTATAAATAAATAGAACGCGACTGCGACTACGTCCGCGTAGAATTGGTATGCTTTGTTCCCTTGAAAGCTGTCTGTTCTTTTTAAAGTATCCTTTGTACTCGTATGTACGTTTCCAGGTTATCTTGTATCTTTGAACCAAACACATCGATCAGTTAAGAAGCGCTTCGAATCAACAGTGTACCTACGGATAAATTTGTACCATTCCTTTTTGTAAGATTTTTATTGTAAATTGCCAACAAATAAAATCATTATTATTGTTACTTATTATTTTATTATTAGTTGACATATTGAACTGTGAAGACAAAAACCAATAAAAATACACCTATCTATGCATTGATAATATCAGGTAACGATGTGTAAGAATTAATGTAAAAGACAAGTACCTATAGTGCTTACTGTACTTTTTTTGTTTAGTAAATCTGCTTATTCTAACCAAATTAATGAGTCCCATGACGGTGTGTCCACGTTAATTATAGCGAAGATCCTGTCGCCACCTTTCGAATCCATCATCAGCTTTTAGATACCATAATATTGAATTGCTTTAGAGTTTACGAATGTGGTCCAAATTTCAAATTGACTTGCAAGATTTGACGTCAACTAACATACATACAAACATTGCAAGTTCATTAACTTAACCAACAAGCTTTCATTAAAGCTTGTAAAATATGAATGAAGATTACAGCAACATGCAACGTACATAAAGTGTCATACACATGAGAATACATAATTGGATGAAGTGTTTAATTAATAAAATTTAAAGTAAAAGAAAAACATCATCGAAACTATTTTGTACTATACTACTTTAATAACATGCTAGATCTGTCACGTAAAATTAGACAGAAATATGATTATGAACAGATACAAAAAAAAACTGGCGAATAAAATTGACCTAAGGATTTCCGAACGATATTAACTTATCGATAAATTGTGCTTTGTTATGACAGATGACTATGAGATAACGTAGATACGAGTAAATATGAACATGTAACTTGCAGATCTATTATACAGTATAAAGTGTTAGGTAGTAGGTGTTATATTAGAGTACTTACTACACAATGTCATACAATTTACCTAAATAGGCCATTGTTGCAAGGTAATCTTACTTTGTATGGAAATCGATTGAATAGCATTATAAGAAGTTTTTGTGTAAGATACACGTTAATAATAAAACAATATAATAAAATGTATGTTTTTTTAATTTTAAAATCCCTAAAAGTATGTCTATGAATTACTTAAATTAAATATTACCATAAATTCATTATACGAGTATAACACCTATGGGTAGTGATCAGCATTTTAGTCAATTTCTATTTCATCTTATACTTACTATGAAATTTCACTTTGAAATAAGTATTTGAAACAGTTATCGATTTAATTTTATGTCGTTTTTGCCAAAAAAACCTTTAATAATTATTAAGTTATGGTATTTTTTATATCTAGTCTAAACGTAATTTTTTATTTAAAATCACTGTCGTGAATCTTATGCAGAATCACTTAAACAAATAGTTTACACAAAGTTTTTACTGCAAGAAACACTTAATAACACTGCCTAGGCATAAAATGCCCCATAATAGTACTAATTAGCAGTATAAACGACATTGTGAAACTGTACGCGTCCTTTAACGGCTATTAAACAAGTAACATTACAACCTGCCAGTAATAAAACGATGTCGGTACGAAAGATACGTGGTGGTTAAAAATTGAACTATTTTTGTATACAGCTGTGACAGTTCCACGTAGATGGTGACGCCGTTGTCATGTGACTTTCATTCGCTTGTGTTATACAAACGAGATTCAAATCTTACTAGCCTGGCCTTTACAAAAAGGGCCCATTAAGAGCCCTGTTAAAAAACATTTTAAGCATATTCACCCTCTGCTTTAACTCATAATGTTGAAATTGCATCTGCTTTAAAGACAAAATTAAATATACGTTAAATAGTTTTTAATAAGTATTTCTGGTTCGAGTAAAGTCGATTAGAGCGTAGGTACGGTCGACTACAAAGAAATGTATTAACTCTTTGACCTTATTGAATTGTAATAAGGTGTAAGTGGATTGGATACATCTATTTGTAGACTGTACGATTGCAAGTGCTTTGTCTACACAAGTTTAGTATGAAATCAATGAGAGGATGAAGTGAGCCGAGGGTTCAAGGTCCTAATATTTCGAAAATAAAGAACTGTAGGAATTATCATAAAGTCGTTAATAGATAAGTAAGACAATCTTTATGATAACGATATCGATAAAATACTTCCTTATATGGCTGCAGGTTTATATGTATACACTAAAAACAAATCAGTTATTTAGATTTGTTTGCTCTGGATGTGTGTCAAAGTTAACTACTAAGTATATTGTAAGTAAGAGTGCAAACTTGCGTGAGTTTGCACTTCTGCAATCGGTAGTTTGCTTATGGTCTAAATCCACAGTTATTCCAAATTACCGGTCGATAATTATACTTAGTCATTTTTGAGAAAACGGGAGAAAGCGATCAACAAAGTCAACTTTTTAGTATTTAAGCATCCGAAAGTTTTGTGCAAAACACAAAAAAATAATCGAAAGCGATTAAATCTACCAAATAAACCATAACTATATAATTTAATAATTTGATCGTATAACCCTATTAACAATCATCATCATTTTTAATTAATTCTAACGATGTTACTGTACACAATTTACATTCTATGCGTAGATGTTGTACCTATTATAATGTCTTTATTGGTCCTTATCAATCTGCGGCGCACATAAAAAATACGGAACAAGACTAAAGTACACATGTATAAGTGTACATTAACATAATTTATGTACATACACTCAAATAGTACACTCATTACTCAAGATTTATGTATTTACCTACCAAGTTTACTAGTATACTCGTATATCACAGGTATAAGTATCGTATTCGATTTTCAAACCCCTATATTATCTCGAATAATACAGGGGTTTGAAAATCGAAGTTACTTTAGCCCCGTTCATTTATATGGTGGTGAGAGGGATTGGACGCGCCAAGTTGCAACCATCTCGTGGGCGGAGGTCATTTGACATTAGGTGACCCGGGGGTGATCTAAGGGGTTATTCTATCTAAGGGGTTATTGTATCTAAAGGGTTATTGTATCTAAGATTAAATCTTCATCGCTAGTTAAGGCACAAAGGTGGGTAAAGTACTTTTCTGTGTTTTTTTTAAATAAATATTTATTTACGTAAATATTCGCACACAATCAAAGTCTTGTTTCACAAAACTGCTGGGTATACTTTAAGATAATAGTTTTGTAGGTGTGTACCTCAGTAACATACTGGATCCGTACATTGAACGATCTGATTTAAACCATTTTCCACTGACGTGACCAATTTCTTTACTAATGAGTATTTTGAAATGCAAAGATCGGACACGTTGATGTCTTATGTACGAAAAATAATGTTTCTACGAATTGTCTGTCAAAAACATTAAAAGTCCATTGGAAAAAATCTCTTTTACCGAACAATTGTCTTCGCGTGTGATATCCACGGACTTATTGCTCTAATAAGTCCATGGGAGTGTCTATAAATAACTAGACATTGGCGAAATACATCTTAACAGGAGTGAAAGCCATTAATTAAAAAAAATAACCATAACCATTTTTTTTATTAAATATTATTCATACTAAAATCTGATTATAAGTAACCTTACCTATCACAATTTTACTAGGGCAACATAAAATCAAGTGTCAATGTGGAAATGACCTTGACCAGTGTTACCCTTAAACAGGTAAATAAAGCTGGTGATCCCCTGGTCCATAATAAAACTGTTCAGAACTTTTTATTTTTAATACTACCTACCTACCATCTATTTGTGACGGTGACCGCCGGCGGTGTAAAACTTGGCGACTCCCCCGCCCCTCTCCGGCGGTCATGACCCACAGGTTATAAGACATTGCTCTAGACAAATCCTCTGATAATCCCTTATTGACATTTTCAAATATTTTAACTGGCGGATCTATTTTATGTAGGTACCTATAGCCATTTAGATTTGTATATTAGTATGGCGGATCGATCAGAAATAACTAAGCAAGTTTAACGTAATGATATTCTTAATAAGTTTTTTATTATTGGAAAGACCTGAATCTACCCTTTTCTTAAAGTTTCTACATAGGTATCCATTCTGCTTAGTTTTATTTTTGTGAGGCGGAATAGAAAAATAATTTGAATGTTTGGTCACTTACCCAATAAGAATAGACGCATTGTGACGCAGCTCTCCTATCTGGAAAAAAAGGTCAAATATTAACTAAAATTCGGGGGACCTTTAATCAAGTTAATTATAAAAATATCGATCCACATTATACAATGACATTTCATTATGTGTCTACTCTCATTTTTATAAAACACAAATGCAGCTTGTTTTTTTTCATTTAATAAAAGAATATGAATTAAAATTAAGGTTTCGTATTAATTTAAAAAACGATAAAGGAGCATCGATTTAGATTCAGACAGGAAACCGGTTCGAGAAGGACAAATATTTGAAATCAAGTTCGCGACATTTTTTTCTTTTAAAAACGATTGGTGTTCACCTAACAAGACCTTTCCTTTTGCTCATTGTTAATATTGTTAAATATAGCGCTTGGTTCCAGCTTTCTATTGTTTTTGAATACGTATTACTTGGAATTTTATCTGCAAGGTAGGTATAGGTATGTAAGAAGCCTAGTCTTCCAAAACCCACCAAAGCCTTATTCTGTAATTAATACATCAAAACCTGTACTATATTTCTAAACATTTCATTACGGTCTCTTTACTAACGGATTCATAACCCGTTAAGCCTTACAATCCTGACCTACATAAGAAACGACATGAATGTCTACTTTAAAAAATACTCACGCGTCCTGGCCACTAAAAAAACAAGCGCACTGGATGCCAGAAGAAAAAAAACACTGTCAACAACTTTTTAATTTTCTTGAACGTCAAAAAGCGCGGGAATCGTGCGGCCGCACCAGAAGCGTGCTCGATCGAGAATGACGTCCACGGAAGCCGGTACACAGAGTTATATATATATATAGACTTTAAACAGTTATGTTTGTTTGTATACCATGCGGAGGCAGTCGGCACGGCAACGCCAGTGATAGTAAAAATTATAATTCACGACATTTGACACCGGTGATACAAGATACAGATGGTAACCTCTTCGTGATTGTTACTGCCAGGTGCTGATTTGTCATAGCAGAATGACTCATACTATAAAAAAATATAATTAGTATAGAGTTTCATATTTAATAGGCTTAATAGCACAGGATTTGAGAAGCCACCTGGCTTGGCTTCTACATTTGATGTCACAGTTCGTTGAAAAATAAAAGTGCTGACATAGTTTTGTCGCAATATTATGGGATTTTTTTACACTAATTCATATAGTACCAAAGTAAGCTCTAGAGCCAAGGCAACAACATACCAATGCCCCTGGCATTGCCGATGTTTATGGGCGACGTGACGGTGACCGCTACCATCGGTGGTCCGTCTGCTCGTTTGCCTTTTATGGGCTAAATATACAAAAAAAAAACACTTAAGCTCATGCTCATGCCATACGGTACAGTCAAAAACACATCATATTTAGATTGTGCCATTACTGTATTTTTTTGTTTTTGTGAAACGTGGACTATGTCAACGTGAAGCTGTCAACCAAATCATATGAAGTCTCTTACGATTATGTTTACAAGCGTCTCTTTAACATAGTTCATAGTGGCCTAGGAATCAAAATGGTTGACTGTACATGAACCTTATTGCCAGTGGCATATTGAGGCGTGTAGATAGTTTTGACGTCTTAGGAATGTCTACAATATATAAAGTATAGTAACATAATATTCGGGGCCGAGAGGAAGCGGATACGTAAAAATAGGGCTACTAAAAAATAGATGTAACGTTAATACGGGATGGTAAAATGAGGGCTATGAATCGTTTGGAAAAATGAAAATTCGGGTTTTTATTTTATTTTAGAGGTGGCAGTGAAAGTAGGGTTTATATTATTGGGCTACAGTAGGAGATCCGAGTGCAAGGCAGGCCTAAACCATTTGATCGCATTAGCTGAGTCAATGTTAATGACCATTTTGGATGATGCTTTACACTTGGATGTATTGACTGTCACTATCTACATGATGCTGACTGTACCAACCTATCTACAATATCCGCACCGCATTTGCACACAGAGATTTGTACTCTGATACAGCTGCAGGGCGGGCCCTCGGATCTAATTTGTTAAAAATTTATACAGAAACACTCCGTATCTATAATCTAGCCGCGATTAGTAAGGGATTAGAGGTGACCATTTAACGGATAATTTCCATTACAAGATTTCCATTACAGATTCCCAGTTTTACAGACTCCCAGTGCCACAGATTCCCACCCCTACAGATTCCTAGTTTTACAGATTCCTAGTCCCATAGATTCCCACCCCACAGATTCCTAGTTTTACAGATTCCTAGTCCCATAGATTCCCACCCCTACAGATTCCTAGTTTTACAGATTCCTAGTCCCATAGATTCCCACCCCACAGATTCCTAGTTTTACAGATTCCTAGTCCCATAGATTCCCACCCCACAGATTCCTAGTTTTACAGATTCCTAGTCCCATAGATTCCCACCCCACAGATTCCTAGTTTTACAGATTCCTAGTCCCATAGATTCCCACCCCACAGATTCCCAGTTTTACAGATTGCCAGTCCTACAGATTCCCGCCTCTACAGATTCTTTACTATACAGATTCCCAACTTTACAAATTGTAACTATACATACAGATTACAGATAGAAACACACGTAAAACAGGTTAGGTCCGTTGTTATATGAGGCCCGGAGGGCCAAAACAACCCAGAAAAAGGAGCTCCGTGAGGAGCTCCGTCAACCGTGTCAAATTAGGTTTTCTACCTCTATGCACACAGAATGAGATGCCGCCATGATAGAACAATCAGTAACGGTATGACTAGGCCTAGGCCTTCTGTAAAAATGGGAATCTGTAGACATGGGATTCTGTTGAATCAAAAATCTGTAGAATCATAAATCCGTAAACCTGGAATTCTGTTGCATTGAAAATTTGTAGAAATGGGAATCTGTAGAGATTGGATTCTGTTTAATCGAAAATATGTAGAAATGAGAATCTGTAGACATGGTAAAAATCCCGTTAACAATATACTTACGTGTAAGTGTATATGAATTGACCAGGGATTGTAACCGGTTACAAATAAACCGGTATTTATTTAGGTTAAACCGGTTAATAATTTAGGTTACGTTCGAACGAAATGATTTGGGAACGTTATTTCGAAGCGCTCCCTAACCGGTTACTCTGTGTTTCGATACGGGATGAATGACCGCTGTCGCGCGTCGAGGCGCTGCTGGTGGCTGCGCTATCAATCTAATACCATAGCAAACCAATCCTGTCTCCTTAAACGAGCGGTCATTCACCCCCCACACGGAGGAACCGCTCTCTAACCGGTAAATTGATTTCGTTCCCTGTTTACGCTCCGACATAGAGATACCGGTTAGAGCGGTTCTTGCGAGCGTAACCTTTATTATGGGTTAGGCTCTCAAAGTGCGGCTCTAACCGGTACGGAAAATAAACCGGTTTTCAATCCCTGGAATTGACAGCTATTTCAATCCCAAACTAATCGCGGTATCATAATTAATTATACACGCGGGCAGAAACTACTTATGGTTGCTAAGTAAATACCCTTTTAATAAATTAAAGTCTTTTTTGTTTTATTAATATATTTTACACTATACTTATGCGTTATCATATAGGTACCGCAGTAATAGGTACACTGTAATGACGGACTTTTCTTATCCCGTAGTATGTTCGGTATACAATTTTGCCTTCATGCCATATTTTTTCTCTCTTCTGGAATTCTCTATTGGCTAATCGTTCCCGATGCTTGTGTGTGTCTTTGTTGTCCTTGTTTTTTGACTTCGGTTCTCTTACGGGCGTAGTAGTATTATATCGAGCCGATTTTTTATCGTGTTTTAATTTATGAGGGGTGGCGACACGATTTCTCAACGATGTATTATATGGTTTTCGTGTGCCACAGTGGAGGCAGGGGTGATCATTGACCAAATATTCATGATCCAAATTATCCTGAAAGGCATAAGGCTAGGTTTAACATTTATTAAGACTGCACCGAGCAAACGTCGAACGTCCAGTGGCGCCCTCATTACTATTATTGTGATTTCTAATTAACTGAAGAATTTCCTTGCAATCAGACGATACATTTTTGTACGCAAGTAGAAACACAATTTATGGGATACGTAACGTAATCATAAAAAGTTATTTGTAATAACTATAAAGTGGCCTTCTCTATGGAAAATGTGCAATTTACCACTGGGCCGCTGGGTTACCAAGATTCTTCAGCGATAATTGAGTAATTTAAAACCGTTAAACGTAAACATTCTAAGTTCACGTTATTTGTTTATTCGCGGATTCATCATTTGGTATACTTTTTATCGGACGATAGCAAAAATGTAAACAAACTTTAATAACAATTACCCTTTGAGTAGTCAGCTAACGGGAAAAGGTGGCCACTTTTTCCGTTAAGTTGATAACTCGAAGGTGAATTGATCTTAAACTATGTGATGTACTGTACCCTATAAGTTGTGTCCTACAAAAACCTACCGACCAATTTCAAAAAAATACTTTAGATTATTAGAAAACACAATAATAGCACAGAATAAGATAATAGTAATGAGGGTCCGGCGTACGCTCGGCGCGGTTAAGAAATAACCCTTACAATAAGAAAGGGTTAAGAGGCCACATATGCTTCCACGCCCACACAAGAATGAAATGAGATGGCTTTATGTGTTTTCCCATGGTTTTTTGTCGGAGAAGTTCTTCTCAATTAGTTTCAGTACCCATTAATAAGCCAATTGAGAAAGCAAGAAGTTATCTGACCAAAAACGATGGGAAAGGATTAAATATCTACATCTGTACGCTGCGTGCGCCTTGATGGGCGCGCCCGCGTTGAATTGAATTATTGGTTTTTAATTTAAAACCACCACATTTATTCCAAGGTCGTTGGGTTTTGAAGATTGAACCAAAAACATGCGGAAAAGATGTCTCGTTTGAAAAATGTGGCTACTTATGTAGAATTTGGTTTTTAATCGCGTTTTAATCACGTTTAAAAGTCTCAGGGAAATATGATAAAGGTTAATATCCAAAAATCCAGAGCGCGGAACACTACTAACTTTACCATATGTGAAATCTTAAGAACCTGACTGTCACTTCTGTGCCCTTACCATGAGTTACAATTACCGTACTCGCTAGTGAGTTTGCCCTGTCCCTCGCACTCTATAAGAATACTGCAAGGTCTGCGAGGAACAGAGCAGTCGGCTCGCTAACGAGTACGGTAATTGTAACTCATTGTAAGGGTACGAATCAATCCCACGATACCGCGTCTGTCAGAAACCATCAAGCACAGAAATATACAAACATACATATTTACACCCAACATTATCTTGGGATAAATCAAATAAATAGCTAATAAATAATATTACCGTCATAAAAACATTTAAAAAAATGCTATATATACATAATATACCTACACAATACCCACACACATAATTAGCACAACTAAATAACCAATAATAAATAAATTATGTAGATAAAACGTCACAATGACAGATAAGGACAAAGCATGGTTTAGCTAACCCACGGTTATTCCACGTTTTTAAGTAAGAGCAGTAAGGTATAGTAACTTAATATTCGGTGCACAGAAGAATCGGATAAGTCAAAATAGGGCAACTAAAAAACGGGTGTAACAATAAATCGGGATTCTAAAATTAGGGCTAATGAATGTCAAGTAAGAATATAAATTCGGGTTTTTAATTTTAGAGCTAAAGAAGTTAGTGGCAATGAAAATAGGGTTAACATTTTTACCAGAACCAAATACAAGGCAGATGGCCTGAACAATTTGATCGCGGTGGCTGACTGAGTCAATGTTAATGATCATTTTGGATGTTGCTTTACACTTGTGTATATTGACTGTCATTATCAAAATGATCCTGGCTGTACCTACTTATCTACAATACCCGCACCGCATTGGCACAAGAAAATTTAAATTGGGAAGTTATAGTCAGCGTTCTGATACAGCTGCGGGCGGTCGAATCTAATTTTATAGAATTTTACACAGAAACACTGTAGTTAGGTCACAGAGGAGAGTTTCTGAGTGAATATTGACAAATGAATACTACAGATGATAGTCAATACACAAAATAGGCGCATTTAAGACTTTGCAGAGCGTACGCCGGATGTACAGTGACGCCCTCATTACTTTTATTGTGTTTTCTAATAAACTAAAGTATTTTCTTGAAATTAGTCGGTACTTTTTTGTACTTCAAATGAAAACACAACTAATAGGGTATATCACATAGTTTAATAACAATTCACCTTCGAGTTATCAACTTAACGGAAAAAGTGGCCACCTTTTCCCGTTAAGCTGACTACTCAAAGGGTAATTGTTATTAAAGTTTGTTACGTATCTCATAAATTGTGTTTTTACTTGCACTACAAAAATACATCGTCTGATTTCAAGGAAATTATTTAGTTTATTATAAAACAAAATAATAGTAATGAGGGCGCCACTAGACGCTCAGCGTTTGCTCGGCGCAGTCTTAATAAGTCTTCGAGTTGCAGAAAAGAGCCCGCTATATTTTGCACTTTGTGTAATCAGATTACAGTGAAATCAGGCACTTCTTATCCCATTGTATATTCGATGGGTCCATATTGGCTCATATAAAATTGGTCATTCGATTTTTTATTCAAATACCGATTTGTGACCATACTCATCATTACTCCGAAAAATTTTGCTCATACTTTTTTGTTCATACTTTTTTAAGTCATAATCATCGCAACTCATAATACATTTTTTCAAAAAACTGTTACTTTTTTTAGATTTTTATTAATCTAACCTAACCTATCCTAATTTTATCTACACGTAAGATATTTAAGAAATTCTGAAAAGTGTACGATTCCATGAATATTGACGGTATAAGTTCAGATGATTATAAGTTCCGATCGTTAGTATTTAAAAAAATTATGAAGAGTATGAAGAGTGATCATTAGGTTGTAAAATTATATGAGATACATTTTCGGAGTTCCAATAATCTAATTTGCAATTTTATATGAACTTTGGCGCACCCATATTGGATATATGTATACTATTTTGCTTTTATGCAAAAAAAATCTCTTCATCTCAAATGTTACCGTGTGTTGGGAAGCAGGCCTGCTCCCTTTCCGCTTGAATTTTTTTTTGGGTAATCGTCTTCGATGGTGGTATGTGTCTTCGTAGTCCGTAGTGTTTTCCGATTTCGGTTTTTTAGCATCATGTTGAGCCATTTTTTCATCGTATTGTATATTATGAGGGTTCTCGGTACCATTTCTCAACAACCTATCACATGGTGGACATGGTCTTTGATTGGGACATTCGGGGAAGCAATTTTTCATATCTGAAGGCACATACTCTGGAAATTATAATGACATTGTAAACTGGCCTTTTTTTTACTTTTTTACAAATATTGGCTTACGATATTTAATATTTAGAGCATAATTAAATTGATATTAATACTCGTACTTCAGGTAAGGTAAGAACTATGCCGACCCGAAAAAAAATCTAGTTAGTATCTAATATTACTGCTTTTTCGTGACACAAAAGAGTTTATTCCAAGGTTCCTCTTTTGTATCGTGTTACGGGTGACCCTAGAAAAGGTTTTGTTTATGGAACGGGGCTTTTTTAATACTGTATACTAACTTGTTCTTTCGTCGCAGTTGTGCTCCGCCATGTCGCATTCGTCCAGGAAAAGTCTCGATTTTTTATATTTTACTTCCGTTCCACACACATGTATGAAGGTGTGGTTACACATCCGCGCCTTGTGACACTCTGAGTCCCAAAGTTTCTATAGAAAAGTAAGATTACCGTTAACTCAGCAACTTTCGACAAGGTTTTTACCCGACTTTAACTCATTTTTGAGTTTCGTTCTATTTGTGTAACTATATTGTTTAAAACCAGACAAAAATTAATTATTTTAGCAAAAAATCTAATAATGGGAGCGGTAGAGGACCATTGGGCAGTCGAGAGCTTCGGGCACCTTATAAGTTATATTATAAGGTAGGTAGTGCACGAACCTCCTGACTACCCAATGGTCCCCTACCTCCCATACACAATTTTAAGTAGCCTAATTCCACAAATTTTGCATAATAGGATTATTTAATTTTTTTGGTGGTGTTTTATTATTTGTCTTATACAAAATTTGAATTTTGTCGCTTTTTTAAGAGCATTTCACTGTGGTTCAGCCACAGTGAATTCGCAACTGTTCAATTACAATTTGACCAGGAATGTGATTCTCTCAAAAACGGTCGGACGAACGAACGAGTGAATATAGCAGCGGCGAGTTTAAGTCGTCCCATCAGAACGAATAAAACACATTTCAGTGCGTGCATTCTCAATTAGGCAGCCTTATACGTTCGATCTCATCAAAATAAGCCAATAAGCTGAACAGTGACAGATAAACCGTACGCGGTTTTCGCTCGCTGTAATTACGTCATGTAATATATTTAAGTTATTTGGATAAATAAATAAATAAATAAAAAAAATAAAAAAAAGCTATCGTTACTTACTTAAAATTTATGTTCGTATGGAAGACGCACACTGTACCTATATATACTCGTAATACCGTGTTTTATAATACCGTGAAAATCATCAAGCCGAGGCCTTACTTATTCCACTTTGTCTTTGAGTAGAACCAAACATGGTGGCTGTAAAATGCATTTTATTTACTCGCGCTATCTCCCTGTTCGCCTTTCTTTTACAACATTTACTTTTACTCTTATAATAAAAAAGGTAAGCGACGATTAATTTGGAATATAACTTGAGCTTTCTAGATTCCAGTTCCTAACGTTAACTTACGGTACGTTACTTACGTCCTCCGGTACCCAATGTTGTTCAGAAGGCAGTGGAATATGAATCACACAGAAACCGAGTAACAAAGGGATCTGAAATACAAACGAGTAATTCATTTGGTTATACAAACCTTCACGTGTTTGCACCAACTAAGGCGAGTTTAAATCTTTTTGTGGCCACACAATACAGTTGCCATAGCTCTTGTGTAAGCAATTTTATCGCCAGAAAATTATAGTACGGGAGCCCGCGACACTAAACAGAGTTCGATATTAAGACTACCGGATGATAAATACTGGCCCGCAAAACTATGCCCTATTACGAAGAATAAGTGCATTCAATGAAAGTGTGATACTTAGTTTTGCGGGCCAATGTATATATATATAGTCACGTCATAAATGGCGGAAAAGGAAATCGCAATGCTGCAACTCAACAAACCTGGTAAAGCTAATTTTTTTTGTTACAATTCCCATGTCTAGTATGATAATAAGGCTCCCAAGGCTCGTTGATTCTTCGGAACAGGGGAGAGGTAGGACTATACAAAAATGCAGTGGTGCAAGCCCCCCTGATTGGCTTAATCAGATGTTCTCCACAAAAACCATAGATCATCTCAAAGATCATCAATTTCTACGTAAGTAAAACCATTTCTGCATTTATACGAGTATATCGGACTTATAAATATAATAAAAAAATGCTGTGCCAGGTTTTTCGCTTTGCAGCATTTCCATTTGGTGTTCCCCCGTTTATGACGTTACTAAATATATATATATCATCTGGTAGTCTTATCGAACTAGGTTTAGTGTCGTAGGCTCTTAGGATATTATGGAGTACTAGCGTCTGCTCGTGACTTCGTCCGCGTATATCGCACGTTAAATCCACGTGACATTATTACGGTTAAAATAATTTAACTGTTGCATGAATTCCTTTTTTGTAATGTGTCATTGTTGGATTTAACGTGCGATATCTTGATTATCGTTATTCCCTGGGGAATTTTTAAGTTATCTGGGATATTAAAGAGCCTATTTGTTAATCCAGGGTATCTTCATTTGTTTCATCTAAATCCGTTCAGCCGGTACAGCGTTTCACATTTTTAATATTACTACTATATAATCCGGGACGTATTGTACAGTCACCACCCGCGAATGTTACGCCACTTGCCACTCTTCTTAATTTAACCGTGTAATGCATTTTGGGTTGACAGCCGACTTGACATATTACCCGAGTGTAGTACACGGCTAAATTAAGAAGAGTGGCAAGTGGCGTAACATTCGCGGGTGGTGACTGTACCTTCCTCTCGAAGCCCTCTATTGATGAAACCTGTGACGCTTAAGAGTTAAATGTTCAAGTGTTAAAAAAAATACAATATGACCTTTGTCCGTAATCGATAGGATCAAAATCTTACAGATATAAAAACACAAAACTACTTAGGCCTGTATTAATAAACTCATCTTGGCTGAGATGCGCGTCACAAGATACGTCAAACCATAGAACACTGTCATTTTTGACACATCTCGAGACGAGCATTAGAGTTGAGATTAGTTTATTAATACGGGCCTTAAACTCGCCGCTTGGACATTCACTGGTTCGTCCGTCCGACCGTCGTTGTTGAGAGAATCACTACCCAGCATTACCTGTGGTAGGTGACAGCGATGACAGCTGTTAATTTTGAAAGATGTTCCAAATTTGGATCTCTTTACCTTACAATATTCGATAACGTAATGAAGTTACGTTAGAGCTGTCATCGCTGTCACCTACTACCACAGGTAATGCTAGTCCTTTTTCATCACACTTGCTCGTAAATAGTGTCCTAACATGCTAGAAAAATCGACCGTAAATCCAAAATAATACCCGTGGGCCTTTTTTTTACCATTACGCTTCTAACGTACGTAATAGCTTTTTTTTTAAATATTACACGTGGACTCAAACTATCACAATACGTCAGGACCCCAATTCTTGTGCCATTCGATATGAAGTTTCATTCGAGAT
This sequence comes from Acleris laterana, assembly GCA_963966035.1. Lineage (NCBI taxonomy): Eukaryota > Metazoa > Arthropoda > Insecta > Lepidoptera > Tortricidae > Acleris > Acleris laterana. The sequence continues at coordinate 6,435,811 of OZ014459.1, read as the reverse complement.
GAAATGTCAGTAGCATACAATTTCCTAAAAATCTCGCATATAAACTATTGATCTCGACTGTCACTAGAATCGGACTCCGAACCCGTTTGACATTAGCTGTGGTAAGTCACAGACAATGATATTGTAGTCTGCCGAGACATATCCTATAATCTGTGGTCTGCCGCTAATAAGTTAAAAATATGATCTTTTGTCTGATTTTATTTCATTTCCTCGCAATTGTGATGAAAAACATTGTATGTTACACGGGTGGTAAAATAAATACAAATCTCGAGTCATTAAAGCCCTCAGCCTTCGGCTTCGGGCTTCTAACAGACTCTCGTTTGTAATTCTTTCTTTACCACCCTTAATACACAATGTACTATTCCTTTCGGCTGAACCCATCTAGAGTACTTATAATATACGTTGGTATTACGCAACCGTCACGTAAACTCCTATTGGGCTAGTAAGTGCGCGTGGGCAATTCTCAATTCTTAGAGAATAACTCCATGAAATTGTTACAAAAATGTAGAAAGTAATTTTGATGACTGATTGTTATTACTGATTCTGGTGTTTGGTTTAGAGATCGAAAGTGAAATGCTTTAATATACGATTATGTCTCTGACACTTGATAGGATAACAAACAAGGTGGACTAACCAGTCTTGCCGCTTTTCACTGCTTTTATAAATTGCACGTTTCCTGTTTTCTCTATTAACTATTCATAAATCTTTGCTAATGTTGTCTACATCAACGTAAAAAATCCTACTTAATTATTATAAATGCGAAATTTTGTGTGTGTGTGCGTGTGTTAGTTTGTTACTCGCTGCAATGACTGGACGGATTTGGATGAAATTTGGAATGGAGATAGCTTATACACTAGATTAACACATAGGCGACTTATCATCCCGGAAAAAAACAAACAAAAAGGTTCCCGAGGAAATTACGATAGTCGAAATCTACGCGGACGAAGTCGCGGGCAGAAACTAGTTATGAGTAAGCACTATTGGCGTTATTATTTTGAGTTACATTTAAAGTTAGTGAGAGAATGGAGATTGTTAGAAAATTCGGGTTCGAAAATTCAGGTTTCGTGCTTTTTATGATGTTAAGCGACTGCGTCAAAATGAGGGTTATGTTTTTCGAGTGTACCTATGTACGTCTATTTCTTCAGCACGCTCTGCAGCCTAAAAGGCTTGATGGATTTTAGCATATGAGGTGTTATTAGACTTGTCTTGATCGTGGGATTTACTAAGTAATGAGGCGGTTTTTTTTTGTGTACCTTTATTAATTTATTTATTTATTGCATCCATGTTTTTCTTTACTATTTTAGTTATTATTTATAGTGGCAAAATTGTGGTTGATTACAATTAAACTTTGTATGGATACCTTTTTACATTGTAACACTGTTGGATTTAATGATTTAATGCGGTATGTTTAATTACTGGATCTACCTATATACCTGCTTTTAACAGATATATTAATGTATTTGAAATATGAACCGATTTTATAGCCTTCTCTTTTTTATATATAGTTCGTCGACAGCAATTACGCAAGCATTCGGGTCAGGCACGGTGGCCAGTCCTTGCCTTGAGTCCATAGGACAAAACAAACATTGAACTAAAAATAAATATTAACCATCTGTTACAACAATGGCCTAGATAATGTGTTTTTGTTTGAACATATTTTTAGAAAGAAAGTGTTTACCTAAGTATTGGGAAAAAAATATTTATGTCTTTAGACTCTCTATGAAATTACTGGTTGTTACACTCCGTTCGACGTGACTCCACCGGTCGGCGTAAGGGCCTGGCTACATCACGGGGCGCAGCGTCTTTAACGTGACACGGCGCGCGGTGCCGTAGAAAGGCACGTTGCCACGCTTCGCAGACTCACGGAGCCGTTTCATTTTTAAGTGCAATAGTCGAATGTTGTGCACGTAGAGAATAAAATGGCTTCAAGCCGATATTACATGCCACAGAGAATCCTCACGACACACGGCAATGTGCCTTTCTACGCCGCCACGCCGTGGACCAATCCTATAAGACGCGTTAAAAATGTGATGCAGCTGTCGCTCTTTATTGCACAAATATATAAATATTACACTATTAATATTAAGCTAATGTATGTATGTGTATTAGTTAGTTTCGTAAAGGAATATTATCATCATCAATGACGGTTTCAAGGTTTCAAACAAACGCATTAAATTTATTTATAATTTAATAACGCAGATACAAGCATAATGAGTGGTATAAGGCCTCTTTAGGCCCGGCGCACATACAGCGAAGTGCAGATGCTAAGCATTCAACGTCTTTAAACATTATTAAATAAGATTGAAATTAATTAACACCACAAACAATCTCCTCGAGCGTCATCTGAGCACGAGTGTGAATAAATGAAAAAGTCTCAGCGGATCGCTTGGCTGTATGTCTAGGCCTTTTTCTTTATGGGTGAAGCCAGACGAGCGTAATTTTATGAGTTGAGTGTCACGCAATTTCTACTACATTCGGTTTTCTACAAAATTCCTGTTCGGTTCACATGTCGTCGCAAAATCAGCTGAACTTATGCAGCAGAAATATACGCGACTCACAACTCAAAAGATTACGCTCGTCTGGCTTCACCCTAACAGTTGAATAAAATTTGAAACAGATATTTACAAAATTGAAGCAAAGAAAAATAAGGTTTCCTACTTCCACGAGGTACCAATAGCAATTTATTAGAAACTTATGATAATTGTAAATATCAGACAAAAATCAGCTAACGAAACTTAGTAGGTACTTTTTATCTCTTCACTCTTCCAAACATTCTTCACAATTATTCTTTAACCAGACGAAAATCGCTTCATAGGGACAAACTGTAAACTGTTGCCCTTCTTTGCCTGACCTGTAACAAAATAAGTTTCTTGTAAAAATTAGAGTTTCTGCAAAAGAGCCCGAATATTTTTGGGAACCTTACACTTAATCCTGGAATACATTTGCCTGTCCTTAAAGCATGGCATACCAGCTCGTGGCGTCGTGGCATCTACTGTCAACAATGACTTTTGGGCCACCATGGAACTTCTAAGCCTTACCTTGGAATAGCAAACACATTATGCACTTAAGAGGAAATAGGTGACGCATAACATAGATTTTAGAAAATATAAAAATTCAGACGTATAGGTACTTATTTACAAAACAAAAATGAATTTGGGAGTCCCCGTATAATGTACTCGCAGGTATGTTTGAATTTAATTATGTCACTTTAACGTAACATGTCCGTAAAAGCCCGGAAAGCCATTTGCCAGCCATTTGGTTGCCCACAAAACCTACTATGAATGGTATGCCATGCCATGCAGAAGGCACATTAAGGGGGGTGAATTTCATGTTACATTTTATGTACCTATTTAAGGGCCGTATTAATAAACTAAACTCAACTCTATGCTCGTTTCGAGATGCGTCAAAATGACAGCTTTCTATGGCTTGACGTTTGCTTTGACGTATCTTGTGACGCGCATCTCAACCAAGGTGAGTTTATTTATACGGGCCTAAGACTCCTCAAACGGATTGTCAAATACTTTGTTGTTTTTGGATGCTAATGTTTAAATAGGTACATAAATCAGTTAAATTAAATCTGTCAGGCGCTTCCACACAAGTGTAGAAAAAAATAATCACGGTATTAATTAGGATAATAATATTAATAACCCTTTATTTCCCAATTAACATGCACCATGGCATTAAAAAAAATATATACTTATAGCCACCCGCACCTGATATGGATCAAGTAATTATTTAAACCATTATTTACAAAAACGTATTATGCAATTTAAATCGTTCTACCAATACCAAAAGCCATTATTCGTTTTGTACTGTAAGCTGAATACTACTATTATTATATTCGTGACCAACATTTCATATTCTAATGACACCACTTTGCGTTACACAATGCATTCAATTACTTATGCTCTATTAACTCACTGATGGATTTTAATTCCTAATGTTTCCCGTATACGCATTTCAATCAAAATAGCCGATCTAAATTATAACCCTGTGATTCTCTGGTTCAAAGACGTACTTAAGTGCGAGTATGAGCTAGAAAGTTTGCACGATGCAGTTATTAGGTATTTATAAATGCTTCAGATAAAAATTTACGTATCTACCATCCATCCATCCATCCATCCATCCATCCATCCATCAATCATATCACTTAGAGATTGGTCAAATAAAACAAGAAGTAACGAAATTTATATTCAGTGTTCTAACAATTAAAATCGGCTCTTATTTCGCTTAACAAAGCATTACGGTAAAATAGTGTTTAGGAAAATTTTGAAAAGAATGACCTAATGCTACCCCAAATAAAGGAAACGATATTAAATCTCAGAAGGGCTGCATTTTGAGGTAATACGGCCCTTTTAATCAAATCCTAGGCCTCTATTCTGCTATATTGCTCTTGACATGTTATCGTATTGTTTTAATTCGGCCGCTATTACTGTTAAGTAAATAACTTATCATAACGTACAGTCAGGGTAAAAAGAGGTTCGTCACTTTTCGACTCTATTTCAACGCCCTTAATGTCCAGAAGTGCAGACGGATCTTTTTTGACCCTGACTTACGATTTATCATCTCAAACGTATATAGTTTTACCCACTGGAATAGAGGCCCTGGATCTGGGCTTGTACTGTATGTGTGTACTGTATTTAGCGCCTAAAAATGTCAAAATTTCAAAAACCTCACCGTTCAATCCATTTGGCTGCACAAACTCATTCAGCTCTTCAATTTTCCCCTCAAACAGCACCAACCCCAAGTTATTGTCCCTTATAAAGAACACGAAAGGCCTGTCCACCATGAGTTGCACACTGCCCTCTATCAGCGGTATCACCATCGCAGAGGACGCTGCTGCAGCGACGGTCCCGTCCTCGTCCACAGATATGTGGACCCTGTGGTACAAGTGGTTGACCTGGCTACTGCCACCTTCGAAGATCCCGGATAGATTGGATTTGGACGAGAAGAGAGTTGTGATTCGCATCTGAAATTAGAGAAATTAATGTGGTTCATTCATTGAGAAGTCAATACAACACGGCATATGGCCGGTTTTCAAAAAAAGTGTACATAGTTAAGGACTCAATTTAAGAAACCGTAATTTTAGTCAGGTGAGTCAAGAAAATTAATCATTCATTTTCCTCATAAGCCAATACAATAAACGAAGCAGTCGTAAGAGGCGACTAAAGGAATAAAGGTTTGTCACTAACGTACCCTGGTCTTGGTCTGTTTGTGCAAAATGTGGTTACAGAATGAACAACAAGTCTTTAAGAGTTTTTGGTAATTCTGTAGCTTTGTCTACCCCACTCTAGGAATGAACGCGTGAAGGAGAAGGATTGACCTCACGCGTAAGTAATATGGTCGCACTTGCTACAGGAGTTTTGTCTTAGATACCACCATTTGTTTTATAACGTTATTCTTAGTTAATTTTCGTGACTCAACTGACTAAAGTTACCTTTTCTTAATTTCAGTCCTTAACTATGTGCACTTTTCTTGATAAACGCCCATTTATCATATCTAAATATATCGGCTAGCAGCCGTGAGTAGGTATTATCATTTTGAATATTCTAGATGAATTTGTTTATAATGATCTTTTGAGATAATATTTCACGCATGTCTCAGATGGCTAGCGACTACTAATAGTAGGGTTACGGAACCAATAATGGACACTCCAAATTTAGTTGGGTCCTAAATTGATTGTTGTAAAACAAACGAATAACCCTTATCTTTTGTAAAATAAGAATCGAGTGTCGATTATTGGTGCCTTGTCCATTACTGGTTCCATCACCCTACCACATTGTTTAAGCAAACTCCAACGCAAGTCTAGATGTATTACTTGTTATAAAGGTATACTTATACATATAACTTCGCACAACCCACAAAATCCCACAACACTACTTTAAAACATAAAGTGTCAATTTGAATGTCGAGGCGAGGTGGTGAGTTTAAAACACTGTACTCATAAGTAGTTATATTATGAGAAAGTAAATAGTCATTAGGGGAACGAGGCTGACCCACTTTCTTGATTCATATCTTTGTTTACTTGATCTTTGGTACCTATTTAAGGAATAAGGACAAAAGTTGTATTGGGGTTTATCTCAAACTAGCGACCCGCCCTCGCTTCGCTTCGGTTAATGTGAGTTTTCGGTAACACCCGTACATAAAACAAAGTTTATTATACATGAAAACCTTCCTCTTGAATCACTCTATCTATTAAAAAATCAAAATCCGTTGCGTAGTTTTAAAGATCTAAGCATACATAGGGACAGACAGCGGAAAGCGACTTTGTTTTATAATATGTAGTGACGTGACGTACAAAACAAAACAAATTAAAAACCTCAGCATTGGGTATATTTCCGTGGTATTTAAGTTTTGCTCTAAGTATCTGTCACTCTAGAACTTTCTCTCTCCAGAAAGTGGTGGATGCGATCCACGTTTTGGGACGGAGCAACATGTAATAATTAATTTAAAGAACTAGATCGACCGAGCGAGTTAAAATATCTCATAATATGTCTGGCCAAGCAACAAAAGAGCCATCTCTCGGATTTCTTGCAAACTACGTCGCACTAAATAGTGCAGCCTCACAGATTTTAAAAGAACACAATTTCGCATTTCGAATTTTGGATAATTGACGACCTCCTTCGGAGTCAGCGCGAGACTGAAACGTCACTGTAAAATTGAAACCATTTTGTTTTCCAGATTTATCGGCCTGAAGGCAACTTTATTCGAAGTATTTAAGCCAATGCATGAAGTAAATGACTGTAGCAAAGAGCATCCCTCAAAGGTGGCAACACATTCGCGGTCTTACGACTGAATTCTTGAGATTGTACATATCCATTAGCCTCAGGACCCACTCACAATCAGATGGTCAGTGACCGTATTTCCCTAGCCATAAAAAGAATACTCACACGTCTAAGAGCTCCAACCATATCCTCAGAAAAGTCCACGGTAAACTTCGGCATCGTCAGCTGGACGTCCGAAGGTTCCATCAGGGCGGATATCTGCGGGAGGCTCATGTAGGGCAGGTCCCGGATCAGACCCACCAGGCCTTCATGGTCCAGAGGCACCAGCAGCACCATGGAGTAACGGCCTCCCTGTTTATGGAGAAGAATATTCATCAGAAACTGTTCACATCAGTGGCTGGCATGACTGACACAAAAAAAGCTTATCCTTGGTAGGATGGATATAGTACACGTGTATGTGTATGGTCATATAAAAACCATTTCAAGGAATCGGTTACTGAACCACATTTTTTTTTATTTTTCAATTGACCTTAAGCCATCAAGCCAAGAGGTTGAGTGGTAGAAAATGCGTGTACTTAGTATTAATTCTACCTTTTTAACCGACTTCAAAAAAGGAGGAGGTTATACGTTCCACTGTATGTATTTTTTTTTGTACAATACATTATTACCTAGTAGAATAAATAAAAAAGGTGTCTAATAATTTCTGCCATTTTAGACAAAATAGGTCTTAACAGACAGATAGACGTACCCAAAAAATAGGTAGGTATGTGTATCTTCAATTCGTAAGACCGGAAGTATCGTTGGGCTAACGTTAACCACAGATTCTCGTACAAAGAACTAAAGAAATATCCATTGTATGTACATTAGGTAATAATTTATTTATGCACATAACTATTTGCAACTAAATTGAAGTAAGTAATTATCCTAATTTACTTTATCAATGTTAACTACTATATTAATGATTCTAGAGAATTTGACGTCATTTCCTCAGTACTTTACTATCAGAAGAGGAAAACAAGCGATGACCTTAATGTCTCACAGCGATCACCACAGGACTTTCCCAAGCCGTGCGTCAGTGGCTAGGTAATTATTCGCGGGAATATACATACATGTTTTATTCTGAGTAATTACTTTTAAAAGGGCTTAAATAATTACAAAACTTATTTCAATTTATTCCTTTTACATTATACTACCTTTGGCTGAATCATTTTATCTTTGCGTTTGTACTGTTAAAATAGATAAAGATCGTTACTCGTGATCAATTTCAATCTAAGGCTAGGATCGCATTCGGGAACAATATAGCTAAAACCATAAAACCAAAAAAAATACAAAAATGGTAAAACCATATTGCGTTGGACCATTACTGTCAAGTAAATAAGAGCTATCATAACGATGACAATACGATAATATGTCAAAATCAATTTGGTATTACCGATTAGAATCGACCCACATACAATGCAATACAATACAAAACACTTTATTATACACCAAACAAAAACATAGCAGAGCCATAAGCTGTAGGTATTATTGTCTAATAGGACCGCCACTCGAGCGTTACCGGTGCGTTGCGTCGAAGCAACGCTGTGAATTTAACCGACCGACGTCCGTCCCCCGACGACCGTATAGACCGACGCACGTATTTCTGCGCGTTGTGTGGCACGTCTTTCTAATTTATATGTAGATCTACGCAGCGGCAACGTTACCCGTGTGGCACCTCTTTATGGTCGCTTAGCTAAACCACACTTAAATAGCTTTAAGGTGCGACCCCACCGGTGCGTAAACAAAAGACGGGGTCATAGAAACAACATGGCGCCGTTTTGACGCACCGTAATATACGCACCGTTAAGCAGCGGTGCGGTGGCACCTCTACTATACACATACCTCATACGGCAATTCAATTGCATGAGCCCTAAGGTTATCAACGAAGGCATAGTTGAGCTCAGCATGGGTCTCCATCATAGCCACGTTCCTGCATACTCCTTGGATACGGAAGCAGGCGCCGTGGGTCGACCGGCGGTCGAACGAGTGGAGCCACGAGCTCTTGAAGTATAGGGCGTTGGTGAGCAGGATCTCTGATGAAGGGGGGACGTGGGCTGGAAAGTGCAATTAGTAAAATGTAAGATGATTTATTTTGATGGTACAAAGATGGAACTTCAATTTAAGGAGATGATCGTCGTGGATATCACTGCGGAAATAACGCCCGTCACTTTCTTATTGATTGTAACTGTTGTAAGTACGAAAGTGACGGAGCCACAATTATTTTTTTAAAGAGTTTTCGGAATTAAAGATGATTTCATGAATTATCGATTTTATATTTGTTTAACTTGCACGGTTCGTATGTATGTAAGTAAGTTGTATGCTTTAAAATAAAACCCGAAGATATTTAATATTATGGTAACAAAGAGCTGATCTGATGATGGAGTCGGAAGGTGGCGACAGGATCTCCGCTTTACTAACCGTAGACCCACCGTGTTAGTTTGGTCTCAAGAAGATGGTGACTTTCCAAAACAAAGTTTAGTCGGGAACAAAAACCTTTCATGGTAAAAACTTATTTTGGTTGTTTCTTAGGTACTGGTACATACCCGGTTCAACTAAAACAGGTATCAGTCCATTCGTCTTGTTGCTCGCCCAGTTATTGATAATCGCACTGGCTGCCCCCGGGTCCTTGAAGTCCATCTTAATAATCTCAGACAAGTACACCTTCTGCGCCAACATTTCATATTCCTTTTTAAGTTTTAACTTGTTGGATACAAACACGGCGTTAGCATTTTGAAGTTGACCTCCTGTTTTGTTGCACTGAAATAAATATAAAATATTAAAACTCGACTACCTTTACCAGGCCAGAACCCAGATAGCCTAATTGGTAGGCCCCGCCTACAAAGCTAGCGGGTTTGATTCAGGTTCAGGGCAAATATTAATGTGATGAGTGCGAGTTTTTGTTTTCAATGTAGGTTTACGAGTGTAAGTATGTATTTCTCTGTATATATATCGCTCATTGAATACAAAATGGACACATTCCAAAATAACTTGATCTTCCATTAAAAATCGTATTCCAACCGCTTCTAATTTTAAAATGCAACACTGACACATTTCGGATTGTGTCCGTTTTGTATTCAATGAACAATATGTTTATCGTTGTCTAGTAGGGACCCATAGTACAAACCTAGAACTTAGATTGGGACTATGTCAATCTTTGTGAGACTATTATCTTGTACTTACTATTATACGGTTGACTCCCGGAACTTCGTCTTTGATCCCTATATTTACCAGTACCATGTCCAGATCCAAAGCTTGTGAAATTTAAAGAGGTGTCCCTCAGAATGCCTAACAACGTTTGTCCTAACACATTCGTGCGAATTTTCATTTGCTCTAAACTTGTTTTCAGCTGAGTCAGGCAACTTTGTAAGTTTTCTAATTATATCTGCGGTTCGGTTAGGTTAGGGCTGTTGTACTAAAACAACAAAGTTTAAAAATTAAGCAGAAATGGCTTTAGGATAAATGAAAATTTGAACAAATGATGCATTAGGACAAATGACGATTAGGGCAACCAATCAAGCAAAGCTTTACGGCGAAAATTTCTATCTAATACGATTACCCATGTACTCGTAACTAAATTGACGTAAAATATTACTTGGTAAAAGGAGTTAGAGTTCGTGAAACTAAAATACTCTTAAGAAATAACCACCACAATTTTGGGTTCCTAGTGAAAAAGGTAGAACTCTCCTGAAGAACAAGTGGAAAAGGGTTTAAATCGTATACCCTTTTTTAGTACGAGTTACGTCGACAAAACCTTTTTCACTAGGACTCCAGAATTATTAAGAAGAAGTATTAATGTAAACAAATGTTTTCTTTATCTTTGGACAAGCCGTTACGTAAAACTGTAGTTTTACGATAGGTGACAGTTCGTAACAGTTACCAAGTCCTCAGACTCCTTAGGAGTGGCTTTAGGTGGGGGGGTCTACCAGGGTGGTAGCCAGCCCGGGTGCGTCGTTGAATATTAGTTTTATTACATAAAAAAATATATTAGCTTTGTTATTGTTATGAAATAAAGCAATAAAGGGTGCGAAATAAATGACTCGCCCGGGGCGCCTGTATAGTCAAGACCAGCCCTGCGAGTCCTCATGAGTCCTGTGCGAAAAAAGGAAACAAATTTGAACATCAAAAAATACCTGCAATGCTAATAAGTAAGCGTTCAACTGCTCTCTAAACTCATTCCTGTTGGGCGACAATCGCAGCGAACTTCTTATTTCCGCTTCTGTGTTTCCACTAGCTCCTTCCAAAAGCATAGCCAATACGGACTTGATACTGGCCGGCGAGACAACCACATTCCCGGGACGGTCTTCAACCGCATATTTAAGGAGGTCGGTGTCAAAGTAGTTTAGTCGAGAAACCCCCCGTGTTTTGCTGTCTAGACAGTCCAAGCTTTGAAGGCAGGCGGAAATTAAAACTGGAAAGCCAAAAGTGTATCGGTGAATTTTACATATTACCTAACTCGCTAACTCAGCAGAGGTTCCCAAAATGTGCATCGAAATCGTAACAACCGTATAGTTAGGTAGTCCAACCACCAATGAACTTCATGCGTTGTATTTGGAATTAAGTTTATACTCGTATGTACTTCACTATACTCTCGGAAACTGACCAATTATCTATCCGTAAAAAAATACAATTGACCCTTTCTCGGGGTTCAACCTGTCTTCTTACTTTTTTATTGATAACGGTTCGTCGGTTTAACTGTGAAAGCGTAACAAAGATTCAAAAGACTAGTGATTCTGATAAACACTTCGAATTTATCGTACTTATCATTACATAAGTAGTCGTTAGATATATGGAGATAGCTTAAACCTCGAGGAAGAGCAAAGGGTATACTGTACTGCTAGTAGCGATAAACGACTAGGTACTAACATAATGATAAATATGATAAATTCGCAGTATTTATCAGTGTCACTAGTCTTTTGAATACCAAATCTATAATCGGTTCCGCGGTTTAGCCATAAAACCTAACAAACAGACAGACGAAGTGGCTTTTACATTTATACAGCGTGGCATCCGTGCGATAAAGTTTGCATTATAAAAATCAATCCTGTTAACGCGCCACTAATAGAAAATGTTTGGGAACCTCTGAGCTACGCTAATTAAATGACCTAAACCACTTAAAGCAAAACTAGTTTGCAAATTGTACTGACCAGGTGATTGCGACCATAAACCATCGTAAACTGCCGGTAGACACAGACACAACACTTCATAGATTAGACCTTTCGATTACTCCGCATAACAACTTAAAGTTAAAAAAAACTTACCAAAAAACAAAACACGATCCATGATTTAAGTATATTCCTAATTTGAAAACGAGATCACAATCACGTATTTAATGTACTTGTTTTATGAACAACAAAAACAAGATGATTTATAAATGTTTGTCATTGTTTACACAGGCGCATACGAGCTCGCTTCTGCTTGACCGAAGTGACACTGGCACCTGACAGTAAACTTAAGTTAATCTTAAGTGACGTGACGTCACTCGTGCTTTAGTCACGAGAGTGAGACAGGAAGACAATAAAGTGCCCAAATAAAATAAGTCCGTCCTTCGACTTTTGCACTACAATGGCGCCTTAGCAAAGAGAATGTTGACAAAAACCTTAATTAGGTGATAGATAAGTATTTATAGTGATTTTATTTATTTGCTACACTTGTGATAATAAAGTTGTGTTTGCTCGTACCTTTGGATTGTATATAAAATAACATAGCATGTAGTCTATACTTTGTGGCATTTGATCTTAGTTTCATTGCTGTTTTCAGATTGCAATCTTAAGACTGTAATCTTAAAATTGGCAATTTCTATAGGCCTCAGACTTACCATCAGGTCGCATTTGTGCTCTTATGCCATAAGTATCCTCTGGATTTTTTGGAACAAATAAAATCCATACATAAATGTGATATAAGTACATATTGTAAAAGGGTCATTCCACCGTAACACACGAAACAGCTACTTTTTATTAGTGATTCTCTCGTTATTCTATTATACTTTTGATTATGCTTTTTAAGGAATAGAAAATACTATCCACGTAGTAGACCATTCACTAGTCATTTCCCTAGTTTCTTATCATAATATCGAAATAAACCTAAATAAAAAGTACTTAGTTAAAGAATAATTAAAAAAGAGACTAATTAAAAAACTTATTGGGAAACTTAGCTTCACTTTGTTTACAGATTGAATGCATTGTAATGCCCAGTTTTTACCCGACTGCACCAGAAGAGGGTTATGGTTTTCGAGTGCATGTATAATAATAATAATATCATAATAATATCAGGGGACTATATCACACCAATTGACCTAGTCCCAAACTAAGCTCTAGGCTTGTACTATGGGTACTAGACAACGATATAAATACTTATATAGAGAAATATATACTTAAATACATAGAAAACATCCATGACTCAGGAACCGGGATTTGAACCCAGGACCTCTAGCTTCGTAGGCAGGGTCACTACCAACTAGGCTATCACGTCGTATCATACAAGTATATCTACTTCTGTGGTATGCTCCCACATATAGACAGTTCCAAACCAAGCTCTAGGCTTGTACTATGGGGATAAATCGTTAATTATTATAGATAAATACATAATTAAATATATAGAAAACATCTACCATGATTTTGTGTAAAAATACTTGGTTACAATCGTTTTTGTTCTATAGGGAAGTTAAATAAAACCAAAATTAGGGTATGTTTTCTTTTATTTTCGAGATAAAATATAAAAATCAAGTTCATTTTTCTCATTCATTAGTAGAAGGTTCACAATACACATGGCACTTATCAATACTACTGTAGATAAATCAGCTATTTTCATCTCATGGAAATAGTAAAATAATATTCACCTACCTATTAGCATTTGTATGTAATTACACATGGGTTTAAAAAAAGTAGCTACAGACAACATTTAAAACAAAATTAAATCAAGGTTTCTTAAGGTGAACACAAACATGAGCATTCCTATTTGACTTATAAAAGTGAACAACGAAAAGAACCTAACATACATAACATTATGTTGAATATCCCGGGGACCATTCAAGTAACTGATCAACGATTTTTTACTCACCAAACATCTTAAAACCCTGCCACAATGAGGTAACATAATTAAATGTCACATAACTCAATTGTGCGTAATGTTACCTCTCATTGCTATAAGGTTCTACTTATTTGACAGAAGCACGTGCTGGAACTAAGCATGAGGTCTATTCATGAACATGCGAAATACACCTAAAGAGTAGGCCTATAGCCTATATGTGAAGGCTGCTGACGTCTGTTTTTATCGACTCGAAACACGAAATGTATGGAGTTGAGTTGAGCTTACGTCAAGTCAATTCATGTTGTTGATTTTTTTAATCACTACCTAGCATTCTGCAGCTTGACTAGGCCTTTAGGAGAGAAAGCCATTAATTAAAATTAGAGAAGAACCCTACGGTGAAACGCGAAAAAATCCTCGACCGTACAAACCACCAATGGTTATAACCGGCACTCAACTCTATTGGTTCTTGGACCTCTGTCGTACTTTTGCTGTTACATTTGCTGGAATGCTTATTGGGCACAGGTGAATGCTCATATTAATCTGCGGCTAAAATGCACCAGAACTTGATGTACTAGGTGAAACTACAAATAAACTAGTTAAGCTTAAAGGCAGCGGTACTGGTGAGCGGGTTTGAGACCCGGCCAGTGAACAGGAACTGCCTCGTTGTTTCGTCCTCTATAAAGAACATGAACGGCTTGTTGGCGATCAGCTCTACTGCAAAATCATCGCCTGCCCCGAATTTGTTTTCTAATTTTACCTCTGCGGAAGAAATAGCAAGTTAGTAATCGGTCACAATAACACAAATAAAACAATAAAATTAAATTAAAAAAACATCGCTCTTATTCACTCGACAATAACATTACGAACAACTTCCTAAAAATGAGTTTGTATTTAGTCGCAAGATGGCCTCAATATTTGAACCGCGCACAGAATCAACCAACTTTAGGTAAATTTTTTGCACGTTTCGCATAAGTGGGACTAGACAAGTTGCTTAAGGCTAACGTAAGGGCGGGGGCGGGTCCAGATCAACGTTGGTTTGCGAACGGTCGCCAGGTGATCTGGGTCCGTCCCTATGCCAATCTACTTGTCCGGTAGTTGGCCTGGCTAACGGCCGAGGGTGGAGCTCACAGTTGTGCTGATACCCAAGGCAAGACTGGTTGTGCTCCTTCTCGAGGTTGCTGCCTGTCAACTACTCGGTTTCCCCGGAGTAAAACGAGTAGAACGAAAACAACCAGACGAACTCCTGATATTCCTATACTTACCCTTCCATGACTCCTATTTCCTATCCAATCAGCTGCAAGCGATGACGTGGCATGTCGCAGCGGGCCTCCTATCCAAAAATAAAGGGATGGGTAGCGATAAAATGCCACCCGCGTGTTTGTGCCGTGCGCGGGGACCCGTACGGGTGGAGAACGAGATCCTGGTAGGCTGAGTTAGAAGAGGGTCGGACAGTAGCTACCCTCGGATGACAACACGCCGCTTTGGCTCGGGATTCATCTCACACGGGAGGTTCTGGCCTAGCCAGCTAGAATCAATCGGCTTTCGCGTTTACAGTAGTCTGGCCGCGGGCTAGGGTTCTAGGGTGATGAGGCTGGTAGTCGGCGAAGTACGGCCCCGAGTCGCTGTTGTGGTGACGGAGGGCCTGACATCGTGCGGACTCACTCAGCAGCTCACCCCGGAAACCTATATCACACTCGTATCCCTGGTGCGTCTTAGCATCCCCAAGAGGGGCTCCGTGGTGGGTGGGGAGCGAGTGGGACGAAGGAAAAGAAAGATTGGTATGGAGAACCCAAATTTAAAAACAGAGTCCGGGAGTGAGGAGGAGAGAGGGGCAGAAGTGGGAGGAATGCCGAGCACCAGTAAGATGGTGCAAGGGGGACCCCCACGGACGCCGGGAGAAGGAGTAGGGAAGAGGGTAGAAGGTGGGGCAAAAGTGGGAGGAATGCCGAGCACCAACAAGATGGTGCGAGGGGGACCCCCGCGGATGCCGGGAGAAGGAGTAGGGGAGAGGGTAGAAGGTGGGGCAGAAGTGGGAGGAATGCCGAGCACCAACAAGATGGTGCGAGGGGGACCCCCACGGATGTCGGGAGGTGTAGAGAAGAGGGCAGAAGCGGGAGGAATGCCGAGCGCCAACAAGATGGTGCAAGGGGGACCCCCGCAGATGCCGTGGAGCGAATTGCTAGACCTGTCCCTGGAGGAACGTCTGTTGAACCCGCCGCATACTTCGAAGGAGGAAACCGCCTCGGCGGCAACCCTGACGGAGGGCGATGGGTTCAAGAGACAGCCCACCAAGGCAGAGAAGAAGAGAGCGAGGCTGGACCGCAGAAGGGAGAGGAAGCGCGAGAAGGCGGGGGGAGAGAACCCTAGCCATAGCCAGGCGAAGGGGAGGCCCCCTCCGCCGGAGAGGCCTCCGAAAGTGAAACGGCAAGCGACAGACCCAGACGAAGGACCCTCGACACGACCTCCAGCGAAGCGACCAAACCGCGGCGACTCGCAGGCGGGCAACCGTGCGACCGCAAGGGAAGCACGGGAGTTCGCAGTGGCGATCAGCCGCGCGGATGGTGTACCGCTGGATGAGTCGCTAGGGACCGAAGTCAGGAGAATTGTGAGCCGGCTCATCACGGAGGCCATAAAAGAGCAGGGCATTCGAGGGAGGCAGCTCCAATTCGCGATGTCGGGGCTGGTGTCAGAAGGATTTTTCCTTGTGACACCATCCACGGCAGAAGCGAGGGGGTGGCTTCTGGAGAAGGACCTGGGCGAGCCACAGGGGCACAAATTGCTGGCCCGAATGCTTAACAGCACGAGGGTCAACATCTGGATCCCGGGCCCGCCGGATGAATTGAAGGAGGATCCGCTCCTCTACCTTAGGGCCCAAAACTGGGACAGGGAAGAGGAGCTGAAACTCCAAGAATGGATGCAGATGAGCAGGGAGGATCTCGTCACGGGCACCCGGGTTTGCTACTCGGTGCCTAAGAGCGTGGAGGATGCGTGGGGTGAAGAGGCCAGCCAGTGGCTGTTCTTCCAAGCCACACGCATCCGGGCGCGGCTGACGAGATCCCAACCTCTCAGAGTGAAAGAGGCGGCGGAGACCCCAGCAGGGAAGGAGAGCTGCAGCTGCAGTTGCAGCTGTGGTGGCTCAGAGCTGCAGCCCGGAAACCAGGCTGAGGCAGCCCGGGTCGGTGACCATCTACCACAGATGGAAACCGACGGGGGCTCCTCGGACTAGGAGGACGGGTGGCGGTATACACTACACACAAACACAACCAGCAATGGCCAACACACACAAACAACACACACTACACAACAACACAAACAAATACAAAAAAATAAGAATATGTCAAGTAAACCTCCAGCACTGCAAGGACGCAATGTCCGAGCTGTGCCAATACATAGTGAGGGAAAAAATTGACATCGTCCTGATGCAAGAGCCGTATGCATGGAAAAACCAGGTAACAGGACTGGGTAGCCTGGGGGGCGACCTTCACTTCGAAAGAAATGGAGAGCTGCCTCCTAGGGCATGTATATATGTGAGTAGAGACCTAAGAAATATGGGATGCCTAATGACCATATGTTTCAGAGACCTAGTGGTAGTAGAAATCAGCCTGATGACAGGGAGCGGAGAGGGAGTCAAGGCAGCGATGGCGTCTTGCTACATCCCAAGTGAAAGCAACGCGCCAACCAGAGAACTGGAGGAAGCGGTCAGTAAATATAAAGGTAAGAGAACATCCATTCTTGTAGGTTGCGATGCAAACTCACATCATGAGGTGTGGGGAAGCAGCGACACCAACAAGAAGGGAGAAACACTACTAGAATTTATTGTAAGTAATGACCTGGATATACACAACACAGGTACAACCCCAACCTTTGTAACCAGGGCAAGAGAGGAGGTACTTGACATAACGATAACCTCAGGGGCAATAGGCAAACATGTGAAAGACTGGAGAGTAGACCAGGAAGACAGCATGTCGGACCACAGAAGACTACTGTACGACCTAGACTACTACACGGAAAGAACAAAGATAAGAAACCCAAGGAAAACGGACTGGGAGAAATACAATAGCATACTAAGCGAGTGGACACCGAGCCACAAGAGCCCAGAAACCAGAGAGGAACTGGACAGAGCTGCTGAAGATCTGAACAGAGCCATATCGAGAGCCTACCAGACGGCGTGCCCGGAGAGAACGTGCAACGGGGATAAAGGACAGCCATGGTGGAATAAAGAGATACAGAAACTACGAAAAAGAACTCGTAAGGCGCTAAGACTAGCTCTAAAAAAGGGCAATGATCAAGGCTGGAACGAATACAGAAATATTAGGAACAAATACACTAATACAAGGGAAAGACTAAGAGCACAAGGTTGAAAAATCTTCACGGGAGAAATACAACGCTACTCGGAGGCGGCAAGATTAGTAAGGGTACTGGCGAACGAGAGAACTTGCCAATTAGGCAGCCTAATGATAGGTTCAACCGAACTTACAGACCCCAAAAAAGTACTACAGCATATGGTTAGCACACATTTCCCCGACTGCAGGGAATACCGCGTACATGAGGCTGTAGAAAACAACAGAAATGAAACAAGATATGCAGGGGAGACACTAAACCTAAAAATTAGCACTGAGGTAGGAGAATGGGCAATAAAATCCTTCGCCCCTTATAAAGCGGCAGGTCCAGATGGAGTAACACCCATACTACTACAGAAGGGATGGAAATACATTTGGAACAGCCTAAGAGATATCTACGAAAAGAGTCTGGAATTAGGTCACATCCCGACCATCTGGAATGAAGTAA
This sequence comes from Acleris laterana, assembly GCA_963966035.1. Classification (NCBI taxonomy): domain Eukaryota; kingdom Metazoa; phylum Arthropoda; class Insecta; order Lepidoptera; family Tortricidae; genus Acleris; species Acleris laterana. The sequence continues at coordinate 6,417,233 of OZ014459.1, read as the reverse complement.
AGGTAATATTCTTACCTAAACCAGGAAAGAAAAATTACAAAGACGCGAAATCGTTCAGAAGCATCAGTCTGTCATCATTCGCATTGAAGACACTGGAGAAGATCATAGATGTACAGATAAGGACAAGCATGCAATTAGGAAGATTGCCCTTACACGGGAATCAGCACGCTTACATAGAAGGGAAATCAACGGAAACAGCCCTACACAACCTAACCACAAGGATAGAGAGAGCAACAGAGGATAAAGAACTGGCACTAGGCTGCTTCTTCGATGTGGAGGGCGCCTTTGATAGAGCCACCTTTGGTGCAATAGAGAAATGCCTAAGAAGGGAGGACATAGACCCAGCGGTTAGAAAATGGATAATGGCTATGTTAACAGGTAGAGCGATCACTGCACAACTAGGAGGAGACTCGATAAGGATAAGGACGAGCAGAGGCTTCCCGCAAGGGGGCTGTCTGTCACCACTCCTGTGGTGTCTCCTACTAGACTCGCTCATTAGAGAAACCAACAGAGGGGGTATACACATGCAAGCATACTCAGATGACGGGGTGCTCTTAGTAAGGGGTAAAACCCTCAGTGTAATGAGAGAAGTCATGATAAGAGGAATAAGGCAGGTACTAAACTGGTGTCAAAACAGAGGACTAGACCTGAACCCGACCAAGACGAAAATAGTACTCTTCACCAATAAAAGGAAGCTGCCGACTCTAGCACCCATTAAAATCAAAGGTGAAGAGATAGAAACACTAAAGGAAATAAAATACCTGGGTGTAGTACTAGATAGCAAACTGCAATATAAGACACATGTAAAAGAGCAATGTCGGAAGGCAACAATAGCCCTATGGCAATGCAGGAAAGCCATTGGCAGAAGATGGGGACTAAGACCACTGATAACACAATGGATATACAAAGCAGTGGTCCTGCCCAGACTGCTATATGGAGCCATAGTGTGGTGGCACAGAGCTAAAATAAAAGACATAGAGAAGGAGTTGACGAAGGTCCAGAGACTAGCATGTCTAATGACAACCGGGGCAATAAGGACAACTCCCACACAGGCCCTGGAGATAATGCTAGGACTGAACCCTGTACACCTTGAAGTGGAAAAGAGAGCCACAGAACAGTGGTATAGAATGAAAATGAGCAGAGAGTGGATCGGATCCGAGGTGGACAAGAGACACGCAAGTATACAAAGAGAGTCAACGGTGAACATGAATATGCTCATGACTAACAATGACCTAATAAAGAAAAGGAAGATCTTCGACAAGAAATACAGAATCCATATAGGAGAGAGAGATAATTGGGAGACAGAGGTACCGGAACCCAGAGCGACATGCTATACGGACGGTTCATGGAAGTCCTCAACAAAAAGAGCGGGGGCAGGTATCTACAACCTAGAAGCGAATGAGCATACAACGATACCACTAGGAGGCTTTACCAGTGTGTTCCAGGCGGAAGTGTATGCCATCATGAAATGTGCGCAGGATCTCAAAGAAAGAAGCGATATAACGGGAAGCCACGTTATAATCTACTCAGACAGCCAAGCAGCACTAAAAGCACTAGACAATCCGGTCATCAAATCCTCCCTGGTACAGGAATGCAGGAACGAACTGAACAATCTAGGCACAGAAACCAATGTAACACTAGCATGGGTACCAGGGCACAGTGGAGCAATAGGAAATGAAAAGGCAGATGAACTGGCCAGAGCCGGGGCGGATCAACAGTATCTGGGCCCGGAGCCAGCCCTTCCGATATCCGCAACGGTAACGAAAGGAGTCATCGCCAGAAGAATAGAGACAAAGACAAATGAGGCATGGATAACAGCTCAGGGATGCAGACAATCCAAACTCATGATAGGAAGGGTAAATAAGAACAGAACAAGGTATCTATTAAATCTGGGTAAGTACAATCTAAGCATACTGACAGGGATACTGACTGGACACTGTCCACTCAACAGACATCTGACGGTAATAGGAGTCAAACAGGATCCTCGATGCCCACACTGTGGCAAAGAGGAAACTAGCCAACACGTCCTAGCCGAGTGTGTAATGTACTCGTCACTGAGATATCGCACATTCGGGGAGGACTCATTATCAGTAGAGACACTCAAAAGCATTAACCTACAGGACGCACTTTTGTTCTGTAGGAAAACAAGAAGATGGGATCAGTGCTGGATGGGAGCGCCGCCGGGCCAATAACCTGAGGCCTGACCAAGGGGAACAGGGCGGAATGACTGGAGAGCCACTCGACCGCCCGTCTGCCTCGGCTGCGTCCCCACTGAACATCATCATCATCAAGGCTAACGTAAACGATTTTCGAAAACTGACATAATGTATAGAATTGACGTAGGCGCTCGACGCGACCGTCTGACAGCTTACGTCAATCCTATACAGTTAGAATAACGATAACGAACGCCAAAACCAAATGCATCTTGTCTAGGGTCTCAGTTTGCTTATCGATGACTTAACAGAAACACAAAGAGAGGAAATACGGTTTTCAATGTTTATTCACTGCATCAGAAATAATCTATAAAAAGTACCTGTTGCGGCATAGGCCACACTGCCAAGTTCATTGAGCTCGATGCCAGATCGCTGCAGAACCTTCGAGATCTTTAGCCTGTCGCTTAGTAGCTGTCCTCGTGCAAGTCCAGGGAAAGAGGCCGTATCCTCAAACGCTGAACGTATGCCCAGCTGAAAACATATACAGGTTATTTCTAGAAAGAACACAATGGCCATCGAACATCGTGACAATAATAGGTGACGGATGTCAACTCGATATTAGGTGCAAAGTGGATAAGTTCCTATATTACAGGGCTTCATATAAGCCACGCAATGTTCACCGAATAATCACCTGTCACGTGCCACTGTCAGCTGTGAAATAGGGGGCAGATAATACCTACTAGCGTCAATGAAAGTTTGATGACAATGTGTATAGTATTTTGCGGAATTACCTAACCTTTCCTAAAATGTGTCATCTGGTGGTTATTTGTGTATTATGAGGTCCTAATGCCTGCATTGAGGAGTCATGAGCTCTTCCTTTCTGTATATACCAGAAGGCTAAATTTCGAGAGGCACCCGACGAGATGGACCTCTGATGTTGCGGATCGCGGAACTTTGACTTGGAGATCCTTGGAGAAAGCCTAACGTGTTTCGGCTAACATCATGAGTTACTTACGTCTTTTAAGATACCGTCTAAGAGAGATGTGTAGTCGAACTTAAACTTCGGCAGATAGAGATCGACGGTTTTCTCCTGGAGGTACAACATCTCTGTCCGAAGGTCGCTCAGAGAACTCCACACTCTATTCAGGCCAGTCAGGGAATTCGGCACCACTATGTACATGGAGAATTTGTTTCCCTGAAAAAGAAGGAAGGGGTCAGAGAGGATGTATACTTAGTTAGCGGGATTGCAAAAAGCCTGTACATTCGTATGAAGTGAAGATTGGATTAGACTGAATTAGGTGTCGGTGCCGAGCCATGCCTCTCTACAGATTCCCATGATCAAATCGACAGCATTTTATAACCAACCAACCATTTTATAGAAGTTTCAATATTAACTTCTTTTAAATAAATGCTACTTGATACCTATAGATTTTACCGCTGTAGGTACACATGACATTTTAGAGTCAATTATCTCGTTCCTCGTTCAAACATGTGTATGAAAAATCGACACTAATTCGTCAGTAACTGACTCAAAGCCTATGAAAAAGACGTTCAATTAATGGAAACTGATCTTAATTAATTGATTATCTAACGGAAATGGCCAAAAAACTTACCAAATATGTCAACCTGATTATCTTAGCATCGTACTTCGCCGATTCCACGAAAAAGAACTTGTTCTTGACATGCATGAAAGGCACTTGTTTTTTGTCAGTAGGAGTTACGTAAAAGTTTCCTAAATTGGTGTCATTTGGGTTGAACTGGTGGCGCCAGGTGCCTTTGAAGAACAGCGTGGTCAGGACGAAGACTATGCTGCCTCTGACATCCTCTGAAAAAGAGATACAGAAAGTTTAGTTAATTGACAAACAATTCGATGTGGAAATTGACTGAAACAACTGCAATCGAGTACAGTGCAACCACATAATACCTCAAATACCGAACTACTCTTTTTACCAAATCCCCTTTGCCCCAAATACCAGGTTCAAAATATTGGATAATGATAGTTAACAATTTTAATGTTTCGTTTAGTATTCCGGTTTTTAAGAATATGGTAGATATTTTAAAAATCTGGTATTTAGGCAGTGAGCGTATAAAACCACCTTTGTATTATACGTTTTTTTCTGACCTACCTATGTCGTAAAAAAAATTAATAAATCTGGCCTTTATAGAAGACAAACGAGCACAATACAATAAAATACTAGTCCCCATCACTCTTTTTCCAGGTGAAATATATTTTGAAATTAGGTCAAGATCCTTATTCAAAACAATCACATTCTTTTTTTCTAGTGATGGATTAAGACTAAGTCTGGCCCATCAGAGGCAATCTGGATCTGCCTCAATGAAGAGGGCGACCCGGTAGAAAGGAGTCTGGGTAAACCAAAGGACTCTCGGGTCTCATATACTCGACAGTAATGGAGGCAGAGTTAAAAACACCAAGTACCAAAAAAAAAAAAAAAAAAACATCAAAAAAAAAAATACCATCGCCGGTCAGACGATATGGTTTTTACTGCCTAGAATACCTTATAGGACCAGCGTCGTTATCGCGTAACGCACTCGCAATCTGAATTGGCTTCAAAGCGGAACAATTGTATGCAGACAAACCTTCGATTTTCAAAATGAAAACTATTGCGATTGTTAGTGCGTTAAGCAATAGGCCCTCTGATTACCTTCACTACCGGGGATAACCTCCGAAGTGCACCTACATCCGGCTTGCCGGGGAATTTTATATGAACGATGACAACTTTAAATGGAACTATATTTGAGATGATCTTATGCTACCGACAAATTTATTTTGCATTATCATTAAGACCAAACTAACTCGGTGGCTTTACATTGAACACTGCGGATCTATTTTTACCAACTTTCAACTTTCATCAGATCAGCTTTTTGACACCATATTTTTACATTGTCGTCGGTTTATTATATACTAAATTTTAGGCAATCCCAATAACGGAAACTGGGTAAAATTTACTTGCACTAACTCTGCCCTCCTTAGCCAAGAAGCGGTATCTCAAATTAAATAGTCAAGCCAGATTCAATCCACTTCAGGTAGAAATAAGGTTGCGATTGCTACTAGTATTTTGTCTGAGATGCTGCCATTTGGCTTATCAGGGCAGAAGTACACTCCGTAACTACACTTTATACCTTCACTCCGCTATTTCCTTACCTTCAGAAATGAGGTTAGATATCCTCCCTCGAGTGGTGTTGGACACCCACGAGTTGATCTGACCCGCTGCCGCCGCTGGGTTCCCGAAGTCAAGTTTCTGCAGCTGGGTCTTATAGAACTGCTCCGAAATAGCCGAGAACCGCTGCCTTGGCTCAACGTGGGACGCTATATAGATCCTACTGGCCAGGTTCAAGTCGTATTGCTGAGATTCAGTCTGAAATTAGACATTACAATCAGTACTAAGTCTATTTGAAAAAAGTTGTGTTATTTTTTGTTGATGTAATCTAGCAGGGGGCCTCAGGGGCGGATATATTATTTAGCAGTGATCCTTTATATTCCCTTTATATTCAACAAAAGCTTTATCTTGTCTAGGGGACACCGTTGATGTAGGAAAACGTATCGAAACTTTTATGTGGTCATCTTGCACCGTGTTATAAGTTATAAACAAATATAAGTAGGTGGGTTTTAGTTTTAGCTTTTTTTCTCCTTTTTCTTCCTTTATCTCTCACGTAAGAGTTTTGGCATGTTTTCCTGCTGATCTACGCATGTTATTGGATATTATATTGAATTTTATATTTATTGCTTTATATAATGCTAGATTAAGTAGTACCATTATAATATATTTAAAAAATGACTGACTGCTGAGTTTCTTGCGGCGTTTCTTCTCAGCAGTGTGTCCTCTTGGGAAGCGCTGGTAGACTTTTGTGTAAAAGTGCCCGTACGGCCTACTTACTGAATATAAGTCTTTTACCTTTTTTTTTTATCAGTAGTGGTCCTGCTTATGAAGCTACCAGTCTTAAGTTAGATACTGCGTATGGGCAAATATCTGCGTGATGAGCACGAGTATTTGTTTCTAAACAAGGATATTTTCCGGATTTAAGTCTTTTTCTAAATTCAAATTGGAATTGAATGAAATTAAATGACTACCTACAAGCATATAGCTTAGTTTGGGACTAGGTCAATTGGTAATTGGTGTGACATCGTCCCTTAATATCGTCCCTTATTATTCTCAAAAACCAAAATTATTACAGGTGTGGACCACACTTGAGCGTAGATGCACGTGTGCACGGTGTCCCGATCGCGTAGCTGTCGCAAAGCGTCGTCAAAGTGTGCGTGCACCCATTATAACTACAAGAATGGCTGACCCGTTTTCGTGAGATAAAACAACTATGAATAACTATTAAGTACCCATAGGTTTTTTTTTTACCCGTGACACCAACATACCTAGGTGTAATAAGTTTAACGTGTGTATCTCTGTTTGTCTATGGCATTGTAGCTGCCAAAAGTTTTTTTAATGACAAGGCTTGTTATTTATTAGCCAGGTCTACTGAAAATCAGTTGTTCCATTTAAGAGATGTCACCACTAAAAGAAGCATTAATAAGGGGAAATTATATGTTGGGAGTTTTTATATCAATTATTGACAACTTTCCTGTTCATGAACGCAGTAATGACAATTGTAGCGATAACTGGCATATAACTGCTATGCTGCTTATGTTGCTATGCCCTTGCAGGGCGTCACATGTATACCTGATTATTTATATGCCCTCCACCTGTAAACTGTAATGTGATATGCAATAAACTATTTCTATTTCTATTTCAAAAAAAAAACTGTGGATCATGATTATCATGACAAACTGAAAACAATGAGTCATCAATATAATTAAGTTGGGAATTCCAGCCGTATCGTAAGGTCACCGGTTTTAAAGCGTGTAATCAATCGTGTAATATTTGTGTCTTCTCCGTGAGTTTCGATCTGATATCCTAGGAGGTAGAGTATTAAAAATTACGTCATTTTGTTGAGGAAATAACTAGGTACAAAAAGACGTAGCGAGCCTGCAAGGTAGAGCGACGACCCGATGAAGTCCACAGGAATCCTCTGGGTGCTGCTAGCATGGTATCTGTCATTGCGGCAGTAAACATTGTCGGAAAAGAGCGTACTTGAATATCTAAGTAGCTACTTCCAGGGGCAGACATTATCATGTGAGCCATGAGCATGATTCAGATGATATAAGGTTGCTTTTTCGACCTGTGCCCTAAACCAGTCGTGTACACACAACAACACACCTAACTAACCATTAAAGACGGAGCAGAGAGAAAAAGAAAGAGATGTATATAATGTGTATTATGTCAACAACATTCGATTCTAGTGCGACTCTCTTTCACGCAATATTTCAGATTTCTGAAGTGTATAGCGAGATGTGTTGCTGTGTGTACTATATCATAATTCATAAGTATTTTGCGTACCGTACCTGTGACCCCCCTCTGGAGCGAATTTTACATGCGCCCTTGAGTTCTTCATAATATCTTTATAGGGTAATTCTCGACAAATCTCGACAACGGCACATCCCTACGTCCAAATTCAAATAGAATACAAACCTGCATAGACGCTATGATTTCAGAGAACTTCTTTCTGACGGCGGTGCGGTTTTGCGAGACAGCGAGCACTGTGGTTAGCTCGGTCTGCGTGGTTCCAGTGGCCGCCTCGGCCAGGAGAGCCAGGGCCAGCTTCAGCCCAAGTGGGGAGAGGAGAAAGTTTTCAGCAGAGAACGTCGCGATGCGCTGAAATATAACAAAGACTTGAACATCCGTAGTTTATTGGGCACATTACCAAGATTGTATTAACTAGCCTTCTTGTTTTGATCGATACTTCTTCAATTGATTTTAACACTGAAAAACCGAATGGGTTGATTTTACTACATTTTAGGACCTACCCATGAGTTTCGTTGAAGTAACACCTAACCTTAGTAAAAACAACACATTGAAAAGGTTACTTCAACCTTTTTCCTGGTTAACTCAACCAAACTCACGTGTAAGTCCTATTTTAACCATAAAACTTAGTAAAATCAACCCATTTGTATTTTCAGTGAACATTTACCACTAGGGTGCCGTTCACGGCTTGAGTGACCGGCATGGCTGTCAAGGCCGCTGCAGTTGAATACGCTTCCATACCCAAGACATTCTGGACTCCCGCATCGATCTTACCACTAAGGACTACTGGCGCTGTAAAAATATTACCTTAGTAACAGTCAAGTCGAACTCGTCGTAATCAGAAGTCGAAGGTTGGAAGTCATCATAGGAGTCCCAGTAGTCAGGGTCCACTAGGGTGCCGTTCACGCCTGGAGTGACAGGCTTGGCTGTCAAAACTGCAGTTGCATAGGCTTCCGGAGTACCGAAGACATTTAGGACGTCCGCATCGATCTTACCACTAAGAACCACTGGCGCTGAAAATCAAATTAGCGTTATAATCCAAAAGTAATCTGCTGTCTTGGTATGGTCGAGACTTAAGAAGCTATAGGATTTTAGTAGATTACTAGTAGGTTAGGCTGTGAGGTTTGGGGAGACCGAAAAAGAGGAGTGAGGGAAATGAGAAAACTTCAACATTCAACATTCAGTCGGACCTCCGGTGATGAAGAATCGAATGAGGATCATGCAGTAAAAGCTATTAGAGTGTTCGGTATTTTCAGATTTTGGATGAACATCACTACATAGTATAAAACAAAGTCGCTTCCCGCTGTCAGTCCCTATGTATGCTTAGATCTTTAAAACTACGCAACGGATTTTGATGCGGTTTTTTTTAATAGATAAAGTGATTCAAGAGGAAGGTTTTTATGTATTATAGATACTGTTTTATGTACGGGTTTTACAGAAACCGAAGCGAAGCGAGGGCGGGTCACTAGTGATAAATATAGCGTTTTAATTAAACAAAGTTACTTTGTATCGTTGTAATGAAACCTACGTATGACCCGTGCCTTTTAATTGTAGTTAAAATTTTGTCATAGTTGCTTCTTCTTAACTAGAATTGTTACAAATGTATGATTACTCAGGATTTTCATTTAATCGAAAGTATTTTTTTGTAGTCACAAGTCTAACCTATCCTGACCTACGTAATGGTTTAAATAGCGTTCGATGAAATGCAATTCGATGGAATGATACCATCGATTAAGCAAAATTCGATAAATACCAGCTATAAGCCTACAGTGCAATAAATAGTTCTTAAAACGGTCTTCGTGTTTGTGCTTTTCTCTCACTCGCTCTTACACGCTCTCAGACAAGTCTTACATAATTTTCCCGAATCCGAAATACTTTGAAATCCTCTTGCAATGTGCCTAGTTTTAAATGGTCATGACTTACAATGCGACGACGAGTGTTACTTTCACTAGAATAATATAGTGACATCACTTTCTCGATATTTAGTAGGAAAACAAGGGAAACAAGGGCCTTTGTACAGTCGAGGAATTCGATTGTTTACCACAGTTTCATACGTAATTTTTCCGGGTTTACATTTTCAACGTGTCGTCCACATACATACAATGATACTCTAACTTTAGGTGACGAAAGCCAGCTCCCACCGTGGCCAGCGGCGAACTAATTAAACAATGCTGTTTGCTTTTTAGTTAATCTCGTAAACATTATAGAGAAGTGGTTTCCCACCTATTCTACTTTATCTCATCCTTTATAAACAATTCAGTGTTCATTCTAATTACATCGATTGTTTAATACTTATTTAACCTTTTCAACGCTATATCAAAACAAAAGTCGTCGCTCACACGCCAATGACAGCTAAACACCAGAGCTATACTGTCAACCTTACGTCATAGACATTCGGGTCCTTTTTACTCTGTCAACCATGTCGGATATATCCGTCGTTGGCGTTGAACCAGTAGTACGTGTATATATCCGTCAATGGCGTGGAAAAGGTTAAAAGTGCACTACCGGGTTCGATTGCCAATAGGGAATATTCCATGGATTTTATCAATCGCATTTCTCAATAAAATATGAAAATACCGTAAAAGAGACATACATACATACATACCGTCACGCCTTCATCCCAGAGTGGGGTAGGCAGAGCTACAGAATTACCAACAACTTTAACAGCCAGTTGTTAATTCTGTAACCACATTTTGCACAAACAGGCTAAGATGTATATCATGTGTATATTAGTGACAGGTTGCAAGCCCATCGCCTAAAAATACTACAAGCCTTTAATCCCTTAGTCGTCTCTTACGACTTTCACAGGAAGGTATGGAGTGGTACTATTCTATTCTGCCGGCAACCACACGGCCACCACCAAAATAGATCACCAAAATAGGAATTAAAATTAAAATTGACCAAGAAATACGGATGAAAACTGTTAATTAGGCAGCGATTAGTCAGAGAGATACGATATATACACTGTGACGTCATGTAACATATCGGCCGTAAAAACTCCATGTTAAATTCTGTTTTGCTAGAAAGAGATAAGAACTAACCTTTGTTAGTTAACCTTTACTTTTATTTAATTTTATTTTTCTTTTTCAGTTATTGTGTTATGGTTGTCGTATTATTTTATGTTGTTTTTCATTAATTAAATTATTTACCATTGTTAGTTTATGTGTTATTTATTTTTAGAGCTATTCAAAAAATTACTTTTATCAACTGCTTGTCAATCAAATCAGCGTTCATTGAAGATACCCTGTTATGTGCAATTTTTTTTTTTAAATATTCTATTTGACATATTATCGACGCGTGGTTCCTTCCCCGTCTCTTGTAGTTGGGGCTTTCTCAAGCGCGACCCATATGGATTCCTCAACATGTTAGTTCAATTACTCAATTTGAGTTTCCTATTCCAAATTGTATGAGCCCATCTTGCAATCATATTGTTGACGTTATGGCAGGTTTTATCCACTTGACAATACGAGGTACAGGGACCTCTATTTTGCATTAATACCTTTTGTTATCGTATGCTGTATGTATGTATGTATGTATGTATTTAAACTGATTATTGCACATAAACAATGTTGTATTGTCAATGTTATGATAGCTTAGACATAGGGAAATAGTGAATGTAGAATAAGGCCGCAGATTTCGTTAATCACTACATATTATAAAACAAAGTCGCTTCCCGCTGTCTGTCCCTATGTATGCTTAGATCTTTAAAACTACGCAACGGATTTTGATGCGCTTTTTTTAATAGATAGAGGGATTCAAGAGGAAGGTTTATATGTATGACACTTTTTTAATTTATGTACTGGTGTTACAGAAAACTCATATAAACCGAAGCGAAGCGAGGGCGGGTCGCTAGTAATAATATGAATACGACATCGTGATTGGTCCAAAAGCTTTTGGTTTGATTTGTTACTAACATACAAACCGTTCCTGTTTATAATTAGTATAACCCCGCTACGACCCCCCCCCCCCCCCGCTTCAGCCGTAACAGTAAAACCATAAACCGTTTGAAGAACCCCCCTGCATGTCTTCAGAGTCCTCTGTATCTTTACCATTTAAAAATCTGTCTTAGAAGTTGTTATTGATAACATGTAAAGCAGAGTCAACTAAGTTAGACGACCTTTGAATGTGGTCAATTATTCGCAGACGCTAACCAAAACCCGTTCTAGCCAACGATTCTTATTAAAGTTAAATCTCTGACATTGCTCGCTTCTTCGCTTTTAACTCTCTTTGTGCTTATTTTATACTTACTATGTACCTAGTTGTTATTACAGACTCGTATCATTTTTATTTACCTAACCTTTCTTGACCTGATGTGAGTACCAGTATTGTATTTATTGTAAACTATTTATCTTTATCCTTCGTACCTATTCAAACGTTAAGATAATGATATTAGATGAACATAATTAACCAACTCGCTTAAAACTGAATAGTATTAAGTCCAATAACAAAACTCATTCCATTTTATATCTTGTCTTGTATAGTTGCGGTCCATATTTGCTATGTAAATTTGGAAGATACTGGTTTTACCACAAATGGGAATTCCTTTAAAGGAGGAAACCAAAGCATTCAAATTTATCTTAGAAGCAGAGTGCATAATAAACTAGTTTTAAGAAAAAAATAATTTATTGCGATCTATTTAAAGAAGGAATCGACAAGGATAGGTATATTTGTTCTTTATAAATTCTAAAAGCGGCCTTCCTTTAAACATAAAAAGACGTCAATGCAAACTTACCGACAAAAAGCATAAAACACAACCACAGAGTCATCTCGTCAAACCAGGAAAACCAATAGATTAAAAAAAAAACTTGAGTGCAAAGCAGCGTGCTGGCCACTAATAAAACGTTCTGTTATTCACCTAAATTTCTTGTACTTAAACTATTTAGTTGACTATTTTGTTATTGATCGTCCATTTTGTTTATTTATGATTTTTTGCGACGCGAGTGGACGTGTCAAAGAGCAAACAGCGACTGAGGACTTAATGACTTGAAGGAGGTTTAAATATGACGTTATAGCGTTGATTCCAGTTTATCGTGTTTATGTAGACTTACAATAGCGCAAACTGTTTATATACGATCCTCGGAGAGGACGCTTTTATTATTCGTATAGGCCCCCATGTGTAAAGCATGGATAGCATAGCATAGCATAGTCAGGAACTAGAAAATAATGTTGCTTATTTTGTGTCTAGTGGAGTACCGAATGATCGGGTGGTGATTTCGATGTAGCGTATTTTTTATTTGGTAGGTTTTTAGGATTCCGCACCTCAAAAGAAAGAATTGCACCCTAATAGGATTACCTACGAGTACATTTTTATCTGTCTATCTGTCAAGACCAATGTCAAGACCCTTTTTATTTATACTTGCAATTCTAGTATAAAATACTTAGGTAGGTACCTAATAAGTAGATGTACAAAAATGTAAACTTTTAAATCTACGTAATAAAAAAGCATATAGTAATGCACTCTAGTTACCCTCAATAGGGTTATGTAATTTGGTAAAAAGCACGGACTTTAGCTTCCAGAATAGAAACCTTTTACAATCCAGGCAACTTACGTAATGACCCTGTTTACTGTCTTGGCAATATACTTATATTATTGTCGCCCACTAAAGCTAGCTAGACTAGATGTCACCGAGCTGCCTTAACGGAAGAAAGTAGGAGTTTCCTTCCTTCCGAGCCAAAACTAAACCTCGGTGGAAGCGTACTGAATCACTACATATTATAAAACAAAGTCGCTTCCCGCTGTCTGTCCCTATGTATGCTTAAATCTTTAAAACTACGCAACGGATTTTGATGCGGTTTTTTTTAATAGATAGAGTGATTCTTAAGGAAGGTTTATGTGTATAATAGATTCTAGTTTATGTACGGGTGTTACAGAAAACTCACATAGACCGAAGCGAAGCGAGGGCGGGTCGCTAGTATAAAATAAAATAAAGTAGTCTCAGTTTCATTGGTCCATAGCGCGCATGCTTGTAGCAATCCATTGACGGGTTGTTTTAACATTTTTGAGCCGAGAGCTATTGCAGCGACGCAATGTATCACGAAAAGCATGCTAACGCGCTATGAAACTGAACCTTTCGATTCGCTCTAATTTCTTACACGCATAATTGGTATTGCAACTTGCAACTGGCTTCTTGCCTGCGACTTCATCCGCCTAGATTTTGATAGTTCTCTCGGGAACTTTGAAATTTTCCAGGAAGTTTTTTTGTCCAGTGTATTACATGTGTGTATGTGTCTGTTGTTTGATCAGTAGTTAATCTATCTAATCGTTAAAAACCGTAACTAATTGTTAAATCTTAAGGAAATGTGTCTAATTGTCGATTCCTTTTTCGAATTTTAACAATTAGTTGAGTTAACTACTGATCAAACACCGGACCCTTAGGATTCGAAAAAGGAATTGAAAATTTGACACATTTCCTTGAGATTCCTTCAAATTATCAATGCCTTTTTCAAATTTTAACAATTAGTTTAACTATGAAAAGAATGTAAGAGGGTTAACTGGGAATTCTCCTACTGCATCATTCACTGCAAATGCAAAATACCCACAGGATAAAAGTAAATCGTCTTGTCATTCTTGTATTCAATTCACATTTTCTGCACTCACCAAAGTTTGGTGACGTATTTTGATCGCGAAATAAGGAAATCACTATTTAAATGATAAAAATCCCCGATATTATGGCGATAGCGATTCCTTCTTTGGTAGCTGATTTTTCAATCGGCTCATCTGATTTTTATGAAACCTAGCTAAAAACTATCCTGATTGAACTAGTTTCCTTTAAAAAAACAAGTACAGTCAACCAATTTGATTTCTAGGCCATTTTGGACTATGTTAAAGTGACGTTGTCAACCAAAACGTAAGAGACTCCCTACGATTTGGTTTACAACGTCACGTTGACAAAGTCCATAGTGGCCTAGGAATCAAATTGGTTGACTGTACATATCTGTCTATTCGTCCATGTACATGTCAACGTATTCTTTGGAACTCCATTTTACTTAGTTTCGATACGTCGAAGCATAAATATTTAAACGGGTTTTCCTTGACCCATTCTGACGAACTCCAACTTGGATTTCGGTTACTGGAATTGATGTCAATAATGTCTGGTTACTCATTGATTTCAAGTATTTATGTTATTCCGAATATTGGTACCACTAATTTGAAATGAACCCCGACTCTGAGGGAAAATCGACGGAGGTCAGCTTCGGGGAGCTCCTATTCCAAAATCTAACCTAACCTAAACTATAGATTGCGTTGAGCAATCATGATTTTAAATTTAGGACAACGTACGTTATTCTAAATAACAATGTGACCCAACAATATCATGGATTTAGCCTATTAGTCATTGAAATTTTAGAATATATAACTTTAGAACAAAAAACATGTATACAAAAAAAGGTTTATGCTAAAAAAGAAGTATGCCACTGAACATTACATCCAACATTTCCAAGCAAAATATTTTAGCAAATAATTTTAGACCATGCGAAGGGCACCCCTATAAGTCACTAGCTTTTGCCTACGACTTTGTCTACGTAGATTTCGATTAATCCGTCCAGTTGTTGCAGCGTGAAGGAGTAACAAACAAACACACAAACTTGCGCATGTATAATACTGCTGCGGGCCTATTATGGTCGTGTTTATCGTGTGGATAAAACATCTGTCACTTTCTGACCTGTAGGTAAGAGCGAGAGTGATGGATGGTTTATCCACCGCGATGAAGGCGGCTAGCAGCTAGGCTAGGAGGCTAACTGCATTGTAATAGTATAAGTATTTTCAATTTAAAATGGTTACCAGTAGAGTAAATTATGGTTTAACTACTTACTACCTATATTACGGCAGAATATTGGTAAGATTAACTAGATTAAGCGTCGATAGTATAGTGGTTTGAGATTCAGTGCCACTGACAAACCTGGCCCCTATCTCACAAAACTTTACAAGCGTACAATTTGACAAATTTGTACGGATCTCCAAACAAAAAGTTGACAAATTTGTTAAATTGTAGTCTTGTAAAGTTTTGTGGGATAGGGGCCTGGCGGGTTTAAATTGCTTACAATTTGTTAGTTAATGGCACTGAACATGTCAAAGCGTGTACTTGTGGTCGCACGATGTTCCAATGAGATTTCACGACCTGGCGGTAAGGAAAACACCATAAAAGGAACGGTCAACGTGACTGACGAGACGACGCGATTAGCCTAGTAGTGTCCCTGAATACGAAGATAGCGGTCTCAGGTTCGATTCCTAGGAAGGGAAAATATTTGTGAAATTAACAGGAGTATTTGTATGTTTGTATGTATATATGTATGTAAACTCTTTATTCTATATGCAGTCAAGTTTTGAGTGATTGACAGATAAATAAAAATAACGGATGGCTAAACGTACAACAATTAAAGATACAGAAGATAATAATAGTAAATTAATACGTAGGTAGGTATTTCATTTCGCAGCAAGATTCGTGGTCACCCTATATAAAATAAATGAAAATCAACTAGGTTTTCCGACAGAGCAATAGCTCTTAAAAAGGTTCCGATAAAGTTCAATTGGTGTGACATTGTAATCTGATATTTATTTTTATTTGTGTTTATTAATACGGAACTCTCGGTGCGCGAGTGCGAGTTGCACGACCGGTTTTTAATGAATCAACGCCCAAGTCAATAAATTTATCACCTTAAATACGTAGGACAGCAGAAACGATCCTTGAACTATCCTTTATTGAGTCACTATAAGCCAGTCACTATACCGCAGTGAGGTAACGAACCTTAATTGTTGACATAACACCGTCCCCGAACGTAATTATACAGGAAAAATACAAACAATGAAATGAAAATGAAAAAAGCGGCCAAGTGCGAGTCGGACTAAGTTCTATGTATAGGGAACCCCCAATTATTATTTTTTTTCTTTTTTGTGTGAAAATCTTAATGCGGTTCACAGAATACATCTACTTACCAACTTTCAACAGTATAGTTCTTATAGTTTCAGAAAAAAGTGGCTGTGACATACGGACGGACAGACAGACAGACATGACCGGGGTTAGACCGGGCCACCGGTGCTGGGGGAGGCGGCGTTCTTCTCGCATGTCGCCCAGGCATTGATGCTACGAGGCGTAAAGATTTGGAAACCTCTACTGGTGAAGATCTCTGGGCTACAGTGACAATGCAGAACACTCTCCTCCACGTTTGTGTAGTGTACATTCACCCGAGAGCCTCAGACGAAGTGTATATGTCATGGTTCCAAAAAGTAGAATCTGTAATAGATACTCTTAAGGGTACTGTCATCATTGTTGGTGACATAAATCTAAATCCTACTTATACTTCTTTAAGCATCTTAAGCTACTATAGTTACTTTCTTATTGTTTCCGGTCTGACTGAGACGAACGAAGTTGAAAATATGTATGGAGGTAAGCTTGATATTGTTTTGATAGGAGAGCGAGTTCGCGTTGTAGGAATCGAGGAGATTGAGGGCGGTGGATTGGTCCCAAAGCGTGACGCTTATCATCCGCCGTTGGATATTATCATCTGTCTAAGCCACTGTCACGACGGACCTGTTACGGAACTATTAGAACCTAGTAATGTGGAATCGCTGCAAGATTGGAATTTCGCTAAAGGCGACTTCAATCTGTTGTATAATTTGGTATCGGAGCAGTCGTGGCAGGAGGTACTTCAGGCTCGACAAGTTGATAAGGCTGTGGATGCTTTTTATAATATTCTATATAACATATTTAATGTAGCGTTTCCCAAAAAGAATCGCCCTAAAATACCTAGTAGACGTTATCCGGTGTGGTTTCACTCCGAAATAATAAATAACATAGTCCGCAAGGCTAAATTTCATCGTGCCGTGAAGTCTAACAAAAGTGCGGCTGCATATAGCGAATTTGCTAGATTACGTGCTGAAATCAAACACCAGATAGGTGCGGCATACGATAACTACAC
The DNA here is from genome assembly GCA_963966035.1 of Acleris laterana. NCBI lineage: Eukaryota > Metazoa > Arthropoda > Insecta > Lepidoptera > Tortricidae > Acleris > Acleris laterana. Next base: position 6,399,793 of record OZ014459.1, on the reverse strand, counting down.
TGGCAGTCTGCAAAAAAATATTGCTAGTAATCCCCGTGCGTTTTGGAGACATATAAGCAGTCTAAAATCGAAAGGGGGTTTTGAGTCTCGTCTTCATTATGAAGGAAAGGTTTACGAGGGCAGTGGTACAGCGGACGCCTTTGCAAATTTTTTCGCTAGTGTCTTTTTACCTAATATCCCGAAACTGGATCCTGATTCTATAAATAGTCAGGATAAGTCATGCTCCGCTAATCGCGTTCACATAGAGCATATAACACCTTGGGATGTGGAAGCAGCCATTAGACGACTTGAGCCACAAAGTTCAGTGGGTCCCGATCATGTGCCTGCATTCATAATCAAAGGCTGTAAAGAGTTTTGTATACTGCCTATCCTTCATATTATTCGCATTTCGCTTAGTACGGGAGTATATCCAAGCCGTTGGAAAGTCACAAGAGTTACTCCTATACCAAAAACAAGTGACACCTCGTCCATCGATTGTTATCGTCCCATAGCTATATTATCAGCGGTAGCAAAACTCTACGAAACTATCTTAAAAATAAAAATTTCGGGTCAGCTGAAACCTTTCTTTTGCAATTCTCAGCATGGCTTTAGGTCTAATCGTTCTGTGGATACCAACCTATACACTCTCACTAACCTAGTTTCGGAGCATCTGGACAAAGGGAAGCAGGTGGACGTGATCTATTTTGATTTTACAAAAGCATTTGACCGAGTTAACAACGATGTGTTGCTTGACAAACTGTGCCGCATAGGTTTCACGCCGCATCTGCTTAAGTTATTTTCTAGTTATCTGCGGGGTAGGCAGCAGTTCGTCAGGCATGGATGCTTTATCTCAAAGTCATATTTAACACCATCTGGTGTCAGTCAAGGTTCTATTCTTGGTCCTCTTCTATTTGGCATCATGGTAAACGACCTTGATAAGGTTGTCAAGCATGCTACATGTTTGCTGTATGCAGACGATTTGAAGTTGGTTTATGGGATACATCAAATGGCAGACTGTGAGGCTTTGCAGGATGACGTAAACTCTGTTTTGCGCTGGAGCATTGCTAATGAACTCCAATTTAATGTCAAAAAATGCTGTGTAATGACCTTCAGCCGGGCGCAAAAACCGTTGCATAACATTTATACACTGGGATTGGAAAGCATTGCTCGCGTTACAACCGTAAAAGATCTCGGTGTTCTTTTTGATAGTGGTCTTACTTTTCACGATCATATTAAAACGCTGGCCGCTAACGGTTTCAAAAGACTTGGATTTATTGTGAGGAATTCTCGTGACTTTTGTAACGTCAATGCCATCAAACTTTTGTACACGGCCCTAGTTCGTAGTAAGCTCGAAGCGGCAGCTATTATATGGAACCCCCACGAGACTACTTATGCCTTGGTTTTGGAAAAAGTGCAAAAAGCGTTTCTTAGGTTCATGTACAAAAAACTGTATGGATACTATCCCTTTCTATATCCGACTCAATTCTTGCTTGGGTCTCTCGGCCTGAACTCTCTGGAGGTAAGACGCAACTACAACCTGTTGGTAACGGTCTGTAGCGTATTGCGGGGCGCTTCCGACTGTCCCGATATAGTGTCACAAGTGGTAAAACTGTCGGTGCCTTTTAAGACAAAAAACCTCCTCAGACCGCGACACCATAACCTCCTCGCTACACCTAGGACGCGGACTGTGGCCCACCGGAACTCTCCCACTGTTCGGGCTCTCACGAGCCTCAACACACTCTTTTCATCAGCACCTGATCTTTTTGATGTATTTGCAAGTCGATGGTCCGTTTTGTGTTTTCAGTGTCTTAGGTTCTGTGAGAGAATGGATGGTAGTGGAATTTCGAGATAAAAACTTTTTATGAAAACTATTATTAGTTTGCGTGTGTTATAATATTAATTTTCTTTCTGTATATAATATTAAGTTTCTCAGTGCATTGGTTTTACTGTAATGCTGTGAAATTTTTTGTTTAAATAAACAAATAAAAAAATAAAAAAATGACGAATCCATAAGGGTTCCGTCTTTTGCCATTTGACTACGGAACCCTAGAAAGGAAAATGATATGAAACATATTTATTGTTGCAGGACATAATTGGGATTGTTCATATTTTTACAATTACTCCAATTCGAAAACCATTTCAAGGGTTTTAAAGCCGTTCTGCATTATTCAGTGTTTGAAATATTTATCTATTTTGGATATTTCGACAAAAGTATATTTAACCTTTGTTTGACTTTCGTCTTCGGCTTAAAGCCCTCCTAGGTGTATCTTACGGGTTAGGCGAAAACAGCTTGAAATAGTATGTTTGAATACACTATTACAATCACTATTTTTCATTGGATATCATTTAATTGTTGTAATTTATTAGAAAATGCCATCCCAAATTTAAAATAATCATGTCATCCATAAAATGTCTGCTAAATAAATAAATACCTATATTAAAACAAAACTATTGGGTCAAATACAAAATTAATGAAATTAGTGTCTTAAAATTTCCTATTCTTTCGAATGACTAAGTAAAAACCGTCAGTTATTTTTTTTGGTTAAACCCAATTATTACAGCTTTTACAACAGAAAATTTTACTTCAGCAAAAGAAACAAACTCAGCTGGTGCTGGCCGCACTCGTGCAGGACAGGACTACTGCACAAAGTGGGATTTCAGTTTGCTCCCTTGAGAAAAAACTAATTGCTTTTTGAAGAGAAACATAGAAAGACTAAAATGACAGTCAGCTGTGAGATCATACCTTTTTTGTCACTTAAGTAAATAAAAAGGTTTCAGATCGTTTGACGAGTTTCCGATATTTCGACGATGCAATCGTAATAATCACGGGATTTTCGTAAATACCTAATGATCTAGTGTATAACATACATACATACATACCGTCACGCCTTCATCCCAGAGTGGGGTAGGCAGAGCTACAGAATTACCCACAACTTTAACAGCCAGTTGTTACTTCTGTAACCACATTTTGCACAAACAGGCTAAGATGTATATCATGTGTATATTAGTGACAGGTTGCAAGCCCATCGCCTAAAAATACTACAAGCCTTTAATCCCTTAGTCGTCTCTTACGACTTCCACAGGAAGGTATGGAGTGGTACTATTCTATTCTGCCGGCAACCACACGTATAAATCATTCAATCATTGCAAATACCTCACTTGATCTTTAAAAGTACGTGATTATCGAGTAATCATGTGAATTGGTTCGTTTGGTTTTGTTTACATCTTTTGCAAGTTCTGTTTCCGAATTTAGGCTTGGTAACGCATTTGCAGTCTTAGAATTGCAGTCTTCAGATTGTAGTCTAGAATCTGCAATGTCTATGAGTCCACCCCGGTTACCATCACATCAAGCGGCTTGAGTGCTCTTTCTCCTTCGCAAAATATATATTAAATAGTACTTAGGTCGTAAACACAGTGACAACTGCATGCTTGCATACTAAACAGGTACTTTTCAAGGGTGTCGAAAGTGGTGACAATACTTACTTCATACCATTAAATAAATAAACACGCATTTAAAATGTTTTTCATCACACTTGCTCGTAAATAGTGTCCTAACATGCTAGAAAAATCGACCGTAAATCCAAAATAATACCCGCGGGCCTTTTTTTACCATTACGTAACTAAAGTGCGTAATAGCTTTTTTTTTTAATATTATACGTGGACTCAATAACAATAACAATAACTATCACAATACGTCAGGACCCCAATTCTTGTGCCATTCAATCATTGATTTAGTATATACTAGATACACAATCAGCACGAAAAAATGGCAAGTCAAAACTACTGCCGAATCGACTTGGGCAGTAGTTTTGCTATTAGTCTTGTTCCGACCACAGACAGTGGCAGTTGTCAATCATGACAAAATGTGTGGTGAAAAACTGCCAAAATAATAACAACAAAACTAATAAAAAGGATGGAATGTCTTATTTTACGTAAGTTCTATTTATTTATAAACGTTTCTAGCTGAAATTATAATGTTTTCATGATTTTTAGGAATTTATTTTGTGCACACAAATTATGACTTACCAAGGAACAAAATTACTATGGAGTAGCTATTACTTTTTTAAATTTTATTATTTTTTATTTTTAAATTTAAGCTTTCCACGAAATCCTCTACGACGTGCAAAATGGGTCGCAATATTAGCACGAGATAGGGGTGATCAACTATTCAAGGCAAATAAGTCGTCTGTTGTGTGCTTGACCCATTTTCGTACCACAGACGTATATAGGTACCACAAATAAAGGCTGACTAAATCTAATCATCACTATCACTATTCACTACATAGTATAAAACAAAGTCGCTTCCCGCTGTCTGTCCCTATGTATGCTTAGATCTTTAAAAGTACGCAACGGATTTTGAAGCGGTTTTTTTTAATAGATAAAGTGATTCAAGAGGAAGGTTTTTATGTATAATAGATACTGTTTTATGTACGGGTTTTACAGAAACCGAAGCGAAGCGAGGGCGGGTCGCTAGTAATAAATAAATAATAGTCATAGAATTCTGTTGATTAAATCTATTACCGATCGATATTTAACCGTCCGTTTGCATTACATTGCAAAAAAATAAAATATCTTAAGTAAATGTAGGTCTATAAGACAATTATATCATAAATTAAAATTATTTCAAGGAAATTAGGTTAGGTTGGGATCGCATCATAATACCTATATATAAAGTTCAAAATACATAATGGGTCATATTACATAATGGTCATAATAAGTAAACTTTTCAATATTTTTAAAAGCCCATTGTATAGGACCCATTAGGTTAGGTTAGGTTTGTTGTATAACAATCTTGAAAGTTCAGGATTTCAAAAAAAACCATTATATATTATGACCATTATGAATTATGACCCATTATGTATTTTGAACTTTATGTACATATTATGATACGTAACCGGTTAGGCTAGGTTGGTTATGTCTGGAGTAAAGTGTTATGTTTTAATGGTTCATTTATGTATGTATGTATAATTCTTTATTCCAACATAACTTTGAACACCTGAGCCAATTTATATGTGTGTGGTATCGTTAGAATCATTTCACCATTCCGGGTGACAAAGGATACCTAAACGTTAAAATTTTAATAAAAACAATCGACGGGACGGGTTTTTAAACCTTGCTTTACATTAATTTATTCATTATTATTATTGTATATATATAGCTTAAGTTGTGTAATACAATGACAGCATTTATAAAACATGTCAAAAGTTTTTTTGTGTAATTTGTAATTTCGTTAAAACTAATACACTATAAATAGAGAAATTCGTCTCCATTCATTCGATGTCCACTTTTGTCATAGATAGTATAATGGCGATTTCACTAAAGAGTTTTAAATATTTTAAAACATTAGTTTGCAAATTTGACACTTGACTGCTAGTATATTGAGTTTTTTTTTGCATGAATTTTTAAGGTAAAAAATAGCGATGTTAGCATGTATCTGAATGCAGCTATCAATGTCATTTGGGACAGTTTATAATAAAGTTTTGTGCGGGATTGTGTATCTTGTATATACTAAATCAATGCATTCAATATGAAGTTTCATTCGAGATGAAATGTCAGTTGAATACTATTTCCTAACAATCTCGCATAATAAACTATTGATCTCATATGTCACTAGAATCGGACTCCGAACACGTTTGACATTATCTGTGGTAAGTCACAGACAATGATGTAGTCTGCCGCTAATAAGTTAAAAATATGATCTTGTGTCTGATTTTATTTCATTTCCTCGCAATTGTGATGAAAAACATTGTATGTTACACGGGTGGTAAAGGAAATACAAAGCTCGAGTCATTAAAACCCTCAGCCTTCGGCTTCGGGCTTCTAACAGACTCTCGTTTGTAATTCTTTCTTTACCACCCTTAATACACAATGTACTATAAAGTATGTAAGTACCTACTCGTACTTTGCTTTTGTTTTCCTACAGAACTAATGAAGGAATCCGTGTTTAAGTTTATGCAATTAAGCAACGCTAATTTCTTGGATAAGATGAAACGAGTAGCTACCTACCTAAGTGCGAAAAAGAGGAAAGATGTTTGTTATTTTCCTTATGTTCAATTAGAATAATATTCACTATTTCATATGAAACCGATTTGGCGTCCTAATTAAAGCTGGTATTTGTTTTTATACAATAATATTTGTGATAATATTTCCTGGAAATGTAAGGTCTGCCATGAGTTTTTTATGGTTCATGGATAATTACTATATTTTTTAACCCTTCGATCGCCTTTGACTTGATACAAACGTTGTCCTCACACGCCAATGATAGCTGAAAACCACAGTTAATGACAACCTTACGTCACAAATACTCTCTATATGGGTCGATGGCGTCGTAGACACGACAGTACACGACCACTTTAGGGTTTCTTGGCGATCAAAGGGTTAAAGAGATATTGACAGTAATTGCCTACTTATTCAAATAATATATTCTTATAAAGGGAATGGCGGTCATAGGTATTATGCCGTTGGTCTAACTAACCATAGAGAGGTGGCCCACGAGCGTTGCCAGTGCGCTGGGATGTCGAGAAGGCCCAGACAAGATGCATTAAGCTAACTATCGTTTCTATACGTTTAGTTTTCAAGACTGCGCCGAGCGTACGCCGGATGTACAGTGGCGCCCTCATTACTATTATTGTGTTTTCTAATAAACTATAGTATTTTCTTGAAATTGATCGGTAGGTTCTTGAACTGCAAATGAAAACACAACTTATAGGGTATATCATATAGTTTAACAACAATTTCACCTCCGAGTTATCAACTTAACGCAAAGAAGTGGCCACCATTTCCCGTTAAGCTGACTACTCAAAGGGTAATTATTATTAAAGTTTGTTACGTATCCCATAAATTGTTTTTACTTGCGCTACAAAAACGTATCGTCTGATTGCAAGGAAATGCTTTAGTTAATTAGAAAACACAATAATAGCACAGTGTAAAGAGTAACTAACAGTGGGCCGACGCCTTTGATGTTTGCGTAAATGCCGACGCCGCACAAGGCCACAGTAATTACCTAGGGTTGTCACCAACTACACAACTGCCCAAAAAAGAGGGTAATGGTTTTAGGTTTAAAGTATGTATGTACGTTTCTTTGTTCCGCCATAAATTTTAAATGAACACCCCGAGGAACCTCGAAAATTACACCCATATCATTATATTATTATTTAAAAAAAACATCCGCCATCATGGATTACAAAAATAATGTCATTTTCGTAATCAGCACCCCGAGGAACTTCGAAAATGACACCCATATCATTATATTATTATGTATTTAAAAAAACGTCCGCCATCTTGGATTCCAAAAATAATGTCATTTTCGTAATCGGCACCCCGAGAAACCTCGAAAATGACACCCATATCATTATATTTAAAAAAAAGGTACGTCCGCCATCTTGGATTCCAAAAATAATGTCATTTCCGTAATCGGCACCCCGAGGAACCTCGAAGATGACACCCATATCGATTTTTAAGAAAAAATAACGTCCGCCATCTTTGATTTCAACATGGATATCTTTTTCGTAATCAGCACCCCCATTATTATTTATAAAAGTCATGTTCACCATTTTAAATTTGAAAATGGATGTAATTTTTTTGTTTGAGAAAAGTTTAAATTTTTGCTGGCAGGCGTCACGCTTTTACATCCGCCATTTGGTTTACGTTGGCATGACATGACAAAAATGTTGTAAATTAAGCACTATAAAATAATATAATTTACCTTTCTTCTGAGTGTGGAAATTGATAATATCGCAGATCTTTATTTGTGCGAGATGATGAATTGCATTCTCGCACAGCACATGTCGTATGCACGATTTTTTATTCTAAACACATCAAAATACAACACACGACACGCAGTAGCCCTGAAAGATATGTCCCGAGCTACTAACAATGGCGACGTATGCAGCTCGGGCTCGCCCTACCCGCCCCTCACCCCTCACACCCCGCAAGATTGCCCTGTCTAGACGGCTTCGTCGAACGACTGTATTGGTTTATAGACTGTGATAATAGTAATGAGGGCGCCACTGGACGCTCGATGTTTGCTCGGTGCAGTCTTAATGGATAGCTGATCAGATAAGAAAACAAAACGAAAGGAAGATGAAAGTAGGTACAACTTGCTTTTCGGTAGTGCGTCATTTTTATCGACATCAAGTTATAAAATTAGTTTAATGTATCCTCGCACTATTTAAACGTCAGTACAGAATTGCGCCCGTCAATCAGGGGTTTGCTAATAAAAGTAATAAATAATACACAGAGAAATAAATTATGCTTTATTTTCACTTCATCGATTCCGTGCCCCACTTCTACTATTTAGTTGGAAGGTGTGCAAGTACTACTTACAGATCCGCACTACGGTATCGATATTAATAATTTATAAGCACCAAATAAAAATTAATCAACAGCAAATATTCAACAGCACCAACGAAAAGATCATATTCATACTTGAATCGGAATGTTTTTCCCCTTTAAGAAGTTGTAGGTGTCGGGAGTGCTTGTGAGCAGAACAGTTAGTACCCAGAAATGGAGGGCCAGCTGAAACAAGCGGAATGTCTTAAATTAATGAGACCAGCACCCTATTTCACCATCCTGACAATGACAGGTTACAGGTGACATTACAGTGTACGGTCACGAGCGTTAATTTGGGACTCATTTCAAGAAAAATATGCTTGAAATCGTCAGTGTCATTAGAGATGTCAAGTCATTTGTAACTGTTAAGAAACTCAACCTTATTGTTGTAGAATGTCAGATTGACTTGGCACCTAAGGTGGATACCAAATTTAATCTCGCGACTGTACATGGCGCAGCTTATATGATACGGTGATGTATCAGCTTGTAAACTACGGAATGTATACGGAATTGTCACCTGTCACGTGTCATTGTCAAGATGGTGAAAAAGGGGGCTGATCAACTATACTACAGGAACGTATCATTGTTGTAGTCTTATTTAATGTACTTTAAGTGGCAGATCAATTATTTCTAGCGTTTCTTTGAGACCATGTACCCTCTTAACAAATACCCTCAAAACAATGCTGTTCTTTCCTTTCCATCACATGCAACAAGCAAGTTAAGCATTGTTTTACTGCTGTCAACAATTTCAATATTCAGAAAGTTCATAGTTGTGCAATGTGTCTGGATTGACTTCTTATCTGCTTAATACGGCCCCTTATGATTCTATCATGTTCACAAGTAAACTTTAAGAAAACTTTAAGTAAACTATAAGTCAACTTTAAGTAAAATGTAAGTAAACGATAAGTCAACTTTAAGTCAACTTTAAGTAAACTTTAAGTAAACTTTAAGTAAACTTTAAGTAAAATGTAAGTAAACTTTAAGTAAACTTTAAGTCAACTTTAAGTAAACTTTAAGTAAAATGTAAGTAAACTTTAAGTTAAATTTAAGTAGCCTTTAAGTAAACTTAGACAAGCAGTAAACTCCAACTTGCCTCTTTCGCTTGTTCAACTTACCATATACAACAGTACAAATATCCTGAACAGCGGGTATCTCTTTAAGTTGAACCCGACGACCCGCCCGAAGCCGGCCGAGATCGACCCTGTGATCCTTCCGCGCCGGGTCCTGCACTCGTCTTGTAAGTTAACCACGCTGTGTTTCTGGGTGGCCCGGAGAGCCGACAGCTCTGCCTTGTATTTAGACTGTAACGTTGAAAGGATATTGAGAAACGAGGGAGAAATAGGTTTCTGACAAAAAAAACATATTTAGGACAAATTTTTGTTGCCGACTTTACTATTTTTTGCACAGTCGTCATCTACTCGTCGGGTTTATCATGTGTATTTTAGGAGTTCCTATGGCCGCCCTGAGTCTCCATCATCAAATCGCTCGATCGACAATTGGGCATTTTTATTCCCAGCTGTTCGCACTCTTTAATATGACTCAACTGTGTTCGTTAAAGTACTGACGTAGATATAAAGCTTGGGATAAAAAAAACCCAGTTGTCCACACCCTCGAAATTAGGTAAAATATTATTCCCAATTGTCCACACAACAGTTTGTTGTTGGTTCTTTTTCCCAGTTGTCCACAGTGTGGAGACAAAGGTGTGTGGACAATTGGGAATAACCCAAAAAACTTCATTACAATTACAACGAAGAAAAAAGTAAAAGAAAATTTTATGTCACATACTGTAGATACTTATACCCTTTTTGAATTCAACAGATAAGGATAAAACATGGCTTAGCTACTCCACGGTTACCCCACGTTTAATAAGGGCAGGGTAAAGATAATTTATTTTGGCTGTGTAGTAAACAAAATACCTCCATCTTGTCCATTTGAATCCGCATTACATTATTATCAGCCAGCAGCGCTTCGATTTTCTCTTGTCTATGGACCAGTGTCTCCGTCAAGTAATGTATCTTCTCTGTGTCTATGGTGTCCTGGTCCCCATAGTCTGCAACGTTCAAAGAGCTAGTGTCTGGAGTCCGGACCGTATCCTCGCCGAGACGTTTGATTTCAGATTCCTTGTCACGAATTGTTGCGCGCAGCACGCTAATGGTGTGGTTGGTTTCCGTTTGAAGAGTTTTCAGATCCTGAAGAAAACATAATAATTACAAAAACATTAAATATAAAAGGTAAAAGACATTCATTCAGAAAAAAGCTACCAGCGCTTCACAAGAGGAGATCACTGCTGAGAAGACACTCGGCAGTCAGTCGTTTTTTAAACAACACATACAATATATTACAATGGTACAGTCGAAGTCTAAAATATGTTTACACTTTAATAACTTGTCTATTTAACGTCATATTTAAAGTGTCATATGAAATTAACACAGCGATTAAAGTGACAAGGTACTAAAGTGTAAACATTATCTATGACTTCGACTGTACTACTTAGTCCTAGCATTATACAGGCTGTTTGGTCGCTAGGCGCAAAGCTTTAAGGTGATAGTCGAAGTATTTTTTAAAATTTCAGCTGTATTTGGTAGTTTTTTTTTTACAATTTAAGAATTTTACGGAAAATACCCAGAGTTGAAACAAGTTTTAACGACGCGCGCACGCGCCAAATGAAGAACAGTGACGAGTGGCTCTTCAATCCCGTGTTGTGAGTGTACTTGTATTACCTAGTCAATACTAAGCCAAGTAAAACGAGTTCAAACTCCACGAATCGGTTGATGGTACCACTAATATTAATTGCTATCAGAATTTGAATCAGAAGGTTAGAATCACTCAGGTACTTGCATGTAGCAGGTAATAATAAGAGTAACGCTACCAAACGTAAGTCGTCACTCTACCTCGCCGCAGGACGTTCTACACCTACTTTACGTTTGCAGAAATGTGGTCTCAACTCACAAGGAAGGGTACCCAACTGTCCCGCTCCGATTTGATTTATTTTGATATATGTTAGAGTAGTCAAAAATAACGGACACGTATTTTTTTTTTAGCTGCCCAAACTCAACCTGTTAGGGGAAAATGGCCTTCAAAGTACTGAAAAGTGACTAAACCCTCTAACTTCTATAGAGAGGTTTTTTTTTTCTAATTTATTACTGGTTTGATTATATGTGTGAGAACATGAAAAAATTATGAGTACGAATTTTTTTATATCGGCCCTAACTTATATTTTCTTAAAAAAAAGCAACGATGAAAAATCTATAACTATGAACGGTTTTTTTTTAAGAAAATATGAATCAAATCGGAGTCGGACAATTGGGTACCCTTCCTTGTCAGTATGGCTGTCCGTCTGTACCAGGCCAGCGATCGGCTTCGGCGAGGGTCTTGACGTTGCACGACGCGCTTGGCGGCGCCGTTCCGCTCCACCGCCTGCTCAATGTCTATCCGTCTGTCGATCCATCCTTCCGTCCGTCTGTCCTTCTGGCCGTCTGTCGATCTGTCCTTACCTTGGCCAGCGCGGCGCTGTGGTTCTCCGCAACGGTCTTGGCGCTGCGCTCGTCGCGCAAAGCCTCGCGCAGCGCCTTGATGACGCGGTCGGCGGCGCGGTGCCGCTCGTCCGCCTGTTCTGTTTGCCGACGCATCTCACTGCACTCGCTGCGCACGCGCGATATCTCTTCCGAAAGCTCTTCACGCTCTTCTCTATAAAAATACCTATACAATTTAGGTGAGCAAACACCTGCCTATTTCTTAATGTGCGATAACTCTCACATTGATGTTATAAATAACCAGCTGCCAATGTTTTGTCACAATCTGATCATTTTGGAACGCATAGAGGACAAACATACAACCATTTATTTTCATGTATATAGATATAAGATTTATGTTGTGATATAGTAAGTGTCCCTAGCACAGCCTCAATGTGTGTTCGGGCTTCAAAGGGTAATAAAAATAGACAAGTGATGGGAGGAATAGACAGTTAGACACGTATTTGGTTGTGTACCTAAATAAATGTAAGCAAAGCCCACGTGGCTGTGTTGAATGACCAATGAAAACTGTTTATTCAAACTTTAACGTATCAGTATTCTGCTGCTATTGGCGGTTGGCTTTATATTTTATTCCAATATATAAATCCACTTTGTATAATTTTGTTTGCTATAACATTCAGTTGGAATAATGACGAAACGTATTATGATAATACGAGGGCTGCCTTTTAAGTTCTGTCGTTTGCAAGCCTTCCGTGATTGCATAAAAAAGAACTAGTGTCATCTTAAAATATTTGAAATTAGAATTCGAAAACAAAAGAATGACTCGAAATCGGCCCAACCGTTTTAGTACAGCGCTCGTTCAAAGTTGACAAGTCAGTTGTGAAAATGGAAATTTCGAAGGAAAATTTACGTGCGATATTTTTTTACAACTTCAAAAGGGGCTTAACGCGACTTCAGTGCTTCGAAGAGTTGACTACGGTTTTCAATGATAAAGCACCATGCCTCCGGACTGTGGAACGCTGGTATTTAGAATTTCAACGTTGTTGCTCTAGTCTTGGTGATAGACATCGTGAAGGTCGATCAAAAACAGCCGTAACCCAGGAGAACATTGATGCTGTACGGCAACTGATCGTCGAAGATCGCCATGCGACATACCGTGAGATAGAAGCTTCCTTAAGTATTTCAGGGACCAGTGTTCACAGTATTTTGCATGATCACTTAGGCGTAAAAAAGTTGATCTCTCGCTGGATACCACATTTACTCAGTGAAGACCAAAAAACGGCTCGCGTTCGATGGTGTTGCAAAACTCTGCGGCAATTCAACCGAGGAAACTCGAAACATGTTTACGACATTATCAGTGGTGACGAATCTTGGATATATGCCTACGAACCCGATTCTAAACAGCAGTCGACTGTTTGGGTGTTCCAAGATGAGCCAAAACCGACCAAAGTAATACGCTCACGGAGCATTTCGAAAAAAATAGTCGCCACGTTTGTGGCGAAAAGTGGCCACGTGGCCAACATCGTGCTCGAGGATCGTAAAACGGTTAATGCTGACTGGTATACCACTGTCTGTTTACCAGAAGTCATCGGCGAGTTTCGAAAAAATAACCCAAGACGTCGTATAAGACTGCATCACGATAATGCGAGCTCGCACACCGCCCGGCAAACAATTGCGTTTTTAAAAGAGCAAAACGTCGAAATTCTGGAACACCCGCCGCACAGTCCAGACTTAAGCCCTAACGATTTTTTTACTTTTCCAAAAATCAAGCAACGACTTCGTGGTCAACGGTACCAGACGCCTGAAGAAGCCGTTGAGGCATACAAAACGGCCATTTTGGAGACCCCGACTTCGGACTGGAATAAGTGTTTCGAAAACTGGTTCGATCGAATGAAAAAGTGTATTACATATCACGGTGATTACTTTGAAAAACAATAAATACCATTTAACACTTAAATTGTCTTTAGTTTTTCCAAACGACACAACTTAAAAGGCAGCCCTCGTAGTAGTTTATGTGACTGGTGCATAATGAGAGGTAGAGAGAGATATTTTTAAAATAAAATTTTATCTAGCGTTGGCGTTGTTACATATTATGAGACGCACCCCTTATGGAACTAGCTTGTGCTCGCGACTTCGTCCACATAGATATCGTTAACCGCTTTTCCCTGTTCAGTAATTTAAACTGATTACTCACTTCAATGTCTCAATTTGGTCGATCAAGATCTTGGTGTCTTCTGTCAAATTCAATCCCTCTTGCAGCGACTTAATTTCTGTGTCCTTGATGGACAGCATGTTTTTCACCCTTAGTTTATATGCGTCCCAGTCCTTCTCGAGTCTCCTGCACTCCCCCAAGACCCTCTCCCCGTTGGCCTCGAGCTCTTGGATCGTGTTCTGCGCATGTCTCAGCTCATTCTCGAGTTTGGATCGAGTTGATTCGTGTTGGGAACTATTTTCGTTCAGCTGTCTTATACTGAGGAAAGAAAAAAATACTTTGAGTGTCTCGCGAAAATGTCTATCAGATGTTAGATTTTTAGTAGTTTTTTGCAATTTTCTACCAAACTACGACTTCAGACACATTTATAGTTTACAGTTCTTTAAACTTTGAAACTCGAAGTATCTTTATACCGTAAATAATAATAGAAATGGTAATAGGTACTTCAAGCTCGTACATCAAATAATTGCAATAGTTTAGAATACATTATTTTTATGTGTATAATTTATTTTTTAAGTCGTAATAATTCTCAGTAACAGAACTTATGACCCGACTAGGTAGGTACATACACTCACACCTTCATTCCCAGTGTAGGGCAGACAGAGCTACAGAATTACCAACCACTCTAAAAACTTGTTAATTCTATCAAAACATTTTGCACAATCAGGCTAAAATATTTAATGCAAAATTTATTTGTATTTATTTTACACACATACTTTCGATCGCCTATTCAATGTTTTTAGGTCTTGAGAATAAACCTTTAATATTAGTGTTTTTCCAACCGTTTAAGTAATAATTGTTAAGTCTTACAGTTCTTCCAACTCCTTATTTCTGCCCTGGAGCAATGAAACTTCCAGTTCCAGGTCCTTGTTCCGTTCCGTGTTCATCAAAACTTCTTCATTCATCAGGTTATTTATTTTTGTTTTCAACATATCTATTTGAGAACACCACGTTTCTTGATCTGCCTCCATTCTACAATTTATGGCATCTGTTCTCTCAAGTTTTGTCATTGTATTTTTGAGTTCTTAAACAAAATATTAATAGGATTACTTTTAAAATTATGTGATATGTATTTAATTGTTAACCTATGAATAACTTTGGGTATAAAGGGTCACGGGCAACCTTGTAATGAATAGGAAGGGTGAATAAAATATGCTACTGCAATGGAATTCAGATTGGTCCCCATAATCGATACAGGGTGACAGGTTAAGTCGACCTAGGTCCTTTAAGGAGGCATAGTAGAGCTCATTTGGAGCAAAGTAGGTCATGCAGTATTAGTGTAGTTTAAGTGAAAAACAAACCTGGAGCTCCTAGTAAGTATGGAGAAACGACCTTTATGCAATTACTTAAAAAACTTGATTATAAAAAAAACGGGAAAATGTGTTAAAAATTTCACTGATTTGTAATGTATCTAATAATGCAAAATACCACTAAGAAACTTATGAAATAAAACATGACATTAAGAATATTTCAGAAACTAATAATATTCGGCCAGGGCACTACGTGACCTAATTTGCTCGGAATTAGCTCTACTACGCCTCCTTAAAGGATCTAGGTCGACTTAACCTGTAACCCTGTATATATGAAGTTGAATGCGTTTCCCTTGGCCACTCTAACTCGAGTATGGCTCGACCGATTTGAATATTGCTTTAAAGTGTTTGTTTACCAGAACAAGGTTAGTATGAAAAATACACCCGAGTGGCGGCGGGCACGGGAAGCTAGTAGAAAACACTTATACAAGAAAATATTACTTAAGACTGCACCGAGCAAACGCCGAGCGTCCAGTGGCGCCCTCATTACTATCTGTGTTTTCTAATTAACTAAATAATTTCCTTGCAATCAGACGAAACGTTTTTGTAGCGCAAGTAAAAACACGATTTATGGGATACCTACGTAACAAACTTCAATAACAATTACCCTTTATGTAGTCAGCTTAACGGAAAAAGGTGGCCACTTTTTTCCGTTAAGTTGATAACTCGAACGTGAATAGTTATTAAACTATGTGATATACTCTATAAGTTGTGTTTTAATTTGTAGTACAAAAACTAACCGGCCAATTTCAAGAAAATACTTTAGTTTATTAACAACACAATAAAAGTAATGAGGGCGCCACTGTACATCCGGCGTACGCTCGGCGCAGTCTTAATCGCAATAAAAAGAGCAAATTGAGTCAATATTCTTTATTGAATGTCAATTCGGCAAGTATCAAGTATTTTACATACATACATACAAACTCACGCCTTCATTCCCAGAGTGGGGGTAGACATTATTACCAAAAACTCTAAAAACTTGTTGATAATTCTGGAATCACATTTTGCAAAATTATCTAAGATGTTTACCAGTGTATTAGTGATGTCACAATCAAACAGCGTCCTTATTGTTGGATTTTATGAATTTTAAAATCTTAAAATAGCAAACGTAAATAAAAGATTTATGTTTTCCTAGTATTTTTATGTTTATCTGTTGTTAATGAAAATCCAATTTAATTTCACTCTTGTCAAATACCCTATTACTGCCAGGCCTACTTGTTATTGTAATTGGCAGTCTGAATAGAAACAGACTTTACAAGCCCTTGTTCCCTCATTTAAATATTGTTTTAAATAACCTTAACTTGCTAGAAGCTAACCCCTTGTGCTTCTGTTCAGTCCATTAAAGAAAATACTCTTTTACCGTACAATTGTCAATGGTCTCTTACAAAACACTATAGCTATTGGAACTTACTAAATACTTTAATACCTTTTTCACTAACTACATCATTACCATCCTCAGTCCTCCTCAATCTGTCGAGCAACTCGGCTACTTCTCTATTCATAACATTAAGTTCATTTTTTAACATAGCATTTTCTACTTCTAGATTTTGCATTTTGTACACGAAGTTTTCATGTTGCATAAGCTCTAAATCACTGGGCAGGCTGTACCCTGAAAAATAAGGAAAAATAAATAAATTATAAATATATACAAAGAAAAAACAAAGCGGTTGGTTTGTATTTGGTTTAGTGGTTTAATTCCACCACCAAATTCAGGGTCAAAAATTATCCCATGTCCTGTTTGAAGACATGGAGTATTTGCTTATTGAATTGTATTAAAATCCATTCCAACAGTATCCAGTCAGTAACATTGAAATGGAGTCACCAACTTTAATACAAACGAACATATTACTAACTAGATTACCGTTATTCCCTCGGGAACTTTAAATTTTCCGGGTTAAGAAGTAGCCTATGCGTTAACCCAATCCATCCAGCCGTTGCAGCGTGAAGGAGTAACATACTAACACACACACAAACTTTCGCATTTATAATATTAGTAGGATATGTTGTACACAAAATATTAATAATAATAATAATAATAATGATCCATACAAGATGTTAGTTTAAAATAAATTCCAATATTTTCAAAATTCACAAAGGACATGGCCACTCAGTAATCTTTATATTTTTCAAAGATGTCTTTGCGTTATACCTCAGTCTCCTTCTCCAGTATACCTTACCCCAAAAAAAGGCTATTCACTATTGCCTACCATGAATTTGACAATACGCTGGCCTAGTTAGTTGTGATCCTGCCTACAAAGCTAGCGGTCCCGGGTTCAAATACTTCAAATTCCAGTAAGGGCAGATATATGTGTGATGAGAGGGAATATTTGTTCGTAAGTCATGGATGTTTTCTATGTATTGAAGTATATATTTTTCTATTTAAGTATTTATATCATAGTCTAGAACCCATAGCACAAGAGCTAGAGCTTAGTGTAAATGTAAATAAAATCATATAATTGGTAGAAATGGAAATAAAAAATCATTTTATCTATACCAATCAGAGAACCTCCCATGCTAACCTTCAATAAATAATTTATTTAAACACCTTTAGACAATTAAACCAAAATGTATAGTCAACCTTCTTACCAATTTTGGACCTTAAAAAATTTGTTAAGGAATTCCTTTGTTGACAATACAAATGGCAGACTTAACCTTTTGTATAGCGAAAGCTTCTCATTAATTGATGCCATCATCAGTTGGGCTATGACATCACAAGTGTCACATGACCAAGTTTAAACGCTCCTAGCTCTAACATAATTTGACTCTTGGAAGAACTAAATGTTATCTATGGAAAAAATATTTTTTTACTTTTATACATACAAACATAAACTCACGCCTTTATTCCCAGAGTCGGGTAGGCAGAGCTACAGAATTTCCAACAACTATAAAAACTTTTTGATAATTCTGTAACCACATACTTTTATTATTCAACCAAATCAGAACCCTATCCCCCTTTAAGCTACTAAAATCTAGTTTGAATGATACAATTATTTCCCTCATGGGCAGACATGTCACATACAAAGGTATAATGCCTAATGGCATTCAATACCAGTTAAACACAAGGTTAACTGAAAATCTAGATGTGCATTAAAAACCTATTATAATATTCAAAGTAAATCTTCATTCTTAAAAGGAAATAAAAAATATTTAAAATTATACTTGGTTCCAGTCTCGTTATCTTAACCTGTGAAATGTTATGTCATATGTATTACAATATCAATCTTAGTTCGAACCAATCTGTTCCAAATTCAAATAAACATATAGACACAATGTCCTCTACAGGAAACTCCACAGGTCAAGGTTAACATGAGACTTTGGCCTGGATAATTTTTTTAGTTTATCTTTAATCATGGTACCCCACTCATAGGTGTTATTTTCTGAATCCAATACTTACTTCTATGTTTGAGACCAAATCTGTCAATTTCATTGTTCTTAATATCACCAGGTACCATTTTGTCAGGGATGCGGTTGGCATTAAACCTCAGCGGAGAAGACATTCTCTGCACCGTTACATTACTCTCTTTCATTAGGGTCTTGGGTTGCCTAGGAGGAGGAGACAGCTTTCTTGGTGCGCTACTATTAATGGGCTTTGTTTCAGTTGAGTGGGGAACTTTCTTCAAGGTTCGAATAGGTCGCTTCTTCTGACTCGCAGTGCTCTGATTCTCGGGGGTTAGTGTATAGTCCGGCTTGTCGTTTTTCTTTCTGTTGCCATTGTGATTTCGCAGCGCTGCGCCGGTCTGCTCATCTATGTTATTAAGAAGGTTCTCTGCTTTGCCGGCGAGGTCGGCGAGCCAGGCCATTTTGTAAATATCTGAAATAGGTGTAACTAATTTAAAACAATAGTCAAGATTATTACAATAGAAAATAACTAGTATTACCTACTTTTTTACATGTCCGGTCTCAGACGTATTTTAATTAAGATTTTTATACTATAAAACAATTTTGTTTCTTCTTTTTCTTAATGGCAGCTGTGAGGCGTAAATTTTGACAATAACATTTCAGTCAGTTCAATCCATGTTCAATCAGAATCAAAATAAGAATGACAATGACATTTTATTTTACACGTAAACACCACAGGCTATCACGAATTGTTTGATGTTGATTGAATTATAGCCATCTAGCGTCGAGTAGCGCAATCTTCATTTGATTCACTACTGTAAAATACTTTGAAATGAGACTGAAAAACGCCTTAGAGCTTGAGCTGTCAAAAAATGGTCACAAACATGTCACAAATCAAAGATGTGTAAGTTGATTTACTAATTCACATCACAACAAAATAGCAGTATTCTAGTGCATTTAAGATGGATTTCGAGAGCCCAGATGTAGAAAAAGATTTCCCTGGGTTGTATGCTTCTGAAACCGGGCGTAAAAGTAATGAAAGTGACTGTAAGTATGCTGTTTAAACCATGTTCAAACATCGCATTTTGTCATGGTTTTTAATTTATGTCTAATATTGGTCTGCAGAACTAGGGACTGTAACAATGTATTGATCAGCTAGTAATTCATAGTAGGTATACAGCAGGGAACTGATAGATTCCCCGAAATTATAATATAATACAGTAGCCAGTGGGCAGTACAACTTAACTCATACGAAGTATCTTTTAATCCTCAACTTATGTAGGCTGTGGCCAATGGTGGCCTAGTGGCACAACTTTCAGTTGCTGGCCAACTGTGGCCTTCAAAAGTTTAAAATGATCATGCTCATACAGTGCTCGTCTGAGCCAAATTTTAGGATGGGTCCTAATTTATACCACTTAGGCACCATGCTACCTGGGAATGGAGCAGTCGACCATTTTGAATATGGCAGGGCTGACCCTGGAAGACAGTGTAAAATTTGTAGATTATTGATCGTACATACATATACACATATCGTCGGTGCTCTTGCAATACCGCGTAAGTAAAAAAATCATGTAGTTGCAAAATGTACCTTACTGACTTAGGTGCTAAGGTGTACTTTGCAACTTATTTAATTTGTTAGTTACGCGGTATAGCAGGCGCACTGACGATATCACATAGGTACTAATGTCAAACTTAAAGGTACGGCTAATGGAACTACTGTGAATAAGCCAAACGTGTGTTGTCTTAATCAGGTCATAATTATTTTTAGTTGTAATATGTTTTTAGTCATATTTATCGCAAGTCACAACATATTTCATTTAGAAACTGTACTTTTTCAGGATTTTATAAATCAATCCTAACATGACCTAGCCTCTACATGTTAGATATTTAAGTTTTTTTTTAATTAAGTCACACCAGCATTATAAAAATTATGACTATCAATAATTACGTCAACAACAACATTTTGACCAAACAGTATGAGCAACAACAGGCTCCGGTTTTAATCAACACAAAATAAATATTGTTTTCTATGTATGATTTTATAGTCAGTGATGACCATGAGAAACCAAGCAAAAAGGATCTACTAGGCAGACGCAAGGAAAAGAAAGAGAAGAAAGATAGGGGTTATGCAGCACTAGAGGGGGACAGCTCGCCTGAAGAAGACACTGACACCAAGTCAGTATTTTTTACATTTTCAAGATTTTTTATTTTATAGTCACGTTTATACATATGGGAGAAGGCCAAATCTCAAAAATATGTCCTAATGCACTTTATTCCAGTGTAACACGAACTTAAAATATTTATGAGAGGATTTTTTTGATACATATTTTTATCTCTTAATCTTAATATGGGAGCGCACCGCCTTCTCTATTAATGCGTTTGCGGCTTAAAGCAGAGGTTGTTAATTTTTACTGACATATTCTGTAGCTAGTGTAATGCTTTTGTTTACTTTTACGTATTAGGGAGTATAATCGATATGGTTAAGCCAATTGTTGTAGTCGAGGTCATAAATATGTTTACACTTTAGTACCTTGTCACTTTAATCGCTGTGACTTTTTCATATGACAGTTTTAACATGACGTTAAATAGACAAGGTACTAAAGTGTAAACATATTTTTGACGTTGACTGTACATTGTATCCATTTTTACATGCAAATCATCAAATTTCCATTAATTCCAACAGGAGCCCATCTAAAAACAAAAAGACAAAGTCATTTAAATTTCCTACTAAAAGTAAAGAGAAAAGAGAAAAATCACGTGACAAAGAAAAGGTACTTGACGACGCTACTAAGCAGAAGGAGTTGACTGAGAAGGAGAAGAAAAAAGAGAAAGAGAGAGAAAAGGAGAAACGAGAGCGGGAGAAGAAAGAAAAGGAGAAACGAGAGAAGTTAAGAGAGAAAGATAAGGTTGGTTATACTTTTATGATATGACGGCGCGTTGGCCTAGTTGGTAGTGACCCTGCCTACAACGACGAAGCATAAGGTAAGGGGAGATATAATATTTGTATGATGAGCGCGAATATTTGTTCCTGAGTCGTGGATGTATTCTATGTAAGTAAAAAGTTAAGGACCAAACACAATTTTTATTTTCCCTCGCGCTATAACGTTTTAAAATCGGTCCCTAGGGATATTCATCCAAACGATATACCTAAACTTCATATCGATATACGTTACCTCTTTTACTGCACTTAATTTCGCTGGTTCGTATACGAGTAATACCGCGTTGGCCGTAAGTATATCTTTCGTTTTACATTGCATAAAACAAAGTCGCGTCCGCCGTCTGTTCGAGAGTGATTCAAGAGGAAGGTTTTTATGTATAATAAATTCTGGTTTATGTACGGGTGTTACAGAAAACTCACATACTTAAAACGAAGGGAAGTGAGGGCGGGTGGCTAGTCATATATTAAATGTTGTCAGCGTCACGATTATTTGATTTTTGTTTCATTCAAATTACAAACAGGCAACAGCGCGCAATTCATAACGTCGTTCTGGTTTTGTTACATTTTTTTTGCGTAGCATAATTTAATGAAAAAAATATCGATATATTCAAACAAAAATAATTAAACGATATTTTTCATAACGTTATAAAGGTCTGTGTAGTACCGACTATTACGTCAAACGAGCTTAGTTTTAATTTTTACTAATTAGTCATTCCCATGAACGCATGTGTGGGTAGTAATTTGCTCGCGTCGAGGTGTGACCTTGTCAACCTTTATAAAACTGACAGTAATCAAATGACATTCTGTCACGCCTTACAAATACACACATTAACATATTCATGAGGAACTTACATAATTATATGCAGAAATACTAGTTTAGATAGACTAGGAATTCTATATATTAAAAAGGCAAATCTGACTCACTGACTTATATATCAACGTACAGCCGAAACTACATTACGTAGAAACTTGAAATTTGGTACAGGGGTTTCCTTCATGATGTAAGTGAGCAGAGAAAGGGTTTTTGAAAATTCATCATCTAAGGGGTTCAAATGGGAAGAGAGGGAAACTTATTCTACACGAACGAAGTCGCGAGCGTTCTCTAGTACCTAATCATATTAAGTTGTGGAGTTGTTGTTCAGGGCATACACATACACATACATAAACTCACGCCTTTATTCCCAGTATGGGGTAGGCAGAGCTACAGAATTACCAACAACTCTAAAAACTTGTTGATAATTCTGTAACCACATTTTGCACACTTAGGCTAAGACGCTTACCAGTTTATTAGTGACAAGTTGCAAGCTCATCGCCTAGCAGTACTATACGCCTTTATTCCCTTAGCCGTCTCTTACGACATCCACGGGAAGACATGGAGTGGCACTATTCTAACCCGGCAACCACACGGCGGTGTTGTTCAGGGCCTCTATAAATAATTCTACTCGGTAAAATCATATTGTTTTTGAAATGCTATCCTATTGTTTTAACTCGACCGCCATTACTGTCTGTCAAGTACACAAGAGATGTTATCTAACGCTAACTATTCGCAAGGTTGTATTCTCAATCAATCAAACGATTTTGTACATTTACCTTCATTTTCGTTTATGATGCATCCTTTTCTTTAAAATCAATAAAGAAAAATCGGAAGGACAGTCTTACTTAAATTGTGTATGAGGGTCAAAATCTTTTTCGATGCACTGAAATTTTCCACTCTGTCACAATCGTAATTGTTCTCTTTAAGTAGTAATGTTTTTTTAATCTAAACAAATGTTCGTTTTATTTGAATCAGTGAAGTATTGTCAAACATTGTCAAACAAAATAAAATATTACTTCCTACAAAAACCACTACTTTGTCACAATTCCCAGGGACCAATTACAATGCATCGAAAAAGATTGGGCAAATGTCAAATTTTAACCTAAAGTAATACCTAAGCCTTATCTGACCGCGGTTTGAATATAGGGTTCGGCTGTTAGTCGATTTGCGTTTCGTCTATCGTTAATTTCACGCCAACCTTGAAACTAGGTTATCATAAGATACACTCATATAAACCTATTCACTTTCAAACAATGAAAGAAATAATAAGAAAACGAGCTTTTGAGGAATTTCTCCTTAACTCAACTAATGTGTATGTGGGTAACATTATTGTTGACAAATTATGTAGCCCACTTCCCGTTTAAAATTTGAGTTCTAACGTGTAATTACTTACTAATGGTGGAAATATACCTATAATGACATACGAATTACTGAGCCTCTATTCAACTCTGCAAAATAATATTGCTTTTAACGTGTTTTTTTCTTGGCCGCCATTTCCGTCTAGCAAATAACAGCTATCAAAATTATAGGGCCTGTATTCTAGGGCGTACAAAACGAACCATATTGTTTTTGATCTGTTATCGTATTGTCAATGTTTTGATAGCTCTTATTTACTCGACAGTAATGGCTAATGGCTGACGAGTTAAAAACTACCATAACACGTCAAAGACAATATGATTCTTACCGCCTAGAATAGAGGTGCTGTTTCGTTTCATTTTATAGTGGGTCCATATTGTACGAAGGTAGTAATTATACATAAATAAATAATACTAGCTGTTGCGCGAGACTCCGTCCAATCCACGCAGAAAAATAAAATATAGCCTATCGTCGCTTATCTAAAAACACCGCTCAAGTCGAAAATTAGCGGTTTTTACATTTAAATGTCATTGGATGAAGCTGCTCATTGCGCGTCGATCTACCAATCACATTCTAGACGTTTCGGCCAATAAGAGATCTCAATTCAAAAAATAGTGACAACATTTTGTAACTTCAAAAATATGAGATTATTTTTAACCTTAATTAAAGCACCCATTCCCAATTTGAGCGAAATCAATCTCAAAATATAAAAAATACACTGTTTTTTTGCTCTCCTGAAAAGTTGGTCAAAATGACTTGAGCGGTGTTGTTAGATAAACGACGCTATGTCACTCAGGGTGAATGTAGCCAATGGTGAAAGTGAAAGATGTTTTGAAATTGGCGTAGTAGTTTTTGTGTTTATTCATTACAAACATACACATACTCAAAAATACAAATATTTCCTCTTTATAATATTAGTGTAGATTTCAGGGGACAATCTCATACCAATTGACCTAGTCCCAAACGATGCTCTAGGCTTTTACTATAGGTACTAGGCAACGCTATAAATACTTATATAGCGAAATAAATACTTCAATAGATAGAACACATCCCAGACTTGGAAACACATACTCGCGCTTATCACTCAAATATTTGCCCATACCGGGATTTGAACCCGGGCCCGCTAGCTTAGCAGGCAGCGTCACTAACAACTAGGCCAACGCGTCGTCAAAGTAAGGGACGCATTCACATATTCTCGCTTGTATTAACGCGTCGATGTACTGCCAAATGTTATACATTTATACGGGTTAGAAGGAATATATCTAGAAACACACAAGGGACAAGGATCAGAAACGCACGAATAGGTCATTTATACGCACGATCGTTTAATCACCGAGATCGTCACTTTTTAAACTAACTATGACGAAGCCTAAAAAGTCAGCAAGGTGTTTGAACCTCTTGTTACTATGTATGACAGACTGACTTTTAGAAATCAGATCGACTCTGATTACTTTAATAAATCAATTTAACAGACAGATTAATTCTCAAAATATCTTACGTACAGGGTCTCTATTCTACGACGTTCAACAATATTGCTTTTCATATGTTATGGTATTATTTTTACTCGTCCGCCATTCGCTCAACTAAATAAGAGCTATCAAAACGTTGGCAATACTATAACGGGTCAGAGACGATATGGTTTTTACCGCCTAGAATCGTAATAATATACCTAACCTTCTTTTTACTCAAAATATTTTATCATCATGATCAATCAATCATCTTACTACTATTGTAAATGCGAAAGTTTTGATGGATGTGTGTTACTCAATTACGCCAGAACGGCTGAACGGATCTGTATAAAAATTGGCACAGAGATAGATTTTAGTCTAGAGCTCTAGACAAGCACATAAGCTTCGTTTTATCCCGGAGAAATGTATAATTCCCGAAGGACGAGCTATAAACGATTTGTACGCGGACGGAATCGCATGAAACAGCTAGTGATCATTATTAAAAAAAAACAACAACAAACAAATTCGTATGCACATTTGTCATTGCAAAGTACGCATTACGCAAAGATCTCTACGGTTGGGAGGTTTCATTATTCACTATCCGGCGTTTAGTAGGTAGCGCGGCCTTGGCTGACAATCGGCCGAAGGTTTGTTCAGTTGCGCTTCCAAACCGCACCATGCACCACTTGCGTGGCGTTTTTACAAAGGTTTCCAAGTGTTTTTATTAATTTAAATTACTGGTGTTTTAATTCTAAGTGTTGATCTAAATAGTTGTGCATGTGTGGTGTTTTGTGTGTGTGTAGTGTTTTAAATTATGTTAACTTGAATCTACCCTACGGGTGGATGGGTTTATTTATTATCTACCGCGATAAAGAAATATGGAAGCTGGTGTTGAAATTGAGAATAACAGAATGTTTTCATATTACATTAATAATCCGTAACTTGATCCGCCACCTTCGCAATTCTTTTTAAATAAGGGACACTCGCAACGGTTGTACGATTCTAGCGAAACCTAGCTTGTAAAAATCGAGCCATCTGTTCAGCTTCTACGAGGGAACAAAGAACCATACATACAAACATTCATATAGGTCATTGAGTTTGAGTTTGTTTGTTTAGGTGATAATGATTAGTTTTTGGTTCAAACCTTTAGTTAAATGGAACGCTTGAACGATGTTAATGTCATAAATATCGATGTTATACTTATTGCATGGATATGTTAACACATAGGTTTAATTTGACTCGTTACTTTATTGATTTTGGTGGTAAGATATTGCTTCAAAGATTTTTTATAGATATTTTCCTTAGGTAATATTTCTGAAAAATCTTGTATGAACGCTGCTTTGTATGGTTTTTTTTATACAAAGCCAATACCTATTTAGGTTACGACTAAGTCGTGACGATAGTTATTTCCTAATAAATCTCTAAAGCGTGAGTCTGTACATTTAGAACGTCGATTTGTGCTTTGTAGTTGTCGCTAACAATTTAATCAAGAGTATTTTTTTGCGAAATACAGTTCGATAAACCGTGTTCAACCTTTCGGTACGGTTGGCGAATTAACTCGTTAATAAAAGAACACGTTTACAACAATATATTAACAGCATGCTAGATTAAATATGAAGTTATACAAGCGAGATCTTTTATGCCATCCGTTCAACTTGAGAAACGTTTACATTCGTTCGAATCACGATAAACTTATTAAGTAAATTAGACAGTTAAAAAGTATTTAATAATTTATTAAATCAAACCACAATGCACTTGGACAGCCAATCAAAACTGTTAACTGAAGAAGTACGGTGGCCCTTGCCCTGCTTCCAACCCGTATCCACATGCTTGGTGTTTACCGCAAACACTGCAGGACGCAACTATATGTTAGAGTGAGCACGATGAATTTTCATCTCACTTCAACGTATGGTTGCGTCCTGCAGTGTTTGTGGCAAACACCAAGCATGTGGAGCCGGCATTGGTTGAAATAACTAAAACTAAAATATCACCTGGTTCATTGTTTATATATTGAAACCACCTGAACAAAGAGATAATAATTAATTGTGGTTGTAACCTACACCGTCCAACAAGTGTAGACTGCTTCTGCCCGCTACTTCGTCCGCGTAGATTTCGATTATTGTTATTTACACGGGAACTTTTAAATTTCCCGGAATGAAAAGTAGTAAAAGTGTTAATCCAGGGTATAATCTAGCTCCATTTCAAATCTCATCCAAATCCGTCCAGCCGGTGGGTGAATATTTGGCGTTAACCGCCGTCATTATTGTTTTCGCATATTAAATATTCAATATAAACTCAATAACTTTCTTGTTTTTTTAAATGGAATGGATACTACCCCCGGGTCCGCTAATTTTGACATCAAAAATTGCTGGTAGTTATCATTATTTTCGTCAATGTATTAAAGAGAATAATGACGGCGGTTGGAACGCCCGAATATTCACCCCGGTGCAGCGTGAACGAGTAACAAACTTACACACACAAACTACTGAGTATATAATAAGTATTAAAAGTATACCTAGGTAATGACTTTACTTACAGTTATTGTAATTGTTTATAGGAAAAGGAAGAAAAGGCGAAATTTAAGCTAGAATCTAAAGAGAAACTGAAGGATGAAAAGAAAGATAAAGTAAAAGACAAAGACAAAGAAAAGGTGAAGGAGAAAGAAAAGGAAAAGTTCAAGGAGAAGGACAAGGACAAAAAAGAAAGGAAACTAACAAAGGTGCCGTCAACCGTGACTGCTGGAGTGCCTTTTGAGGAAATATTTACTTTGGGAGGTAGGTGCTTCATTTGTTTATGGTAAATTAACACGATCATGCTAAAGTATCTTCGCACGTAAAACAAGTTTTTCTTTGTGTAAGATCTTTGACATATACAATTTATGTTTGATGGAATTTAAATGTTTTGCAAATTGTGGATATAACTTCAATGTTTTACCAGAAATAGACTGAGTTAAATGCACGTGACCTAGGCTAGGGGGTTAGTCAAGATGCATAACGCATGTATAGGATTGGCGTAAGCTGATGACCAGTGATCGAAATTAGGTGAGCCAAAATACCTATTCTTTGCAAGAGGATATAAATATAGAGTGGTTACAACCGGGTAGAATAATATTTTTTTCTTGAATACCGGGTATTAGTCGTGATGAACATGTTTTTACATACAGTACGGGATGTTTAATTTTTATTCAATGTTTCTAGTAAATGTGGGTTTAACCCATTTATTGATAATTAACAACATTATATTACAAAAATTACATTAATTTCATTTATTCATTTAGTCGTATTATCGATTCGCGAAATTGTTTTTTTGCAATATCCATTTCTGTGTCATTCATTTATTACTTCATGTCGCGTCGCTGAATATACCTAAATAAATAATAATTATATTATGATGAATGATAAAAATTTAATTTCATTAATATTACGGAAGTTTCTACTTACGGAACAAGGATTAGTTTTTGAAATGACGGGCGTTTATCCGGCCCTTGGTAGTCACCGAGAGTTCATTCACGAATTCGGATCCTCCATAAGACAACATTAAACTAACATGTGGAGGTGGCTTTGACAGTTTTTACCTACCGCTTTTTATTTTCACCGATAAGACAGATAAGGAATGTTAGTTAGTATCTATCCACGGTGCGAGATAACGGGGTACCATTAGTACCTAAATGTGATTTGCTTGAGTCTCAGTGAACTAAGTGACTAGTTTTGTAATGAACCCATTTGCTAATGGATATCATATTGATCGTAAGAAGTTTTGTTCAGATTTAGGTTAAACGTTTGTAAGAGAGTATTAATTACCTCGTACTTATATTAACGGCCGCACTCAGTTAAAGTAATGATAATGACGATAACTCGTATCTTAGTGAAGATTTTTCATACACTAGTTTGATAAAAGAATGAGTTGATTGTCTCTAAAAGGCCTCTAAGTGCGGCGGTTAGAATTTTAATTCTGACATAATATGACTAATTAAAAACCCGACGGCATTTTTTGATATTGTTATTAAATAAACCCGTTTATTAATGCTACTCTATTCGTATATATTTAAGATGGTCACATTAAGACCTTTCAAATGATATCTATATTGCGCTCATTCCTGAAATACCAGTATTTTAAAATACCTGATTCTCAATATATCGGAATCCCAAAACTAAACATACAAATTAAGGTATTATTTATTATCTTTACCCAACATTTCGAATCCGGTTTTTTGAGAAAATGGTAAAAAGAGTAGTTTGGTATTTTAAAAGACTTTTTTTGTTGACATAGTTAATTCAAATTTGGCTATTGTTATCCTATGTCACCCGGGACGGTGAAAAGATTCTAATGATACCACTCACATTTAAATCGGTTCAGGCATTTAGATGTAATGGTGGAATAAACAATCGTACATAAATACATACATGAACTCTGAGAACATTACACTCCTTATTTTAGGCATTGGTATATTTTATTTTATTATTTATTTATTAATACCAAAGAAGACAGCTTTCTGCAATATAATAGTCGAAGCATTCTATACTCTATTGGTAACTACGTAAAATTTAGAATACGTGTTATTTGGTATTACAACAGTGCAACAACAAAAATATAACCGGTCACATTTTTGTTAGATTCGTAGCCATTTTGAACACTATACGCACTGCTAGATCAATACAGTAGTAACTCAAAATACAACTGAGTTTTAAAATCAACTTTAATACAACGTCTATGAGCTTGAAACAAAGCTAGCAAGTATTTTGAGTTGATACTATTTTGATCTAGTTCTGCTGTTGTGTTAACTGCGCACGAGTACGTTCCGCAGAACAATACGACTATATGACTATATGACTATTATCTTTTGTTCTTTAACCCGGTAAACGTTTAATCTGAGTTAACAGTACCATTTCAGGACAATGAAGTAATCTTACAGGGGTCAGAGCTCGAGCAGTGACTTGTAAAAACAATAATAAAATTAATTACGCTCGGTATTTATACGAGGGCTGCTACTTATGTAACCGGAATCCAGGATTCCAACATTTTTAAACGCTATATCTGACCTCCATGGTAAAATTTGACTTTTTTTAATACTGGCCGCTATATATTTTTTTTCTTATGTACGCTAGTCTTTTGTTTTTGGCGGGTTTAAATTTTAATCTCGCTGCAAGAATGGAACTCACTCGTGAAAATATTCGTGCTATGATTTATTACGATTTTCGGCGTGGTTTAACGCAACAACAGTGCATTGATCAACTAACTTCGACTTTTGGTGATGAAGCTCCATCCAAAACTACTGTGTATCACTGGTTTAGTGAGTTCAATCGTGGACGTAGTATGCTCAGGGACGAAGTTAAGGATGGTCGCCCGAAATCGGTCGTTGTACCACAAAATATTGAAGCTGTGCGAAAACTTATAATGCATGACCGTCATGT
The DNA here is from genome assembly GCA_963966035.1 of Acleris laterana. Lineage (NCBI taxonomy): Eukaryota > Metazoa > Arthropoda > Insecta > Lepidoptera > Tortricidae > Acleris > Acleris laterana. Next base: position 6,369,182 of record OZ014459.1, on the reverse strand, counting down.
TACGTATCGCGAGATAGAGGCGACTATAGGCATATGTATGACGAGCATTAATAAGATATTACATGAACACTTAGCTGTGAAAAAAATTTGTTCGCGTTGGATCCCGCACAACTTAACTAAGGATCAAAAAGAGGCTCGCGTCGAATGGTGCAAGGAAATGTTGAAAAAATATAACCGTGGTGACTCAAAAGCTGTTTATAATATCTACACAGGTGACGAATCCTGGATCTATGCGTATGATCCCGAAACTAAACAACAATCAACGGTGTGGGTGTTTCAAAATGAGCCGAACCCTACGAAAGTAACTCGTGCAAAAAGCACCTTGAAGCAAATGGTGGCCTGCTTTTTTGGTATTAATGGCCATGTGGCTACAGTGCCCCTAGAGAATCGTAAAACGGTTAATTCGGAGTGGTACACGACCATTTGTTTGCCGGAAGTATTTGAAAAAATACGGAAAAACAACCAGCGACGGAGAATCATTCTGCACCATGATAACGCCAGCTGTCATACATCACGTGAAACGACTCGATTTTTGGAAGGTCAAAATATAGAATTAACGGGTCATCCACCTTACAGCCCTGATTTGGCACCCAATGATTTCTATTTATTTCCAAATGTAAAGAATAAATTACGTGGTCAACGATTTTCGACCCGTGAAGATGCCGTCGACGCGTTCAGACAGCACGTTTTGGAGATACCTCAGTCAGAGTGGAAAAAGTGCTTTATAAATTGGTTTCAACGTATGCAAAAGTGCATCGATTATCACGGAGAATACTTCGAAAAACAATAAAACCATATTTAGCCATGTACGTTTGTTTATTTTTTCTATTCCGGTTACATAAGTAGCAGCCCTCGTAGCACTATCTTATTACTTGTTTTTTGTCAAGTCAAAGGTTTCATCTTAGTGTTCAAAGCCGAGATTGTAGGCGGTAAAAACCATATCGTCTTTGATCTATTATCGACGTCTTATTGCCCTTATTGGTCAACGTTTTGATAGCTCTTATACTTTACAGTAATGGCGGCGGATTTAAAATCAATACCATAACAGACAAAGACGATATGGTTTTTACCGCCTAGAATAGGGGTTGGTAACGCATTTCCGATCTTGGGATTCCAATCTTACGATTGTAGACTAGAGAATGCAATGTATATGGGTCACAGATATCACTTATCGTCAAGTGTTAGGTATTAAAAAAAAGCTATTTTCTACCGTAATACTAATAGTGGCTGCAATGGAAGTCGAAGCATTTTATACTCTATTATACAGTTAGATCCAGCGCTCAAATCGTGGTATTTTTTTTAACCAGCTCGTCAGTAACGCCATAGATACATTTAAAATAGAGCATTTTCATATCGATTCCGCTGGAACAGAATCAATATTATTTCGATTCTGATCAAAGAGCAAAATAAATCGATTCTTAGTCGAAATAACGGTTAATTTCGCTGGCTAATTTGTTCGCACCGCCATCTTTTTGTCGTCTTCCCTATACTAAAAGCTAGCTCTTTAGTTGCATTTTCACTTGCTCAGCTTGAAGTCAAGCCGGTCTTATCAGTTTAAGTCGCCACGCCATCCAACCGCAGGAAGACTCAAAAATTATAAAACCAGGTTAATTCCAACGATCATTACACCGGCGAATCGAATCCGCACGGAGCGAGCGTTTACGAAAATCCGGTATTTTTCGAACCGTTACCAAGCCCGGCAGTTAGGGAATGCAATTTAACCGGTTATTAGACGTTTTTGTATTAAAATAACCGGTTTATACCGGTAATAACCGGTTATTTGCATTCTCTACCTGCAGTTAACTGCCTTCTTTGGTATTACGTCAGTGTTCCTACCTAACCAAAATATATAATGAGACATTTCAGTTCTACACTACCTATCATAATCAGTGCCAGCCTTCCCCACTTCCACACAAAATGGACTCCACATCGAGTCGTTAGCACTGATTTGTCACGTGTATATTTCAGTCGCGTTGCCAATCTTCGGCGTGCCTCTGAGCCAGTCGGTGGAGCGCTCGCGCTGCCACGACGACACCGGGCTGCCGCTCCTCGTGCGCGACAGCATCGACTATCTGCAGGTACTGTTGCATATTACGTATACGAGTATGTTACTATATACAGACAAGGAGTGGCACTATTCTAACCCGGTAACTACGCGGGGCCATACCATTATTACTCGATAATCACGTGCTTTAAAGAGAGGTCTTCTATCCTTTACATTAAGTATAAGATTAAATAACTATTATTTTAAACAGTAATAATATTATTATGATTACATAATGGTGGATAACTTGGAATAGTTTATGCCATGCTTTGTCACTTTCTGTCAATGCGAATGTCACAATTACAGATTAAGGACAAAGCATGGCATACACTATTCCAAGCTTATTCCACGTTTATAAGTAAGGGAGTAAGTGTATAAATTATGACAGCCTTTAAAATCGCCCTAGGGCTAAATCTGTGTAAAAATCATTGTAATTAGATTGTAATATTATATCGTCTATGTTATTTCCAAAACCAATAAAATTGTTGAATTGATATGCAATTTTCAAACGTTCAGTAAAATAAAATTGGTGTCTTTTTTTTTATTCACACAATAAACGAATAATCTATACTAATATTATAAAAGACGTAAAGTTTGTGACGTTGTAAGATGTAATCTCAGGATGTACTGAACCATTTTTTTTCTGTTTCCGTTACCAATAGAAAGCCACGTTATTTGGTAGTGTCATAGGCTATTATATTAACACAAAAGAAGTGTTTATTGCCCAACGAAGTAGGCACGTGAACAGCTAGTCATCAATGTAGATACATATGCAGTTAATTTAATCAGCCAGCCCCATGATACAGAATCGATAAATGTGTCCAAAGTAATTGTGCACGCAATTGAATAATCAATTAATCAATAGATACAACTGCGTGATTACTTGGTTATGATAACGATCGGCATTGATTTTTCTTATCTTAAAGTTGTGTTGGCGATTTTGCTTAGTATTCAGTTCTGAATCAACTTAACCTAGGTTAAAAAAACCTTTGGCCGGTATTTGGCGTTGACTAAATAGCCAAAGTATGAGTTCTTATATTACCAAAGTAGAATAGTGCATCATACATAATTGAAAAATTCCTATGAAAAAACCTTTCTTGAAGAAAACGCAAGCAATAGCAAAAAGTTGTGGAATTATGTCAAGGAGTTCACGTATTCCAAATCTATACGTGATCATAGCTCGGACTTACTAAAAACTCATACTAACACGGAAACTGTAGTTAACAATGCTAACAATTATTTTGCTAACATAGGAAAAGACCTCGCGTGTAAAATTGTAAACAAAAGTAACTGTGCAACATCAGCGTCTATAAGCACGCGCCATATGACTCATTCGCGTTTGATGTCGTTTGTTTTGTTTAACACCGACGAGACAGAAGTAGATCGCCTCATCAGCAGTTTGAAAGAAAACTGTGCAGTTGGTCATGATAAGATATCAAATTCGTTTTTAAAACGCTATAAAAAAATATTAATTAAGCCTCTAACTTTTATATTTCAGCAGTGTTTGTTATATGGAGTTTTTCCGGATACTTTGAAAAAGGCTATTGTGATACCCATTTACAAAGCGGGGGCCAAACTATCCTTGAGCAACTATAGGCCTATCTCTTTACTTCCAGCTCTTTCTAAAATTCTTGAAAAAATTATAAATAAAAGGCTAGTAAGTTACCTCGAAGCGAATAATATCTTATCTGAAAGTCAATTTGGTTTTAGGGCTCGTAAGTCAGCAAGTGATGCAGTGCATCTGCTAACAGATCTCATTTCGTCAAACCTTGACCAAGGAATTAAAACCTTAGGAATCTTTCTGGATTTAGCCAAAGCTTTTGATACGGTCTCGGTTCCTATCCTTCTCCATAAAATGGAAAACATAGGAATTAGAGGTACGCAACTGAATCTTTTTAAAGATTATCTTAGTAACCGTTTTCAGCGTGTAAAATTAGGTGGCTGCTTCAGTGCTGACCATCGGCTGGATTTTGGGGTCCCCCAAGGTAGTATTTTGGGCCCTACCCTATTTTTAATATATCTGCATGATCTGTGTGACCTAAACTTACAAGACGGCATATCGATTTCGTACGCCGATGATACCGTCCTCCTTTTCTCGGGTAACTCGTGGGAGGATGTTTACAATTCTGCTCAAAAAGGTTTTCACACTGTGTCCAATTGGCTCCATCATAATCTACTAACCCTTAATCCTGACAAAACAAAATACGTTGCTTTTTCTATAAGGAACTCCCAACAACCTACTTGTACTACTGCACGAACTATTCGAGCTCATCAGTGCTCCCTTACTAATTATAACGATTGCGATTCTTGTCCAGTCATAACTAAAATAAGCTCTATTAAATATCTTGGTGTTGTGATCGACTCTAATCTTAATTTTAGTCATCACATAGATACAATCGCTGACAGGGTCCGCAAACTCATGTTTATTTTTAAAAAGCTCCGTTATGTCGCCAACAAAAAAATCATCAATCAGGTTTACGTAGCTCTATGTCAATCTGTACTTACTTACTGCATTTCTGCATGGGGTGGCGCAGCAAAGACTACACTACTTACCTTAGAAAGAGCTCAGAGAGCTGTTTTAAAGGTTTCAACCTTCAGGCCCTTTCTTTTTCCAACAATGGAGCTGTACCAATCATGCAAAGTCCTAACTGTCCGGCAACTTTTCATCTTGTCACTAACTCTAAAACAACATACAGCTGCACCGTACAATCCTGAAATTAATAACAAAAGACGCAAAGACATAGTTTTTGTCCCAAACAGCACCTCCCACGCCTTCGCACACAAATTCTTCCCGTTTCTTGGCCCTTATTTATATAACAAAATTAATAGAATTCTAAACATCTATAACCTAAATTTAAAAATGTGTAAAGCCAAAGTACTGACATGGCTTCTAGGTCTATCGTATGTTGACACGGAAAATCTGCTGACGATTGCAAGGTGACAAGTGATTTTATTATAATGTTTTGTAGATTATTTCTTTATTTTATTTTCTGCTCATTATTAATGTTTTGATGTAATTAATTAATTACTAATATAGGTAAGCGTTTATAAGCATTTATAAGCGTTTATTACTGTTTAAAGGTATATTTTGTAATTAGATTTAGATTTTAGGCTTAATTAATGTCTAAAACACAGGTTGCAATTTTTTTTGTCACCTAGCTTAGACATCATGTAATTTTTATTTCCTAGACCTAAGATCTTTGACTGTTTTGCTTTTTATACTATATATTGTTGTTCATTTAATTTGAAATAAATGATTATTATTATTATTATTATACATAATATGTACCTATGTACCTATGTGACCTAATCCCAAACTACTTAAGCCCTAAGCTTGTAGAGTAAGTTCTAAACCACAAGAAAATGATTATATACAGATTTAATACATAATAAATACGAGCCAAGACTCAGGAACAAATATTCGCGCTCATCACACAAATATCTGCCTTAACCGGGAATTGAACCCAGGACCGCTAGCTTCGTAGGCAGGGACACTCCCAAGTACTCCCAACTAAGCATTCTCATTTTATTCCGCAGGCTCACGGCTTGAAATCCAGTCAGCTGTATCGCTCGGAACCCGACAAGATAAAGTTGCAACAGCTTCGGAAGCTGTACATGGACCGAGAGGTCACTTTCCCCTACCACTGGGACGTGTCGGTCGCGTGTGCCATTTTGAAGGCTTTCATTAGGTAAGTTTAGGAAGAAGTTGAGTCAATAATCTTGGTTTTTAACCGACTGCGGAAAGCCAAAGGGAGAGTTGAGTTATATCAGTATTGGATGTTACAATGACTTGTCATATGTGTCTTCGGACATCCTTATACATTCGGCAAAAACATTATTTCAAATATCTTTGATCTATTAGAGGATGTAATTAGTATGTTGGGTAATATTTTCAAAAAGGCAGAGGCAAAAGCTTTGTAAAGGCTTGGTTGATATCCATTGCGATACCTACTGACAGTGAGACGAAAAGCAAACTCTGAAAACGAATTTTCTAGGATACTGCTGGATCACGACTAAGGAGTTGGAACTCGATATAAAGTGGAAAATTCTTTGCCTTATATCTTTAACACAAATTAAAATGAACAAACTCTTTATCCCCGCGTTTAAGATAGCCACGGGCACCTTCATCAAAACAGCCAAAGTAGCCCAGCTGTACAATTTAATTTTGCTTCACTCAAACCATTATTGTTCCATCCAGTGAGCTCCCAGAGTCGATTCTGACCCAAGAGCTGCACGGCCAGTTCGAGCAGGCCACGGCCATCGCGGAGCCTCAGCGGGAGGCGTCCATGGTCGCGCTCGTGGCCAAGCTGCCGCCACACAACCTCAGCCTGCTGGGCTGGCTCATGCGACATTTTGAGAGCGTTGTAGCTAATGAACAGGTAAATATCGTCTTTCTTTCTCAATCTCTTATCTGATCGAATATTTTGATAGGAAAGTACATACATACATTAAATAACGCCTGTTTCCCAGAGGGGTAGGCAGAGATCTTGACATATTTTTTTTATGGCATAGAGAAGACAAACGAGCACACAGGCCACCTGATGGTAAGTGGAAACTGTGACCCATAGACATTCGTATTCACAAGACTGCAAAGCAATCCTAAGACTGCAAATGCGTTGCCAACCCTGAGGACTAAAATGGAATGCCTCTATGCTAGTCATTTCACCGGCTGTCTTATCCCCAAACCGGAACACAACAATGCGAACACTGCTGTTTGGCGGTAGGTTAATGGATAAGATGGTGGTAGCGATCCGGACGAACTCTGCACAAGGTCCTACCACCCGCAAATTTTTTTTCGCTTCTTCCACATTCATACATAGAGTCATGCACGCACATCGGTTTCGGGTACTTAAGATTCGGCCCTTTTCCAGTATTTCTCCGATTTGACTCGAAAAAGTACGCCTAGGGCGGCCCCTTCCGACCCGTCCACTCACTTTCGCTCTGCTCTGTTCGTCAATCTTCTTTCATCCATCCTTTCCAAATGACCGAACCGAAAGGAAAGTAGTCCTTATAAACCTTGTAACATGAGTGTTTTTTTATATCTAACTATTCGATCATATAAGAGGTTAATTTTTATGGCATGTACAAAGCAAAAGAACACCAAGACCACTGGATAGTAAGGGGGATCTGAAGCCCGTAGATAATTTTATTTTCAAGATAGTGTTGGTAACACTGAGGACTAAGATGGAATGCGTCTATTTAGGACATGTATATAAGATTATAAATTTATTTATTTAGTTTTTTTTTTCAGTAAACATAACATACATATTAAAGATAAAGATAAAAGACATTTATTCAGTAAGTAGTGCACGAACACTTTTACATGTCAAGAATCTACCAGCGCTTCCCAAGAGGAGACCACTGATAAGAAGAAACGCCGCAAGAAACTCGGCAGTCAATCATTTTTCAAACATATTTCATATTACAAATTATTATTATTATTGATATTGAAATGACTGTATCACCGTTATCATCAACTAATTTCTGCCTGAATTATTTAACTTCACAGTGTAGTTTATACAACCCTTACCTAAACTAACTGCAGGTATTCTTCGAAAACCTAAAAGGTAGTTTTTCTCGCCTTTAAACCCGTTTAGGAGAAATACCTGCATTACCACAGATATAGATTTTAAGGATGTCTCCGATAGATGTGACTAACGGTCCTATGTACCTACCACATACATAAGTCCTTTAAGAAGTACGCAGGTCCTTAATTTAGGAATGTACCTTGAATATACCTCTCGGAGTACATACTCGTACATACAATAACGTTCAGTTTTTTATTCTCTTTTAAAAATAGGATTTTAAAATGAGAATCATTAACTTTTGTCAATTTAAGGGTTAATAAATTAAATAAAAGTCTAATTAAAACAAACATGTTCGTACCTACCCCAGAGCAACGGCGCGTCGATCCAGACAGTGGCGACGGCGATGGGCCCTGCGCTCAACATGTCGCTCAATCTCATCACCTACTTCATCACCAAAGCGGACAAGCTGTTCCCTGGCGTCTCCTTGCTTAAGTGAGTCTTGATAAACATTTTTTTTTGTAAATTTCTCTTTATTGGTTTCCCTCTAAACGGCACTCAAGGTGCGCTTTTACCAAAGCTTGTTTTTTTTTTTCTAGCCCCGCACTGCGGAGCTATCCTATCGGTGGCTAGCTTAGGGCTCTATTTTAATCGGTAAAACTGTATTGCTTTTGACATGTCATCGTCCTGTTAACTTTTTGCTCTTATTTACTTGACCGCCGATTGAAAATAATATGGTAACATGCCAAAAGTTATATGGTTTTACCGGGTACAATAGAGCCACTGAGTTCATGTTTGCCTTGTCTATCACATCTTTTTTCTTAGAAATAAATTCTCATTATCATTACGTTTATGGTTTGTGCATCTTGTATACCAACACGACCTTCTCATATTGAGTAGTTGCACGCAATAAAATAGCTAATACTAGTATAAATCGGGAGATTTTATCGCTACTTCTGATTCGTCGAAACCGGTGTAAACCGGTTGAAACAGTTATGGATGCGAACTGTACCGTAAACCGGGATTACTTTGATCAAATTCAAAGTATAACACGTTTATTCTAGAAACTATAAGACAAAACTATAATTATGTAGAATGAAAACGCGAACTGTACAGTCACGAGATTTAATTTGGGACCCACCTTAGGTCCAAAGTCAATCTGACATTCTAAAACAATAAGGTTGAGTTTCCTAAAAGTTATAAATAACTTGACATCTCTAATGACATTGACGACTTCAAGCATATTTTTCTTGAAATGTGACTACAAAATTTATACGAAAAGAAACCGTTACCCGCGCGCCACTTTAACCTAAGACGAAGCAACTATCAGTAGCCTTTGGTATAAACTATAATATTAATATGTTTTCAAACTCCTCAAAAATACACTTTTGGGTAAAGTGGTAGTTGCTATCAAAGTCACCCCTAAATCAAAGTAGTAGTAGGTTTACGGCAGTAGCTATATTATTGTGCGCAACTGCCGATTATGAATCCACCTTACTCATACTCGTCCGACAACCGCCTTTTTCCCAGCCTCAACAATAATGTCTTCCTTCCAGATACGTACCACCCCTGCTCTCAATACCGGCTGACTTCCCGAATTCAGCGGCAGAGCTAAGTGCTGAACTGAGGAAGCAAGAGTCCCTGCTCAACCAGATACACGCTGAGATGCACGCTGGCTTCATCACCAATGCGAGGGACCAGCAGCTGTGGGAGGCCCAGAGGATTGTCACCCAGTTGAAGGTGGGTTCATAAATCAATAGGGGGGGGGATGCAGCACAAATTGATACAAACTTCATTTTTAATAAAAACAGCATGTCCCGCGTTCGCTTCGCTTTGGCTAATGTGAGTTTTCTATAACACCCGTACATAAAACAGAGTTTATTATACATACCTAAACCTTCCTGTTGAATCACTATCTATTAAAACAAACCGCAACAAAATCCGTTGCGGTTTTAAAGATCTAAGCATACATAGGGACAGACAGACAGCGGGAAGCGCGACTTTGTTTTATACTATGTAGTGATGTAGGCCGCACGGGCACAACACGTCAAGAATCTACCAGCGATTCCCAAGAACTCAACAAATTTTGAGTTCCGTGTTCAACAACTCGCACAGTACGTATTATTATATTCCAATTTGAATTCCATTTCATCACACTACCAGTTTTTTGGGATCATTGGTTTTTTATTTTATTTGTAGTCTTACCATATTTGACGCTTGTAGTTTACCGTTTTGACGATACAACCAAAATAAAAATACGTTAAAAAAAGGTTTCTTAACGTTTAAGAGAATTATAGTCTGGCCAAAAATTCTTAAAATTAAAAAGTGGCAACACTGTAGCCCCTTTTTTCTTAGATTGATTTGAAAGGGATGACATTACAGTGTTGCCAATTTTTCAAACTAAGGTATGAAAAATCGTCACTAAGGAAAGTAAGGAACGACTTAAATTGCCATTAATTAACTCTGGAGTACGGTCGATAGAGTATCCTGATATTTGCCTACGTAACGTATGATCTGTGGGATCGGTCGGTGTATGTTTGCTTACAAATGTTATTTCGCTAATATTAACTTGCTTCAAGTGTTTGATACCCTGTGAATGACCTTGATACGTGAACTTCAATCCACGTCTCGACTCAGGATGAGATAAGATTAGGTTAGCATATTTAATACTGATATTAACGGTTTGATTTGAGATTGATATCTTTTGTTTGATCTTATATCCTTTGCGCGATTACGGCAAATGTTTTCTTTAAAAAATGTAGTTGTGTACAGTGAAGTTCAAAGATATGTGCATATATACTTTTGCACCTTATTTCAATATGGAAATATTACGACTCATATCATGTTTTTATCCAAAAAGCTTTTGGAATAGGAAATTTCTACCATTATATTTGATAAAATAATGAAAAATTAAATCAAACATTCTCAATAAGTTACGTTAACTTTAACAACATTTAAATTGACAACAGCAAGTTTTTTATGAGGTGTTCTGAAAAATAGGCGATAGCAGAAATTTATTTAAATATTTTCTCAGTAGGTAAATAATGAACCAAAAAATTTGTATGCCTTTGAGATAAAACTATGTAGGCATGATTTTTTCATAACACCTTTTAAAAAGTTCTTATGATGTTCTTATGCTGAAACGAGAATTCAAAGGTGACTGTAACACATCTCTCTTTCACAGAGGAAACTACGAGCGGTCCAGAAATCTGTGGACCCGCATTCGCTCCAGCCACAGCAACCGTCCATTGACGAGAAAACCGAAGACGAACCAACCCCTACATCTGCACAACCCGACTCTCTCACTCAAGTCCAGTCTCAAGCTCAAGTCCACCCTCAGACTCAAGTCCACTCACAAGCCCAAGTCCACTCTCAAGCGCAAGTTCACTCTCAAACTATAGTTCACTCTCAAGCTATAGTCCATTCTACAGCCCAAGTCCATTCTCAAGTCGATCCAGAACCACTAACTCCATCAACAAACGAATTCCCAGTCTTTACTGAGCTAGAGATCAAAGATTCTCCAACCACTGACCCAACATTCCCCGTCGAGTTTGAAGACAATTTCGATTTGAAATTCGATTCTGTGTCCAATGTCACTTCTGCAAAAGTATCGCCAATACTCGAAGATAGACCCCCATCCGAACCAGTGCCAGAAAAACCTAAGCTCACAGAACAGGAATTGAAAGTGCTTCGTCTAGAATTAGAGAACGCAGAATATTTGCAATTGAAGTCCCTTCTTCAAGCTAAAATAAACTCAGAACAGTTTGAAATAGTTAAGCTTAGAAGTCATGTGGCTTTAAAGAATAAACAGGAAGTTAATTGCAACAAGGAAAATAAAGAAAACAACACGCCTGAAGACCCAGAACTAAAACAGAGACTGATGAAAGAAAATGCTGTGTTAGAGCAGAAAAGACTGACCTTGATTAACCAGATATTTCAAGAAAGAGTTGCTTGCATCCAGCTGAAAATTGAACTTGCTATGAAAGAAATCCTTTCAAAATCATAGATACTCCATTTATATAATGCTTTTTATTATTTAAGCGTAATCTATGTAGATCCTAGTGACTTTTAAATGTTTTCCTCTCTTAATTTATATCTCAAATAATTATGTGATGTTAGATTGTATGCGAACATATTATTTAAAATATTAAACGTTTAACATTATACTCTGTTATTTTCCTTGATTCTGTTTGCTTCCTACCTAACGTTTAGTTCTATTAAGTTTATCAATTTATTTGTTTATTTTCCATCATACTCTAAACATTTTAGAGACAATTAACTCGTCGCTTTTTATGTCAGTTAATAACGAAAATCGTTTTTAACTGACTTTTAGTTAGCAACCCAAGGAAGATCTTGTTATCATTACTATGTAACGAGGCACACCGCTTTAAAAACCTTATCTCATACATAAAGATAAAAAAGTAGGCCGTACGGGCACTTTTACACGTCAAGAATCTACCAGCACTTCCCAAGAGGAGACACTGCTGAGAAGAAACGCCGCAAGAAACTCTGCAGTCAGTCATTATAAGTATTTGCCGACATTAAGACACTAATAAAAAGACAAGCATTGTTTTATAAAATCTATCTAAAACATTTTTTTTTTCAAATAGCCGTTCTATTTTCACGAACTTTCTTCCTATTACGTAATTGGAAACAATTTTCCACAAATGAAACATTACTTATAATTTACGTAACTTGTTCTAGATTATTTTTAAACTTATCTTGGTACTTGATATCGGCGATAAGGCTGTTATCATGTTGCCTACTCTACTTATGTATCAATTATCGACTACACTCGTCATAAACGATGTATTGTAACATTGACATGATTGCTAAACAAGTTTCATATTGCATTAAAGGGATTTCATTGATATTAACTTTAGTAAGATAAGTATTATGAAAATCGCCGTACCAAATAAAGCCGTTAAATCTATAAGAACAGACAATATTACAAATAAAAACACTCACGACTTCCTCAAAGTCGTTTCGTTGTCTAGGCTTAGCCTAGTTTTATTATTATTATATCATGCGGCCTACAAATTATGGAATAAGCAACACCTCATACCTACATTACGATAATTTATTTCAGCAACTAAATGTAGATGGGAGGTATATTCTTCCTCGAATATGTAATCACTGACATCGCAAAATCGTTGCAAATCTATGCCTCAAGGTGCTTTTCCAACGGCGAGCCGAAGCGAGACAAGTTGACGCAAGAAATTTAAATTTGTCTCGCCTCGCCTGTGGAAAAGCACCTTACTAGCCACCTCACACCTCGCCCGCTTAAACATACTTAACTTTACCTCGAATCTACTAGATAATCTCTTTTTATAAGTAAACTAGCGACCCACCCTCGCTTCGCTTCGGTTTATGCGAGTTTTCTGTAACACCCGTACATAAAACAGAGTTTATTATACTCGTACAACCTTCCTCTTGAATCACTCTATCTATTAAAAAAACCGTATCAAAATCCGTTGCGTAGTTTTAAAGATCTAAGCATACATAGGGACAGACAGACAGCGGGAAGCGACTTTGTTTTATACTATGTAGTGATAACCGAAAAAGATGGAAAACATCGAAGGAAACTGAACAGCGGCTTTCACCGGCATGGCGGCACCCATAAATTTCCGTAATATCAAGAGGATTTTCTGAATCCGGCCTACCGATCTACCTAGTAGTTTTTTTTTTATGGTATTCATAATAATAAAAATTAACTCACTCCGAGATCTCGTTCACTAGTGGATGGGGCATACGTATTTAAAGATAAAGATAAAGAGACATTTATTCGCAACAATACAAAACCACGTTAGGTACCTACATAGATATAAAAAGTAAGACACAGAGAAACAGTTGCGAAACGGTCCCAACTTAGCATTCGCTAGCCGTAAAGCCAGCACTGGTATTATAGGCTGGTGGTTAGTATCATAGGCGTGATGATAATTGAATTTCAGCGGTGACATTTAAGAATACTAACTTCAAAAAATCAGTAAAATAACCCATTTTGGTGACCGGTCACCAAATGAGATGTAGAAGTCGACCCCCTGTAATGTCTACCTTGAGCAGGGTTTGTCCAGATCGCTACGGTTTAGTCAAAGGTTCGTAATATTTGCAGTGATTAGATTGCAAAATGTTTATGGGCATCATCAGATGCAGTAAAAAGCATTGACCGAAAACAAAACGGAATGCAATATTTATGTTACCGTGCTTCCTTCTCAACAGTTTCTTCTTGAGAAGCACCGTGCGTGTGGCCTACTTGTAGAACAAAGGTACCCGGGTACATAATCAAATTGGTATTGTAGTGTACTAGCAATTAAATATGATTTTAGTGTGGCGGGAAGTATGTGCCTCGTTTACTAGAGTTAAATGCGTGACGCCTATTTCACACACGCTTCTTAACATGCCACTGTTAGGTAAATGCCACTGATCCTTTTACAGAAATCGTAAGCTTATTAACATGCCTTAAGCACTCTGCCTAACTTTGCAAATAAATGAAAAAGTTTGCAGATCCTTGATGAGTCATGAGATCATTTATAAGTGTTGAAAACAAGCTGATTGTAGTCATTATGCAAACAATTTAGATGATTGTTTTGTATAAACTACTTAGTAAGTAATTAAGTATGCAAACATACACACCGAATCCTCACATGCGGGGCATACCTCCAATGTAAACACCGTCGGTGTTTTTGGATTGACTATTTATCAACGATAGTGTAACAACACATAGTCACAGTCAGTGTGTGTGGATACACTGGTAAACATCTTAGCCTAAGTGTGCAAAATGTGGTTACAGAATTATCAACAAGTTTTTAGAGTTGTTGGTAATTCTGTAGCTCTGCCTACCCCACTCTGGGAATAAAGGCGTGAGTTTTTGTATGTATGTGTATATGTAGGTATGTAGTGTAACAACAACCCTGCAAAAGGACGGTGACACGTTATATGCTGAGTCAGGGTTCCGTTGGGATGATAGTACCTACGGTCGGCCTTATAAGTAACTGCACACTTTATTGCTTTGTCACTGTAACGTTTGAACTGCTGCTGCACTAATCTGTCAAGGTCGTTAAACCGACAAGGTACCAAAGTGTGTAACTCCTTATAACGCCCACTGTACATAATAAATAAAACTATGCCCATCTGCAATAATAATGTACCTGTCTACCTGTCAAATTGTTTTTTTTTTATAGTTACAGTGGTTTCAGTGATAATTAACCATCCACATTTAAAACAACATCTACAATGCAGGATTCTTTTAAATATATTTATGTTATATTCCAATTTGATATATAGCTATTAAACTCAAATTGACACACGTTCGTACTGTGAGGTGTTGAAGACATTATTTGTAAAGATAACTGTAACTAAATATAGATAACCATGACTTGCTCGTTTAGTTTTACTTTTTGTGAGGACAAAGCGTCTCTTTACATAATGTACATTGTGTAATAATTAGCTAGCACTTACTAGGTGGTTAGCATGAGCCACATCCACTGTTCATTCCAACAGACAAAAGGCGAGTAGGTAAGTGTACTTGGGAGCAAATAAATCGAACCACTTGATATGGAAATTCATTAATAAGTGGCTCGAATTCTTTGTTCCAAAGTGTATATCGACCTCTACGTCGCACAGTTAACTAGTAACAAGGAGTGAATGTTTTAAGCAACTATAGTAGGGTCAATCTAGGATGACCCCTATGACAGCTCAGAGAAAAATCTATCATACTTGTCTCTTTGACTTTATATTTTTACAATGGTACAAAAAGTGACGAACTAAGGAGGGCGAAGCGGAAGGCCCGCCCCGGGCCTCTCGAGCAGTTCTTCTTGATCAAATCCTAAACAATAACAATTAAGGTTTAAAATTAATAATATGTAGGTAACTAAAAGGCAATGTGACAGCCACTGTTCATTCCAACGGTCTCGAAATACTACGTCGGACAGCTTTAGTGAATGAGTGTTTTAAGCCACTAGCTTATTTTCGGTCAAAAGTCAAAAGGCGACTGCCAAGTTAGTTCTAGTTTTATATTACTCATATTTATCATGAAACTGACCAGTTTAAACTGGATTCTTGTTTGAGGGAAATTTCATGCGCATGAGTTTCATCATATCAGTGAAAGACGTCCACTGCTGTACATATAGGCTTCTCCCAATACCCGATCCAGTGCCAACTGCATCCACCGAATTTCAGCAACCATTCATTCATTATTTTTTGCACATTCGTTCATTCATTATTTTTTGCACGCCTCAATGCAGACTGAATACACAGGATGACAGGACATTTAAAATGTAATGTAACTACCATGTACAGCAACTGTATACTTCAAATTAGAATTTTCAACCTCCACTGAGGAGTTGTTCCACCTCGTGGGGGGTTTACCCACCGTCTTTAGGGTGCGTGGTTGCCCGCACCGAACTCTTTGGCCACATAGGCCAATTTTGTATGTAGGTAATTTTTTTAATGTCATTGACCAAATATATTCTAATTTCGGTTTGAAGTTTATTGTGACAACATTTACATACATACACTTTCTAACGGTCCCCGACCCGAGTCACTTCCGATAGCCAAATACAAATTTACGGATGCTCCGTCCCTCTCACTTTCATCCGTGACTAAATAAAGCGAAAGAGACATTCAGTGTAACCTCTTTGATTCTTGAAGCCCCTCATTGGTAATGGATTACATGTGCGGGCATTCTATAGTTAGAATATGGCGTGAGTGCAAGTTTTTTAATAATCCGTTTAGGGAGTTCAACCCATAACTGTATGCTAATGGAATGAGATCATTGTCTGTCCATTCATATGGTAATACTAGCCTTCACATTTTAGAACTTTTGTCTTGTTTCGGCGATTCAAGTATCAACGTGTTTGTTTGACATCAGCGTCGTCTTTTGTTATTTTTGAATACTTTAATATTTCTGTCTGACATCTTCGATACGAGGGCCATTCTACTTTTCGTTGTACATAACTTTTAGCCACGCTCTCACTAAACTATTTTTATTTCAACTAACGGTAAAGTGCTGCTTTTTCTAACTTAAAACTAGAAAAGGGACGTCAATAAGCTTATATATAGAATTAACCTAATTCATAAAAAGTTATTTGTAATAAAAATAACTATAGAGTGAATAACGCAGTGGACGTTGATGTCCCCGCCTTTTCTATGGAAAATGTACAATTTACCACTGAGTTACCAAGATTCTTCAGCGATAATTTTTTTATTCGCGGATTCATCATTTGGTATACTTTTTATCGGACGATAGCAAAAATGTACACTGATAAGTAGAATGGCCCACGAAATGGATTAACAGCCACAGTCAGTCATTTAATGATGTTACTACAGAAGTTTTAGGGACGAGTTAATTGTCTCCAAAATGTCTCTGAGTACGGATGTAAATGTGTAAAAGGGCAAAACTGCTACTTAAATGCCATGGGAATTTTAACCTTGATTCGCTATTTAATAACGTTGCACATGCAACATAAGCCTCAACAGTTACGCCCGTTACTCAAAAGCAATAAATGCAAAGTGAAAACTATGATGCACCATCCCACTCAATCCTAAAATTCGTCATAACCGTGGGAATGAGACACAGCTCGCGTACCTACTTTGATGTTTGGAATAGGGTTCCTTCTTTTATACTCGTACACAACAAATACTAACCCACCCGTCGTCCTATCTAGCGACCACACGTGAGAATGTTGGGCGCTCAACTGGTTAATTATAAACTGGGTAGCTCTAGCTACAAATTGGAAAATTCCGACGTTGTAGTTAAAATATAGAGCGCTGTGACGTAATATAAATATACGGAACCCTGAATTAACGTGATAAATCTGCCGTCCAAAGGAAAAAGGCAGTATAAAGAGTATGAGCTCTGCGCGCATATAACCTTTTTAATTTGAAATATATTGAGAACTTGCAAGGATGACCGAACAAGGTCGAAAAGTGATAAGAAAGATTGCGCTTATAATCCCTTTAATCCGTATTTCCTAAATAACAAAATACCAGATATTTAAAACTGTTGTTGATGATTGTACAATGGAGATGTACTGTACAACAAACAAATGGTTTGTGTTCAAATTTACCTTGAGGTTATTATTAATAAACTCCATATTATTAATATAATGCTCATTAGTTAACTAAAGAGGTCATTAGGCAAATTAAACTTATCCGTTACTTATTAGGTTATCTTTCTTTAAATAGATAAACATTATTGAATCCATTACAGAGTAAATACTAAACGATAGAGCCAAATAGCAATTAACAATGAACCGCTAAGTAGGTCTAGCGTATTTGGGGCATTTTGCCTTTTAATATTCATTATCATTACATAATGAGGCGCGCGCGGCTCCGCGCGGCTTTCACTCCATCCGCGATTAATTACGAAGACGATTGTGTACGCGCCGCGGCTATTTACTCAACTGCTGCGTTCGCGCACAGATAAAGAAACTACCAAGTGCCTACGCTACACGAAACACCGTATCTTATCGGAAACACTGTGTTCATCAGTCACCAGCCACCATATACCGCGGACGCCCCGCCTTACACGGACGACTGGACCTTATATTCAATTCTAACTCTTTTGTGGACGCGATGTTACCGGTGAAGTCATAATGTGTGTGTAAAAATAACTGTGCCACAGGAAAATAAAATCAATAACAAAAGTGCTGCGGTTTGTAATCGGAAATGGCGGCCAAATCGCCTACGTTGAGTTTGAAGTCGCGGGAAATCATCGGAGGGGACCTGTTCAGTCGGCGTCGGGAAGTGTTCGACAAACACGACACCGTGTTTTTGCCTTTGCCGTCGCCGACGAATCTCGCGCCTTCGTACGTCGAAGTGGAGCCCATAGTGACATCCAACCACGGGAAAACTACAGCCAATTTCAAACGTAACGCCCCGGGATATTCAAGCATGAGAGAGTCGAAGGCGGACAATCCGGAGTTCGAATTCCGGACGCGGAAATATTCGGACAATTTCACTTCGGACCTGAATCAAAGTGACGATGTGGATTACAGGCGCAGCATGACCGAAAGGACCCGTCGGCTTTCTAAGTTAAGAAGAGATTTCCTAACTTCAAATTTGCACGAGCCCAGCAATGACAGCCCATTCGGTCGCGTCGGTGTCCGCGCGTCTATGCCGGTCAGGAGCGGTTCGATGAATTATAAAATCGAAAGTCCTAATCTATATAAATTTCCGTTTGCCGAACCTTACGCGACTCCCCCGCCTGCACGCAAGGTTTTCGTTGATTTGGGCCCTTCAGAGGTAGACGGCGGTAAGGAGAACCATGATCCAGCATTTAGGACGAAAATCTTGAGTTTACCAGATACCGAATCATTGAAAAAGCTTGACCATCAGAAGATGTTCGAGGAGCTCGTAAAACGATACTCTCCACAACGCAAGCCTGTGGACTGGAAAATACCTGCGACGAGACCACGAATCGTTGACTCAGTTCCTAAACTAACCACTCCTAGCATGGCTAGTGTAGATAGCGCCGATAGCAAGAAGCTTATAGAAGATAAGGTTTCGAAGCCAGAAGATGAGGACGTTTTCGATAAGAAAACTGAAACTGGAATTAGTTTAGTTATCGAAGAAAAAGCTGATGAGAAACCGAATGAAATAGTGAGCAATGGACCGGAGACTGTCATTAGAGAAGCCGAAGAAAAGCTAAGTGATAAAGAAAGGGACTCGAAAATCTCTCTCACGGAGCTAGCAGAGAGAAACGATAGCGTCCCTGAATTGTCTACAATTACTAGACAGCTTAGCAAAGAATACACTAAAAGGCCACCTTTAGAAAACATAGTAGATTTAACCATTCCAGATTTATTGGACAAAATGACGATCGAAGGAGACGACTTGGAGCATAAGCAGGACAGCAAAAAGGTAAAGAGAAAGAGAAGCTTCTTGGACAAACTGCTCGGTCGTAACAAGAACAAAAATAAATAAATCTAGAACATATAATTTATGATAAATACAATAATGTAGATATTGCAATGCGATACACCTGCCAAAGACTATCAAGGTGGATTGGTGATAAGATGATGACGTCATTACACGTAGAAATATTTTACAAAGTACCAGTACATTTGATCAATTATTTATGTTACAATTAAGCCACAGACTTCCTCTACTCGGTTTATTATCTAAATGCAGTGGTGGGTTATCAATATAGCTGATAAAACTAAGTGCCATGTGACACTCCCTATCTGCCTAATTCTTAGTAAGTAGTAACAAAGCTGTGAAGGTTGGGCACATTCAAGAATTGGATGCAACTAACGTGCCTGCCCAGATTTGAACTTTGAAGATAAGAATTGCACTAGTTCTCTCTTCCTTTCACTTGTCGAAAATGAAAATAAAAGCGATGTAGAGTGTAGAGTAATTATTTTAAATCAAAGGAGTACATTAGGGAAGTGCTATATTTTTCACAATCTTCTTGATGTAACTGAAACTTAACTGTATAGATAAAGAATAGCTCGAGGAAAGTTTAATGTACTTAAATAACGACATGTAAAGTAGGTACCTACCCAAATAAGTCAGATAATCAGAAACTATGTTGTGTTTTATACCTGACCGAACCGTTATATCCAATTATATTTAGAATTCAAATTTGCAAACAAAGCTATAAATTATTTGTCATAGCCAGAAACAAACATTATATGGGGAAGAATATTGCAAATACATACCATAATTAACGCTTGGAATGAATACCCAAGTAATACTTCAAACTTCCTTCCTCTTAATTAGTTCATCGTTTATTTATATAAATTATCAGTTACATGTTTTGTAAAGTTTATTATTATTACAAATAAGTTATTTTGATAATAAATATTTTTCAAGGATTAATTTTATTCATTTTTATAAACAATTATCATTTTCTATTTTAAAATATTACTGTTATTCATTGCACGGAGTCCAGTTTCCTGACGGCGTGTTCTAGATTGAATAGGTGGTCATCTTTGGCGTCGGGTGCTAATTGTTTCATGGCCTTGGCCAGGTTGTAAACATACTCCTTGTTAGTGCCACTTGGACCTTTGCTTTCAACTACTTGCTTGGCTATATCTTCAATTGATGCTGGTCCTACAAAAAATGTACTATTAAATATATATTTTATATATTATACGTCTAACGCGGCTCCCAATTACTAAAGACAAATGGATCGATTCCAAATTCCCTAAACAGGTCTAAAATTTAGTTCACATAGTTTCATGGTTTCGTTATTCATATTTTCCTCAATCTCCCAAAGGTTACCTGGAAGAGATCCCTTATATGGATAAGTTCGCTTTGTACATTCCTAATATTGTACCAAAAGAATTAAATACCTAAACGATTCGCACTTTATGTTTTATTTATATCGATGGTGACGTACGGTAAATTCAACACTACGCCTCTTAACATAGGGTTTTCATTTGTACAGAAGAAGAGGCAATGCAGTTGCTTGCGTCGAGAAGTCAATATTGCAATTCACATTTAGGTGTAATAATGACTCCACTGATAGGAATCTTGATAACGATAACATTTATATAGAGTATCACTCACTGTATGAAAAAGCTATAGGTCTGTTATGTAGTATTCAGTAGCGACAAAAAGTGTAACGTATTATTCACACCACATGCTTGAAAATACTCAATTATATATCATGCAAACCTCACCTAAAGTAAATCATTATAGCCATCAGCTAACCATCATATTGTATAATGAAGATTCACTATCGTATGGTACTGAGTCTCATTATAACCCGCTGGTTAATAATGAGATTCGAATTCCCAGTTGTCCACACCCGATGTTTTTACGTTGCCACTTTCAACTTTATTCCACTGTAATAAGCCAGTAGAAGTGTGCGGGTGTGGATAACTGTGAATAGCCCAGAAATCGACAGCAAAAACATCTTATTTAAAAATGGAACTGGCCACTACAAGCCATATACAAACCGCAACACCTTTAACTGTACATCGGCGGACCTTATTACAAAAGGCATAAGCTCTACCGATGGACAGTTAACAGTGTGGGCGATGGTACGCAAAACAAAGAAACGGTAAGAAATTCGAGAGTATTGTCCTTTGGGATAAAGCTGTTTTCGTCTTGGGCGAGCTTGAATCACTCGCTGCACTCAGGACTCCGTTTTAATTCCCTCGCTTCGCTCAGGAATTAACTCGTAACACCTCGCTACGCTCGGTAGTTAAATCTGGAGTCCCTCATTTGCTTAGGATTCAATATTGCGCCCGTGACATAAAACAGTGTTTTATCCCCTTGGTGTATAAGTAATCTACTATTCGTCAGTGCGCGTGCAATACCGCGTAAGTAAAAAAATCATGTAGTTGCAAAATGTACCTTACTGACTTAGGTGCTAAGGTGTACTTTGCAACTTATTTAATTTGTTAGTTACGCGGTATTGCAGGCGCACTGACGTATTGGTTTTCTATACGAAAACTAGCTACTGATATTCTATCAATTTAATGGCTTTGCTTCCCAGTAACAAACTAGTTTGCCCGCATCGTCGTAATTCGATTCGATTAGTATTAATCTCAATCGAAGAATTACGACGAGACGAGGAAAAAATTTATTAGTACTGGGAAATAACTAAAGTACACAAACTAAAAATCAACTTTTGTGCCGCATCGAATTCAACCGTGGCCATGTCCATAGAGTACATTGAATAATAGGGTAGCCATGTCAAATGACTTGTAGGCAGGCGAGGTTGCCATACAAAAAAAAAACTATTTCACTCGGACAGATCTAATAAAATTAAGTTATATGCATTATTATTTCAAAACAGTAGTAACTTTTGTGGTAATTTTCAGTGACAGAATATTTCTAACTGAATTATATTTTATGATACTATGCATGCAGTGACATCAATCAATCAGTGTTTTTTTTTACAGTTGGTAAATCAGATGGCGTGACTATCTATGTATCATAGAATAGTACAAGAACGCTCCCCCCTCTGCTCGAGCATTTTTTTCCTGTGGACCGACGGTGGTCCATAAGAATATTTGAATTTGGAACTCAGAGTAGTTGGAACTAAGATTGATCTTGTAGGGGTTAAACGGTGACATCTATTGGTTAATAGTGTAAAAAAGCGCCATCTATTGTCGAGTAGCAATTCTCATATGTATAGAATTTATAAAATTTTGAAATCTTTAGGGGCTGGTTAGACAAAGAACAATTTCACGGCAGCTGGTCCAGCAACTACTTTTATCTTGCTGTAACATACTCAGTTAAAGTAAGACAGCAATAGTTCCCGGCTATAAGTTGAAAGTTAAAAGTTGATTGTCACAACTAAAAATCGAGATTAAAATGTCCGTGTCCATGTAACAGATTACATACGTGCCACTTTTTATGGCAATGTGATAAGCCCTTCGACCGTGAAAACGGAATATGATTTTTGATTACATTAACCATTTATAGACTTCAAAAGTATTTGAAACACTACGAAATCAGTTCATATCTTTACTAATACTGTCATGTTTGGTCCAGCTACTTATAAAGCGGACTATGAATGAGGTACTTATTCTGTGAGTGTAGTAGGAGGGTTGTAGGAGGGTTGGTTGTTCTGTAAGGTTATATTTGAATGAACCATACAAGGAAAACAGGATGAATAGATTTGTACATAATTGAAATATAAAATACCTGCAAATGATTCATTGTCTTCTGTAGCTACATACAATGTCAAATCAAATGGTACATATTTGTTATCCTGCGGATGGAATGTGAGAGTTTTCTTTATATAACCATTCTTTTCTCTGAAGTCTAGGTAGTTGGTCACTTTATCTACGTCTCCTGGTTTGATCTTGTATGCTACTCCCCACACCTTACTGTCGGGGTCATCACTTGGTATTAATGTTACTACTCGGCCAGGCTGAAACAAAAACGTATGTGGTTATTTTATTTCTGAACACACATAAGTCTTAAGTGTCTATTTTACTGCAGTTAAGTATACGGTTGTGGTGCACTAGATATGAGTGAGATGTCCACAGAGAGGCAAAGTCTAAGCAGACATCATAATCTTATTCAGATAGGCCCTTTTTTATGGTATAGAGAAGGCAAACAATGACACAGGCTACCTGATGGTACATGGACTACTCTGAAGCCCGTAACTGTGAGTGCTCTGAGGGGCTAGGGTTTCATCCCAAAACCAAAAAACAACGAAGTGAACACTGCTGCTTAACAGCAGTTTAAGGGAAAAGATGGTTGTAACTCGTAGCAGATCCCCTTTGAGTCTGTAGGATTGTTTTGAATGATCGATCAAACAATCACGTTTCAAAAGCTATGCAAAATTCAAGCTAATTTAAATGACAGAAGGTCTGTTTTGAGTGGTACTCTGGTAACTAAAAGCATAGGTGGCGTGGTAGGCATGACAACACCTTAAGGTGTGCTTGGCATTTAATATCATCACCTACATATTCTGCCGCCAACCAAAGAAGGTGGCTAACTTCAACATAGTAGTCGAACCATTCTATACTGTAGTGGTAACCGCATTCAATTAAAAATACTTATACTATCACTAAGCAGCTATCTTTGGTAGGATGGCAGTATAGCTGTCCAAAGACGGTGATTTGTGGCTCCCTTCATCCAGCTACTGATAGCCTACCTACGGAGACTCTTACTCCACCAAGTCTGTCTTACATTACATTTGGCAATTTTTACATTTGGACTAATCTTTCAGCCAAGAATAAAAATAATCCGCAGTAATTATAGTACTAACAATTTCATTGCCAGATTTTCATACAAAATGAAACCGGCTAGCGGGTCCGCAGCAGTAAAAGTGTTAACACCTGGTTTATAAGTTATCTTTAGTTCTAGTACCTTTAGTTTAAATACATTTTTTTTTAACTAAACTCCTCATCAACAAACATACATAGTTTGTTGATAATGCCATGTAGATTACCTAGTTTTATGTTCATGTGGTGTCAACCAGTAAATAGATGTAAAATTTGTTCATTAATTATTTTAACTACAAAGTGTAACATTGTAATAGCTGTTGGAAGACCGAATTAATAAATAAATAAATAAATTGATTGAGTTTCCACATATTTCATACCTTTACCTGCTTATTATAACTTAATGTGGTGCAATAAGTAAAGTTGTACCCCGAAAATTAATAAAACCGTTTCTTAAGGCAAGGAGTGTAACAAAAGATGTACCTACTTTCCCAGGAACACCTCTGTGATCGATGCTGTGCTGGTAAAACCTTCTGAGATAGCCTTTTATGTAACCTACATGTTTGAATTCGTAAGGAAAGTCAATTTTCCATACTAAGGATCCGTAACCAAAAACCCACATTGTTTATTTTATAACTCCTACAGAATTGATTTTATTAAAATCATACTGTACTACTATTAGATTTCTGATTAGATGGCATTCATCCAGCAGAAGAATTTGTTCTGTAATGCGATTTAAATCGAAACCTAAATAAAGCATTTTATCTGTCAAAATTAATGCCATGTAAGTGTATTATTTTTGTCGTTTTTTTTTTACTTGGAATGAAGGACCACTAAAATCGAACGAAACGCAGATATACGAAGGTGAATTCGTAATCAATTCACATTTTAAACAATATCCTATAATCTGTGATTTTAAAATGCTCGTGAGAACATTGAGCGTGATGCGCTGTCGCCTAGAAACACCTAGAACCTTAATAAAATCGATTGTCATTGTAGTAAAAATCTTAGCCAAAGCCGTTACGTATATTTATTACTAAACTAACAAAAGATGAAATTTAATATTTAGGTTCCTCCTCATTCGTTATAAATCGCTGGTCACGTGCCTCATCGTATTAGTCGAGTAAGTAGTGTGTGGTAAAATTTCACCGCGTTAAGAATAGCTTCCATTTGAACGGATAAGGCAAAGTTCACACTTGGGTCATACACAGATTTAGGTTCCCGTCTTTTCTGTGGACATACCCGAAGTTAACGTGTTTAAGGCCTAATTTTCTGGCTGAACCCACATCCGCATAAACGGCGTCACGTCAACTATAGTCCTATCAAATAAAAACATAACTTATATGCACACAAGCCCTTAACTATTGACTACAGGAGAGACAACTTTTGTTTTTGTGATTGTGTATGACCCACTTATGTTCTACTAGCTTCTGTCTTTGACCTTTGACTTTGTCCACTTACATTTCGATTATCGTTATTCGTTCGGAAAAAAATACATTTCCTGAGAATGAAAAGTAGCCCAGTAATAGTAGGTGTTAGTCCTTCATTCGAAACTTCATCCAAATCTATCCCGCCTTTGCGGCGTGGAAGAGTTAAAGGGGTGATAGACGGGCGCTTAAGTACGTGTACTCATCAATCAAAAGTGTGCGTAGGTACCCACTTCCAAAAACCCGCCAAGTAAGTTCGTCGGCGATCCATCATGTTACAATTTTGCTCGTAGCTCGTAGCCCGTCTTGGCTCGTACGTCTGTCACCACTACGAGCAACAATCTTTCAGCAGTCTGTGGGTGAGGTGTTTGACATAATTGTGTTGTGTGTGTTGTTTGTTTTGGTTCAGAAATTCTATTTAAGACCTAAAATTAGTGATTTTTAAAATGTGATATGTTATAATTCCTCAATAACTCAAAGCTTCCTCTTTCGACGACATTTTGCGTTTGAAGTCTGAACGAGCTTCAGCGTGTTACCAACGCGAGCAGAGTAGAGCCGAATTTTAAGATCGTGACTTTATAGCTCGAGCGTCTGTCACCGACGCGATCCGAGTAAGTTCGCGGTTTTATAGCTCGCCCGACTATAACCCCTTTTACAAACTTACACACACACAAACAAACTTTCGCTTTTATAATATTAGTGACATTTTAAGGCGGTAAAAAACCGCTTGGCACATGCGTTTAAATACCGCCCGTGCGGACGTGGGGTAACATGACAATACGTCAAATCATAGACCGTCAATCCAAATGGTGTGGCTACTTCGACATCGACAGAATTATCAAAACATTGATCGGGCCATTATTTTCTCTACAATGGCTAGGAAAAATTCAAGTAACTTACAATAATATTAAATATATAATAACATGATATAACGAAAGTTAAATTCCTTTCGGACCCTCAATATGAATAAACTTCAATAACACGGATTTTCAAAATTCACCAATGTCTGAAATAGCCCGGCAACTGTGTGAGGACATCGTGGAGCCTGTTCTACCGTGCCAGACCTCAGGTCAGGAATGGAAATCAGTCCAGCTCGTTGCTCATCATTATCCCACCAGAAAAATAGTTATAGATAGAGAGAAAACAGTGGTGGAAATCGACCCATCAAAACTGAAAGGTGTCACCAAATATAAGTCAAAAGATCGCATCTTTGACAGACAGTATACTGATAAATGTGTAAATACTGCAATTTCAGGCCCTTTAAAAAGTGTAGCCAATTATAACAGTACAACGGCCCGTTCTAAAGACAAAGGTCCATGTAAATGTAGTATGAAACATGGTTGTAAGAATCACAAGAATAATTTTCGACCAAAGAAACAAGATATGGGGACGACTACGCAGGAGATCACAACTTCCAATCGCGCTACTCAATTTCTGGATTGCATGATCATTAAAAACATTAATCCGCCACAGCAACCGCAAGAACATATGGAAACGCAAACAATCGCCTTTACTCGCATTGAAGCGGGTAATCAAGCATTTATGAGCGACGTTTTTAGGAGACCGCATACTACTGAATTTGTAAGAAAGATACCTGTGACCAAGCCTAACCCGAGAGTTTTTGAAGGTGCTATGCCCATGACCATGAAGACACCTATGAGGTGGGCTATGACGAGATGTCCCATGACTTTCGGGCCGGATTTTTAGCTCATACCAGTCTAATATAGATTGAGGAATAGTGAACATTGCGATAACGTATCAATCCCACTTGTGACCCATAACTACGTCCCATTTCGTAACTGGAACACCGACCGTCACTCGGGTTCAAAACGATTTTTTCTGAAGGTGACTA
Organism: Acleris laterana; assembly: GCA_963966035.1. Lineage (NCBI taxonomy): Eukaryota > Metazoa > Arthropoda > Insecta > Lepidoptera > Tortricidae > Acleris > Acleris laterana. The sequence goes on along the minus strand of OZ014459.1, from coordinate 6,341,697 downwards.
CTTGACAGATTTATCTTTTGCCCCCGTAAACCGAAATCGTTGGAGCCGTTTTAGTGAACGTGATTACAAATATATATATACAAATATTACTCTTTTTATTAATATAGGATACATACGAGTATGCAGGTGTTTCCTCTCCCACGGCAACATCCCGTTTTTGGCAGGATCCCGCTTAAGAGTTTTAATACTAGCAGTCACACGAGCATCCAGGGGTGTTATTCTCTCAAAAACAACGGATGGGCGGACGAACGAGCGAAATCGCAGCGGCGCGTTTAGGTAGTCCCGCCAGAGCGAAAAAAACACATTTTAGCGCGTGCATTTTCAATTAAGCAGCCTTATACGTTCGATCCATCGGCAGAAACCGTGCTGCTAAATTGAAAATGCGCGCGCTAAAATATGTTCTGTTCGCACTGACGGGACTACTTAAACTCGCCGCTTGGACATTCACTCGTCCGTCCGTCCGATCGTCGTTGTTCAGAGATGCACTACCCTTTTTACAGTATTCGACTTACGGATACTGTAAACAGGATGCTCGTGTGACTGCCAGTATTAAAGCACGTACCTAATCCTGCAAAAAAACAATTCCTGTAAAGAAACAGTATGTTGTCGTGTGTCAGATACTGCTCGTTTTTTAGGGTTCCATAGTCATACTAGAAACCATTATAGTTTCGCCATGTCCGTCCATCCGTCCGCAGTTTAGTTCAGAGACTCGTAGTTCTACAAAGCTAAAATTTGTCATCATGAATATACATTAGTAACGTCGACATAGTGGTAAAATAAAACCGTGAAATAAATTGTTTGAGGGTACCTCCCCTACACGTAACGTAACCACCCCATGATGTGGGATGGCGTTGGAAAGATCTTTCAAAAATACTGGGGGTTTATGAAAATAATTTTGCTATTACGGGGGAGTATAAGACAGCATCAAATAAATTTAAATAGAGAATTAGTTAATACCTACTTGTTGTCTTTTGAGATAGTAACGGCTTCAGGACCCTACACTTAGCACGGTCGGACATGATCTTGCCCGGTTTTTCGACTTTAATTTCACACAGGCATCATTCATATCATTGCTTTCTTATGGACATTTTACCTTTGGTCGACGTCATAACATAAATTGTATTCAATTTTCAAGGTAGGGCGTCGGGAACGACCGCTTCTCTAGCTCTAGAGAGGCCGACCAGCGAGTGGTGACATTGTATAGTAGTATACTCTAGGGGTGAAGACGCAATTTTCCACCGGCTATATCTACCCATTCAATATAAAGTTTCCGAACAGGAGAGATGAAAATATAATAAGAGTCTAGTTTGTATGGGGACGCTTGGCTCGTACCTAACGTATAGTCTGGCGAAACAGTCTTGGAATTAAAAAGTGGCAACACTGTCGTGTTGTCCTTTTTTTCTTAAGATTGATTTGACACTACAGGGTTGCCACTTTTCAATTTCAAGACTTTTGTATTAGACTAGACTAGTTATAACAAAAAATACCACTTCAAAGGGGTTATTCTCTTTTTTGATCTTTTATCGTAAGCTCCATTCCTTTCCCTCGATTCAATGACGGGTGACAGGGATGGAGCAAACGTAACTTCAAACTTGGATTTTCAAAGTACCACCCAGCGTTTTTGCGTTGAACCCCTGTGGTTGCCGGGTTAGAATAGTGCCACTCCATATCTTCCCGTGGATATCGTAAGAGACGGCTAAGGGAATAAAGGCGTATAGTACTGTTAGGCGATGGGCTTGCAACCTGTCACTAATACACTGGTAAACATCTATCTATCTATCTGGCCTATGGGCCTGTTTCACAATCGACAAGTGAATTTATCTGTCACATAAAATTGTCTCTCTCCTTGTCTATTTTCAAGTGTACGACAAGGAAAGGGCTAAACTTATCCATCAAATATCCTTTGCTTGTCGATTGTTAAACAGGCGGTAAGTGTGCAAAATGTGGTTACAGAATTATCAACAAGTTTTTAGAGTTGTTGGTAATTCTGTAGCCCTACCCCACTCTGGGAATAAAGGCGTGAGTTAATGTATGTATGTACCCAGCGTTTTTTTGTTGTCACTTTGAACTTTATTCATCTGTAATAAAATAAGTCAGTAAACGTATCAGGGTGCCATACCATAACCCATCAAAGCTTCATTATTTCGCAAACGGATTCCTTAATAGAAAAATTATCTTTCCAATTCAATGATATTTCTGCACTGCTAAGACATGAGGCATTATTCAGACAACTCCTGTTGCAAGTGCAATCTCACTACGGGAGAGAATTGCATCCACTGTGGCTAATGTATTTGAGATTTCGCCTATTGGCTTATACACATTATGGAAAGCAATAAGCGATTGAAATTGAATTAAGGACAGACTTACATTGTAAATGTTCAAACATGCTAAAAAAAATTGTTACTGTACTTTTTAATGTGGGGTGTTGTGAACACAGATGAGAGATAAATTGCCCATCAAAGCAAAGAAATGCCTAGTTATTCTGAACAAGTAGCAAAAGAAAGGGATGGGAAGCAGCCTATGCACCCCACCTTGTTGAATATTGGGGGACACTGTCGCAATTCCAAGAAATAGGAAAGATAAAATTAAAACACAATTCTCATGCCACATTATGAAACAACTTTATTTCATCCAGCCCACTACATCTGCATACAAAATAAGTCCTTTCATCTTGTTTTGTACCTAAAAAAAAATACATGACATATAAGACCAATTCACAAGTACTTAATAATAAAAAATGTCTACATCATGTTAGTCATAATAAGTTGTCAGTCAACATTCAAACACATAAATAAAATAGCATAAATTGAACAACACTGAAATCAAATAATTGCAAAATGCAGTCTGTTGCCAGAAAAGACAAGGCTCACCCCCACTACAGAATAATGTTGCAATACATTATTTCCATGTCAACTTCTCTACTATTAATTAATAAAAACTTAATATTAAACTTATTACGAAGGGTGCAAAAATTAACTGAGTAATGAGTATCACATAGAAACAATAATTGCGCTATAGATAAAACGCTGCAGTGGGACTAGAGCTCCATAAAAGTGAAGCTCACATGTTCTGTTGAGCAGGGCTCGCCGACGGCGGCTGGGCTTCTAAATTCTTAATCAGCTGTGCGAGCCAATGCTTTGTGGAGTTGTCTTCCTGAAGACATGCTGTGAAAGTTGCATCTCGCAGCTGATCGGGAAGACATTGTCTCAATGCCTCTCTAGCTCGTGGGTTATCAGACAGACGGAGATAGCAACGAACAACATGCTTCAGCAGCCTGGCGGACGGATCTTTCGCAAGGGACAACACCATCTTCCCAAGTATCATGGCAACATGGGAAAATCTGTCATAAGTCTGGCAAATATAGCACAAACCACTGTCATCTAACAATATCTTTTGCAATATGAATGTAGCCACAGTTTTTGACAATTCAGATCCATTTTCCATGATACGTAAGCACAGTGGTATTATTTCTGTTGTCAATAGAAATGTTATCACTTCCTGTTCATCTGTCTTCACCAAAGCACCAATAACACCAAGGCTTGTTAGTCGCAAGTATTCGAAAGGGCGGGTTTTGGAGACAGTGTGTAGGAATGGGTAAAGGAACAAAGGAACGTGAGCTTGGAGGAATGCAGACCTGGTTTCGGGATGGGATGCGACACATTGCATCAAGGCTAAGGCGTTGCAGACGCGGTTGCTCTGATGTGCCGTCAGCGTCGGCGGAATCATCGCAACATAGATATTGGTGATCTCTTGCAATAGCGCCGCTATGGTGCCAAAACTGTGCCACAGCATGGGTGCTAAGTCTGGGACCACTTCCCGTTTTTTACTCAGCTCTAGGAGAGCATTCTCCCTCGTTTCTGGATTACATAGCTCCAGGATCCACGTGTAAATCTTCTCACGGTCCACGGATTGCATGTTGGCCGGGCTCTGCTGGGCACTCATGTTGTTATTCATTGTCGTAGTTTAACGAAAAAGTCTAAATACTATATGGTTGGCACTAGCTTAAAATATATTACTAATTGTAAATCTAAACTCATTGTCTAATTAATCGACTTGTTTTTAATTCATATCACAAAATATCAAAAATACTGAGAGGCTTGACAAATGTCAACGTAAAAGGGTAGACATATTTTATTTTTTTGCCTGGTAGGAGAGCGGTTTCTAGCGGCTCTTCTACGGTTAATTTGAAATTTCTATCACGCCTAAAGATGACAAATGAGCCAATACATACATTTTATGTTTAAATGTCCATATTGGATGAATCCATAAAATTGAGTAATACTACTAGAAAATAAAAATATGTTTAAAGTTTCGTCCTTATAACCGTAAAACGTATAAAATGTAGTTATCTTTTAATACGCATCACTACTACTGTCAGTTTGACACCGTGCAGTCAATTGTCATTATTGTCAGAGTTGTGTGCATCGTATACTTTGCTATTCTTCGTGAATTTCCTTTAAGTTTCACTAAATTGTTTTCGTTTTGGCAGATCTAATTCAATATTAAGGTTACAATCGTAGGTCGGAGTTGCTTATGTCATGGTGTTGTTTAATTGATACTTTATAATTGAAGGAAGTGAGAAGAACTCGGTCAACTAATTTAGTCCGCTTCAAATTAGGTAACATATTTCTTCTTTCTCTTAATAACTGTTATTAATTAGGGTTTACTTATCCAGAATTGTCATAATATGCTTTCCTACTCTCTCTTTTTAAGCTTGTAAGTTGGTGAACGCGTACATGTTTCCCATATGATTCAAGTTTATAGGTTGACGCCATAGCTATTTCGAACGTAAATAAAATAAACATTGTTAAGCGGGTATCGGGTAATGAAGGTTTATGAGCACATTTTAGCTCTACAGAGCTAATCAACTGGCTCGTTCTCGGTTTTGACCTTGATTACATACTCTGGGGAATAAACAAAGTATGAGTAACCCAATGAGAGTAATCATAAACATTGGGATGTTAAACAGATCATTACCAGCAGTTTAGTCATCATTAGTAATTTTTCTGTTGACTATAACTTCTGAAAACATTGTGATTTATCTTTAGTAGAATCAATTAACAAAACTATATCTATTGATATTTTATTCATACATACATAAACTCACACCTTCATTCCCAGAGTGGGGTAGGCAGAGCTACAGAATTACCAACAGTTCTAAAAAATTGTTGATAATTCTGTAACCACATTTTGCACGATATTAGGGTAAGATGTTTACTAGTGTATTCTACGGTACTACAAGGCCTTATTCCCTTAGTACAATATCAACGGGAAGACATGGAGAGGCACTATAATAATTAGGCATCCACCTAGGACTAAAACATGAGAATTAGAGGTAAACATTTAAGTGTACGTATGTCGAGTCTGTTTCAATAACAATTTGCATACAGAACCATGGAGGTGTCACACTCGCTGACACTGAACGAGTCTGCATTGCAGCAGCTACCCGATGACAAGAAGCCTCATTTCATCTTTGAGTGGCTTCGGTTCCTTGACAAGGTCCTTGTGGCCGCTCATAAGGTACAGTCATACTAGATAGATTTAGGGATTTATATTAAGTATGTAAAATTTTGGTTTTAATAATATATAAAGTGCATTTTTTTTACTTTGATGATGTTAAAACTATAAACCATCACAGTTTTTAAATGTGGTAGGTGTGTACATAGTCTTCCAACTACAAATGACAATATATTTCTCTAGATAAAAAAAGTATTGGGCCTTCAGCACTCATATGATTTCTCTGTCAATATTTTCTGTTTCAATTTTATTCCTTTTTTCAGTCTGACATAAAGAGCTGTCAACAAAAGCTCGTAGCTCAGCTGGTAAACCTTCTCCGGGAGAACCTAGGGTCACCAGCTCGTCGCCTGCTCGCACGCTGCCTTGCCACACTGTTCTCAGTCGGAGATACGTTCCTACTATTTGACACTGTCAACAAGTGCAATGACATCATTAAGGTTAAAGATGACTCGCCTTCTTACTTGCCAACTCGACTGTAAGTACTGATCACTGTGATATTTTATTGCCATGCGTACAGCCGCAACTGCTGCTGCACGCCTTTATGTATCCTTAGAAGAGGTTGTTAATTCAAAACCAAGGAGGCAATTTCATTCAGTATTTTTTTCTTGTTTCAGTGCGGCCATATGTTGCCTGGGTGGCATGTATGAGAAACTCGGCCGAATGATGGGTCGGTCATATGAAGAAACTGTGTCGACCCTAGTGAAGTCCCTCAAGAGCGCTGAGTCCCAAACTCGCTTGGAAATTATGAATACACTTGAAAAGGCAAGATCACCAGTTAATGTCATCTTATTGTTTCACTGTCAAGTAAATAAGAGCTATCAAAACGTTGATAATATGATAACAGGTCAAAAGCGATTCGGTTTTACGCTGTTGAAAAGACGCCCCGATTTGTTTCTGAACTGTAACAATCTGCCAAGTTGCATCCAACAAAAGGGACAAAACTATATGACTGCTATGAGTCTGTCTCTTATACTGTTTGGAACTGGCACATTGAATCTCGAAAGCCACATTTAAAAAAAGACGCGCAATTAATTAGGTAACGAAGAAACTTCCTGAGTAACCGGTAAAGTTGTTCAATTTTTGCTAAATACTTTATAAGGAAGCTCAAACTGATCTAATGTGTTTTCCTGTTGCTAATGAAACGTTGTTGGAATAATTTATGATAACGCGCGAACTGTAAATGTGTCATGGCCGGCCTCCTGCAGTTTACATTATCTTTGTGAATACATAACATGGCTGGATATGATGCGTAAAGAAATCTGTTTTTTAGAACGCCGTAAAAGTTGTTTACCGTTATTTTTTCCCGAACTGTCCGATTCCAGAATAGATGTATCTTATGTTAGTTACTGGGCTGGAAGTTATCCTGTACTTACCGAATTGATCGCTTGAGACAACCAGGGCCAATAAGTACATCTCCATTGTAAACTACATTTCGATCATTATATAATTGAAAAAATGGCCTTCTACTGGAGATTCTGGCGCTGCTAGTAGATTAATTCCATATTACCAACGTCCAAAAGTCCTCATTTAGCCGAACAAATTTTCAGTTGAGTTTCGATTTGCGACACGGTGCCTGACATCAGTCACCTTAGTGCGTGCTTGTATGGTCTTGTTTCTGACTTTATCCTGCGTTCCATGTTTGGGTAACGTTGAGCGAATAGGACGAACATAATTAAGACAATTTAATTTGAACTATGTTGCGATGTGAATAAGGTAAGGGTCCTAGCGAGAAAGGATACAAGTCAACTTAACTAGTAATGAAAAAGGGTATACACATAAACGGAGTACTAGACTT